>JAXQQM020060377.1:0-44735 GCA_034641835.2 Pinus albicaulis | reverse complement strand
CCTGTGCCTAAAAGGGACTCACTTAAGCAAACTCCTCAACAATTAATTTCTGTAAACTCTGTATCTAGCAACTTAGGAGACGAAGGACAGTAATGTAAAGCGTATATGGTATGAATTTTCCTAATAGAAATTCCTACTTTAAAGAAAAGCTTGCTAGAAAAGATAACTGAATCATCAAAGAAATCTAGTGCTGGGACAATAAATAATGCATTTGCAAAGGAATCAAAATAAAAATGAAATCACTCCAACTGATCAATTTTTAATTACTGAGTATGTGCTATGTTTTTCTTTAGCGGGGACACTTTAGCAGTCTCATCAGATGGGCCCTTCAAACTTACTTATGTAGAGATTTCCTTCTTGCATTAATCTGTCCTGCACTATCGCAATCTGCTTGCACTAGTGCGGGAACAGAGATTTATGCAAAGGATATAAATGGTGTCTTTACTAAAAGAGTTTTATTTCTTGCAAGAGCTTGAACTTTTCCAGGTTCATAACACTCAGATCCCATGGCAAGAAACTAGTTCTTGCACTAGATCGGAGCTTCTTACACTTAATGTTTAATCCTTAAAATGAGTGTTCAATTATTGCAAGTGTTAGATTTCTATCAAATCAAATTGCACACATAAAATTGAATGCTTCTGATTTTAACAAAATGCAGAAGTAAAGAAACAATCATTTATCCTATCATAATCATTTAAATAAACAAAGAAAGTCGCAGAAATTAAATTAAGAAATATTGCTGAAGAAAACTTGCTGCATCACACCAACATGCACTGGTGGAGGTTATCTCTCCTACTTGTACCAAGAAGGAAATCCAATCTGAAATTAAATGTAGGAAAGTAAATTGAATTGTAGAAAAAGGAAAGATCACACCAACGTGCACTGGTGCAGGTTTACTTCTCCTACTTGTACTAGGTGGGAAATCTAATCTAAAATTAAATGCAGGAAATTAAATTGAACTACAGAAAAAGGAAATATCACACCAACGTGCACTAGTGCAGGTTCACTTCTCCTGATTGTACTAGGTGGAAATCTAATCTGAAATTAAATGTAGGAAAGTAAATTGCAGGGAAAGAAGATGTAACTACTTCACACAACGGATCTGTTTTCATGCAGACAAGAATACATGTGCTGAAAGTTGAATCACACTTTAATAGTATAAACACACATTACAGGAAACAGAAAATAGGGTGAACGTGCTGGGTTGGATGGGCCCTAGCCAACCAATGCGCTCCCCTTTAAATTAAAACGCTGCTCAGTAAACCAGTTAATTCATCATCTTAAAAATAGAAAACAATTTATGAAACATGAGATGGCGCTCCCTTTCTTATTAATTCATAAAGGCAAATTACATCATGAAGTATAGAGTCCAGCCCAGATTTGGGCGATACCAGCAAAACAAAGTTACAGCAACACTGTTGTAGCGTCGCTCCTCCCCTCCTTGCTCCCCTTTCTACGTGCATCATTCCTCCTTTTATAATCTTCATAATAATTAAAACAAATCATTCCTTTGCAAGCAATATGGGGATTGAATCCCAACCAAGTCTGATAACAGTACAACCATTCCTTTATTAAGAGAATTAAATATTTAATACGAATTTTCGAATTCTGGGATTTTTCTAGAATTCTGGAAAATTTGGTAATTTTAACAAACTGCCTTTAGAGCCCCCTTCGTATCTCTTCAACCATTACATATTTTGGAAAATGGCTTGTGTCTTACTCAATTTCCTACACTGGAAAAAAAACCCATGTCGGGGAATTTATTTATTTATCTTCATCTGCACGAAAACCGAGGCAAAAGTTGGTATTCTGGAAATTGTTCACTGTGTTTTCCAGAATTTTGGAAAAAAATAGTATTTATTTATAAAAGTGCTTTAAAGACCTGTTTATAACTTTTGGAATACTTTGAATCTTAGGAATGGTTTTGGTTGTGGGTAATTGGTTATATTTGTGAAAAACCCATTTGCTCAGATTTCCATAATTCATCTCCATTTGCATAAAAACCAAGGTCAAACTTGGCCATTTAGGAATTATGCAGATTTTGAGTAGACTTATTAATTTGCAAATGTTGGTGCAGGAATGTGTTCGTCCGGTACTAGTGCAAGAATGTGTGGTACAGGAACTTCACCTCTATCAGAATAGGCATATAACCAACTTTGTAAACCTGCAAATACACAAACTATTATTAAATATGCCTTTAATGTTTAAATCTCATTAAAACAAAGAAATAGCAAATAATTACTGAGTATCTCCGAGGATGCACAAAACTATGAAAATGACTATTCAAGCTAAATAAAAGCATGAGTGATTTCGAGTAGAAGGTGATATAAATTAAGGCAAAACAGAGGCCCAACAGTGAGCAAAAGATCATGCTTTGATACCACTGTAATATCCCAAAAGGGAGAATGTAGTAATACTTAAACACAATATAAGAACTGCAACAAATTAAACAATAAATATAAATACACATCAGGATGCACAGAAATAACTGAGCCATTTTATTATATAGGAGGTGAAAAATCAAGTACAACAATGCTCAAAATATGAGACACTCCAGCCAAAGGGATGGCCTGGAATGACCCTACAATGATCCCAGAAGAAGGATTGTGTAATTGATGAACTGTTGGAAGGTAAAATTCTATCCTTGCTGCAACTATTGGGATTACAACTACCTAAAAGAAAAAAATTTAGATCTAGGCAGAATGGGAGCTCCGATGATGCTGAAATAAGAGATCTAGGCTCTATGATGGATACCCAAGATAACCCAGGAAGGGTTTCTCAGATCTGTCTATCTAAGAAAACCACCCTCTTAAGGCATAAATTATATATTGTTGGGTATGCAGATCTGAAGCTAGATCTGATGATATGATGGTTGCAATGATTCAAAATCAGATCTATGTAAGAAGGGCTAACCCCTCCACGAGATCCTTGGGCTAAAAGCTCAAGATCTAGCTCCTCCAATATCCTCCACCGAAAATGGTTGTTGGATGAACAAAAGCTTAAAAAAACTACGTTGTTAGAGAGGGAGGCTCAATAGCCTGCTATTAGATATGTCAAATAAGCTCCTGAGTGATGGAAAAAATATATCAAATGCAAGGAGATGATCCCTCACAAGATTTCCAGTTGAAATACTGGAAACTTCCTTCCTCCAATAGATCTACAAGACTGGATTGTGCAATCCTTGAAGGAATTGCTGCTGCATGGAGGTAAAACCCAATGGCCTAAATTCTGGATATAGATTTTCTACTCCTGGAAGACTGAATGTGAAGAACAAAGTGGTAGGATGAATCCTCCACCAGTTTCCTAGTTGAATACTAGAAACAACCTCCTGAAGATGGCACCAATGCCTAATAAGGAATGTAGTACAATCCTTTTTCAAGAGCTACTCAATGAAAGAGGAGGGTTTCCCGCTCGGGAACACCCTGTTGTAATAAACACTGCAAAATCTACTAAATAGCCCACGCCTGCATAGAAATGTCCTAAGAAAAATCTAGATTTAAACAGATCAAGAAATGAATAATCCAAATCATCCCTCCATTGTGCCTTTCACCTTCATTAGATAGATATGAGCCTTCCATAGCCTAGGCCGACTCCAAAATTTCATTGTACATGTGGACATAAGTCTCCATGGTTGACTACGTTATTTCTCCATGTCCTCCATCATTTGTGCATTAAATGCATCACTTCCTCCACTATTTTATCATAAGTGCTTTATATTCTTCTTTGAATGCACTATGATCTCAGTTGACCTTATCAAACATCCTCATGATTTTTCATTTAATATCCATGATATTATTTGATTGTTTCATCCTCCATAATCTATCTCATAAATGAGACATGATCTCCATTAATGGAGCTGCTCCACTACTCCATGATTTTAGATCTAGATCTAGAATATCCACATACATACATACATAAAAAGTGGATTTTATTCATCTTTTTAGGATTATGGGTCCCTCCACCCTTTTATTTACTTAATTAATTAAGTTTATTAAGAACTCTAATATTCCAAATATCATGTGAAAATTTGGGAATATTAAAACTGGAGCCTCATTTCAAAGAGCAATGGATATTGCCTTTGCTGATGAAATTGACAGATTTATTGTGATCTATCTAGATGACATTATTGTCTATTCAAAAACTGATGAGGAACGTTTGTTACATTTGAGAATAGTGTTTGAAAAATGTAGAAGATTTTGAATTTCATTAAACCCTAAGAAAACACCTTTTGGCCTTGATGAAGGAAAAATTCTAGGTCATATTATTTCTAAAGATGGTATTAGGATTAATCCCAGTAGAATTGAAGCTATTTTGAAAATCATTCATCCTAAAAACATTAAGGATCTTCAATCATTTATTGGAAATATAAATTTTCTAAGAAGATTTATTCCCAACCTTGCAGAAATTCTCATAAATATAACAAATATGTTGAAAATAGATTTAGAAATAAGATGGAACATTGAAGCTAGGTGATCATTTGATCAAGTTAAACAAGCATTGACAAAGCACCAGTCCTAATTAGTTTAGATTTCACTTAAGATTTTATAATATTTTCTTTTGCATTTGAACATACCTTTGAAGTTGTTTTATTACAGAAAAACAATGAAGGATTTGAACAACCCATTGCATTATTTAGTAAAAATTGAAGGGATGTTGCATTGAAATATAACATAATGGAAAAACAAGCCTTTGCAATAATAAAAGCAATCAAATATTTTAGAGTGTATATCCTACATTCACATATAAGTGCTTATGTACCAAATTCAATGGTCAAGGATATTTTAACTCAGAATGAACTAGATGGTAAAAGAGGTAAATGGATTGCTATCATTCTTGAGTATGCCATAGAAATCAAACCCACTAAGCATATCAAAGGACAAGGACTATCCAAATTGATAGCTGAGTCTAACTTTCATGCATTGGATATTACCTTTTTTATTGCATTGGATGATCAAGAGGAGCAGGTGACTCCACAAATTGATGAGGCTTTTCTGACGTCACCCTGGTATGCAAACCTCATATTTGTTTTATTCAACTCAAATGCTTCTCCTAGTTTAACAAAGACCAAGACTGGATTTCTAAAGTTAAAAGCAGTCAAGTTCTGCATCATAGATACTATTTTATATTGGAAAGATGATGGTGGTGATTTAATAAAGTTTCTTTTGAAGGATGATGCGGAAAGAACCATGCAGGAATTCCATGAAGGTAATTGTGGTGGACATCTATAATATAAAACCATTGCTAAGAATATCCCTAGAGCTAGTTTTTACTGGCATACCATTTTCCCTGATGTTCATAAGGAAGTAACTTCTTGCCACAAATGCCAAATATTTGAGGGAAAAAGAGAATTATCACCTCTTCCTTTAAAACCCATATCTGTTGAAAGTCCTTGCCAATAATGGGGATTGGATTTCATTGGTGAAATCCATCCACCCTCCTTTGCCCAACATAAGTGGATTCTCACAGCTAGTGATTAATTTACTAAATGGATTGAAGCCACACCTTCCATATTAGCCATTGATGTTCTTATCATTAAATTTCTCGAAACTGGTATCCTCTCTAGATTTTGGTTGTCCAAACAAGCTCATTACTGAAAATGTTGCAGCCTTTAAATCCAAGAAAATGATAGATTTTTGTAGTAAATACCATATTAATTTGGGACATTCAACTGCTTATTAACCTCAGAGTAATGGGTTAGATGAATCCCCAAATAAGATTTTTGTCAAAATGATAAAAAAAATTTTAGAAGACAAAAAAGAGTCATGACACAACAATTTAATTATTGCAATTTGGCCTGATAGATGTACTAAAAGGAAGTCAATTGGCATGTCACCATACCAATTGGTTTATGGGATGGATTTTGTTTTTAAATATTCCTTGGGAGTTCTAGTTATGAAGATAATTCAAGAATTGTAGGTTAAGCCAAATTACACTCAAAGGAGGATTAATCAAACTATTCAGTTGCAGCAATCCAAGGAAGAAGTCTACAATAAAACACATGTTATCCAGGAGAATGTCAAGAAGATTTTTGACAGAAAAACTAAAGAAAATGATTTCAATTTGGGTGAAAGAGCTTTAAAGTGGGACTCTAGAAGAGAGGACAAAGGAAAACATGGGAAATTTGACAATATTTTGAAAGGACCTTACATCATTTATTATTTTAGAGGATACAATGCATTCTTTCTTAAAGGTCTAGATGGAACATAAATTCCTAGTGGACCTGTGAATGGCATAATGTTGAAGCATTACTTTTCTTAACAATAGATATTTTTCTTACATGAAATCATTGTAAATATAATTTTTTTTATTATGTTGATTGGGTAACCTATTGACAAAATTTGAAGCCCGCAGAGAAGGCCCTAAGATTTTGATTGATATGCTACCATAAGTACTCTAAACAGTAAAATAAATTAGGTGCAGACATTGCTGAAATGGAACACTCAAGGCTACTGATCAAATTTTCTTGGCACCTCACATGGAGAAGTGCCATCCCCGACTAGAGCCACTTTTAGGGTCCTATAAGTTATAGGATCTCAAGGTGATTGAGTATTTTATCTCAGAAATATTATATTGTAAACAATTTTCAATATGCAAATTATTTCCAAAAATATATATATAAAAGAAAATGAAAAGAGGGTATATATAAAAAAAAGAATAAAGAGAAAAAGAAGAAAAAGAAAGAAAATTTTAAAAAGAATAAAAATGAAATCAGAACCCCACAAAAGAAAATAAAACTGAAATTGTTGCAAATTAAAATGGCACTACTGATAGATAGTTTTTTTTTTGTTTTGTTATTTCAAATAAATTAAGATTGTGTGCAGCTTGTTTAAAATGCCACAATGACTATCTATTTGTTTAAACCATACAAATTAATCATGGTTAAACAATTCTCATTTTTTGTAAATTAGGTTAGAGAATAAATATTTACCAAACAGTCTAATCTTGGTAAATCAATAGTTAGGTAGAAAATGACATTGATTCAACTATTTAATCTAAATCAATAGGAGAAATAAGTGATAGGCTAGAATAGATTTTTCATAAAAAAAGGAATATGGGTGTGCTAGTCTAAGTGCACCCCTAGAAGAAATAAAAAATTTTGGTTTAGAAAAAAAATAATTGAAGTGTGAGAGGGTAGCTAGAAGTGTTTTGGATTTGAAAAATGATAAAAAATGTTATATCCTAAGTTTTAATTTCATTATGTGTCAGGCCCATAAAGTGATATATTTGATTCATTCAGGGTTTATCCTAAGTTTTCGACCCAAAGTCAAAAGTCACTACCCGACAAAAAGTCTTGTCGCGTTCTATTAAACAACCCGTAGCTGCCCCCCATACGATCTCCCCACTCCACCGATAAATGGCCCTTATTAAATTTCGGTCCCCCTCTCCAGCCTAGCTTTATTGTCGGGGGGGGGGGGGGGGGGTGTGGTTCCGACAAAGGTTGTTTCTCTGCCCGGTACCACTACTACGTGGCCACCCCTCCCTGCTTGGCACCCCTCTGGGCCTAAACCATTAACTGCCTACTACCCCGTGCCCTCCCCCCCCTCCCCCCAAAACCACTTCCCCCTCATTCTAATTAATTTTGTCCCTACCCAATACATCTTCCATTCCCATCATGCCATGTTTTTGAACCGTTGCCAATCAAATTTCTTCCCGGGTTGTTTTATCCGTTGAAAATTAAATTAAAACTAGATGTCTGCTAATCCAACAGACCCACGCCATTTACAATGGAAAGCAAGAATTCATTATATAAACCTTGCAAATCCATATGTTTAACCTTTAATATCATTTTTCCTCTACTAATCAAATTGTTTACAGATTTTACATTGCACCCAACTTTTACCAGTTGATCAGTCTGCAACCAAGTGACAACACCTTCCTTTTCTTCTTCAACCAATTACACAGCTGCTACATGTTCCCGGTAACCCTGTTCATCCAAATTCTAGCCAAATTCTTCAGAATTAAGTATGCCTCCTAAAAAAAAAAACCAAGAGGATCCTTTGAATCCTTTGGTTCACCCTCCCATAGACTTAGATCACATTCCTCTAGCAGATAGGGACTGTAAAATAAATGAAACACAGTCATAATTTAAACTTTTTGAACTATATTGCTAGCTAGAGGATAAATACATTGATAAATCAGATGAGATTGGACTCTGCGAGTCCAATCTCCCACACTATATCTTCCCTCACATTCGCAATCAAAGAGATATTATTTCCCTTACTGGGGAAATCCTTTTCACCATCACTTCCCAATCAATAGACCAAATGATGCAAGCTCCATGTATGGAAAATATCACTCCTTTATCCTTAAAATCCCTCAATCAACTATACCAAAAGCTCGATTTTGCTAAAAGAGCCAAAATCTTTGACATATTTCTACCTAAAAACACTCAATTACCAAAGAAAAACCCTCCATACCCTTCCTTCATCTCCCCTGGTCAAGATAAATAGATAATAACAATCATTTCACACATCCTTGGATCTTATTCTAATAAATGGGTAGATGAACCAATTTTAGGCTTCATTTATATCTTTTCCACGGATAGTAAACCATCTATTATTTTCAATTTTAGTCCTGGCAGACAGTATTCATGAGCAGTTTCTCAAGTTTCAGACTGAATAAGTGTTTAAATATTCTTCCATTTTGGTATACATGTTTCTTTATTATCAGGAATATAGGGTGAAATTTTTCATGCAGAAGATTGATGAAGAAGGTGTTATCACCAAATTGAATTTGATTGGATGCTCATCAAACAACTCAGTGTAATTGTTTCAAGCCACTTTTAATTGAAGATTAGCCTCTTCAGTTTGAGAAGGCTCTCTCAAAGGGGTTTATGATTTTGAATAATGATAGTACTAGATAGCTAACTCTATAGAAATTGTAAATTATTTTGTATGATTGCAGGTTGAAAAATTCAAGCTTTCTACCATTGGGCTTATGGAGTCAACAATCAGTGGTTTTAGTAACAATTTTTCTTCACATGGAAGCTGAGGGAGATAGAGGTTTTAGATAGAAGCAACTGTTACACACAACATAAGGAAACACAATCATTTCATCAATAAAGGAAGTCAGAGCATAACATTATGAATTTTGATTAATTAGGGATGAAATCTACTGCAATTGATAAAACATAAGATAAAGATCAATAAGATATCAAAAACCTCATGAGAATATCAGGTTTGTAAAGAACAATGTCACTTTGTATTACTGATATTAAATGTACAAGCAACGGTATTTTTCAAATATTCTCCAACCCCTTACTACTTGGATGTTTTATTTTTAAATAGATATTCTTTACAACAAGGATGATCTCCCTGGTGGATAGATCCTCGAATTCTCCTATGACACCTTTCATAACTAAAATACATAACTTCTAACAGAAAACTCACAGCTACCCTTTAAAGAAACCATCTCCTAATAGGACTCTAACTCCTATTTATTACATTTCTCTATCATATCTGTGAAACAGTTACATGATGGTTACAAAATAAATATCACATGCTTGAAGGAAACATGACCAAGTTCACTTCCACTTTACATATTTAAAACATCCCTAGACTTGTGGAGCATAACCTTGTTTTTTAGGAATGGATGACCCTTATCTTCAACGTTGATTTGAATGATGACCTGTCTTCATGGCACTCCCTTTGAGTCATAAATATCTGGTAATTATATCCCTTGACATGTTGGAGGTCTCCAGCTGGAAAAAACTTATTTTAAGATGCTCAAAACCTTCAACAATTGCTTGTTATGAAAACAGGACAGTTTCGTAGCGAGTTTTGGTAGCTTGGGAAAAATGGCTTCTCCATCCATTTACTTCACTCCTTTGTTTTTCCATCATGTTACTAAAGTCATGACACCTTACCAACATGAATAACCCTCCCTGAAACATGAAAAAATTGATTTTAAAAGAAAAAATACACCTATAGGTTTTTTCGTAGCATATTTCTTTCTTCAAGCGCGAGGTATGTTACAAAATTGTGTAAAAAGCCAGAAATTGCCCCTTTCAAAATTGTCTTCAAAAACTAATCTTCAACTACAAAATCTTGATTCTCGGCATGTTATGAACCTTCTAAGACATATTCCATCTCAACTTACCCTTGTGGTATTTCCTATTCATTTACAATTAGTTGAGCTATAAGCTCTTCTACCACTGTCATCTTTAAACCTTTCTTTTGCAATTATTCATGAATCGGCTCCAATTTCTCTTAAAGGTCTTGCACTTTGTCTTTTAATGGCCTTTTCTTCGATTGAAAGTGTAGGTTTATATTTTTTATTTGATTGACCTCTCCTCTTAGTGGGTGAGTCCACTTTATCAACTTTTCTGTATTGTCCAAGGTCTTTGAGACACTTGTGACTTGATCCTCCCATATTTTCCTCATTTGTTCAAAATAAACCTTCTCAGATCTATGCTTCTTTGCCTCTTTCTTCAAAAATTATATCTCCTTGCTTGCCTCTTTCTTCAAAACTTATATCTCCTTGCTTGCCTCTTTCAGTTGCTCCTTAAGGGTTTCAATTTCTGATTTTTGAGTGATTTTGTCTTTACCCTTCTTTTGTTTGATAACCAGCTCCTCTTTTGCAGGTGAAGAGAGATCTATGACGCTTGGTGGCTGGGCAGTTTCAATGATATTTTTAGTGTCTTTGCTACTTTTCATAACCTTCCTTGCATGTCTGGTCATTGGCTTTCTAGGTTGAAACATGAAACCAACATCATCACTTGTAAACTCTAACTTTCTAGGGGTATTTCCTTTATTTAGCTTTCTTCCCCCATATTCAACGTCTTCAGCTTGGAAAATGGGAGTTTATACAATGTCAATTGCATGCAAGATGTCCTCTAAGTTACCCTTAATCACTATTTGGATCCTAGTAACACTCTTGCTGCCATGTTTGCTAACTATTGGCTTTTGTTTTATAGGTGTTTGAATCTTCTGCAAAGGCTTTGTCTCCATGCTCACTAGTTCTAGTGGGGATGGTCTATTCCCTTCTTCAACTTCCTCTGCCACTATAAGTGATGAAATATTTCTATGTTTGGAAACTCTTTTAGGAGTGACAACATCAACTTCAGAACCACTCATGAATAGAAAGGACGTCCAATATCCATCTAGTCTCTTCAACTCCTCTAACATCAACAACTTAATCAAACCATGGTGAAAAAAAGAAGTTTCATTTCCTTATTTTTTAACTTGAAACTTATTTGACATTTTACCTAGACTTTTGTATAAATAAAAAGGAAAGTCAAGTGACCTCTTACCTACAAAATTCAAAATAAGCCTGAGGTGGTAGGAATAGACCATGTGAAATCTTACTTCATAGGTGAAATAATTTTGAATGATCATCAGCAGCTTTGAAAATTTGTCCTTCATGAAACTCACAGGGATGGAATTTGTAAGATCAATTTCACTATGCTCTGGCTTGATGAAGTCTTTGAAATCCTACATGGTGAAATTGATGCCTTTAAACCACTTCTCCCCTCCTCTAGGGATTCTTTTTGCTGCTAAAATGTTTTCTGGTGTCACTGTTAGGTTCAACATTACCACTTTTGAAGCTGTTCTAGTGAAACTATTAGCAAAATCCTTGGAAACTTGCAAATGACAACCCTACAATCTTTGACAGAATTGGAAGCAAACTTCTCTTCTGAAAATATCCATGGTCATTGGGTCTTAATTGAGAAAATGCATGTCCATGGGCTCATACCTGTGGCAGTGACCACCTTTGTTTTTTTTCTTCCTTGCAGCCATGCTAACTTTATATCTTCTCATCCTCGCTTGCTTGATGACACCTGCAACCTTTGAAACTATTAGCAACCTGCTTGGCTCGGTGAAGCAACTCTCGACAAATCCAATAACATGTAAAGATAAAGTGGAATATGACAAAAATACTATTTGAGTAACATTTTTTGGTTTAAATGACAACTCATGCCTTAATCATGACACATGCATGCTAAAAAGGGTAATGATGACCTCAGAGATGGATTTGTACGTTTGAATTAACCTTAATAGACTTGAACGACCTCCAACCTAACTCCTCCAATCATGAACTAACACTTCACATTAGGTTTGACAAGACATACAGGAAAACATTTTTTTGTAGTGTATCTAGTTTATTCTCTGATAGTTTCACTACGAAACTATTAGGTAGTTTTGTAAGGAAAATTGTTATTTCACAGTGTAAAATGCTACGAAAAGTTGTAAAACTTTCTTAAGTTTCCTTTTCAAATTTAATGGCTTGGGAAATGAAATTTGACACCTAATGATGACTGGTGGGACATGACATGACCTAAATGGAGGTGGCCTTGAACCTTAGGATAGGTTAAACATGTAAAAAATGAAATTTTCCTATACCAGCTTGAGAATGCTTAAGGAGACCTTATCCTTTTGAGGAGTGAACTATATGACCATGTCAAGTAATGTTTCACAAAATTATGAGTTATAACACATATGTTAATGGAAAATCCATTCAATGATCAATTAATGCTCAACTACCCTCATTTCCTATAAATTGAGCACTAATCATAGTGCAAAAGGGGGAGCAAGAGTTTGAATTTGTAGAGTATGCTGGTGAGATTATAGCTCTTTGAGGTATTTTTTGCAAGTAATTTTATGCTACTAGAGTAATGTTGATGATGTGATGAGGATAGGACTGAAGCTGGAGTGAGTTGACATTGAATCGATCCAATTGGTTGCAACTTCTCCTTCTATATTATAATAAAGAGATTTGAATATATCATATTCCTTTATGTCATTTTCTATCTTCTATTAGTAATTGAAGGTACCAATCAAACGAGTTCAGTTCAATTGAGAGCGACAGAAGTGACAAAAGGGAGACGAAGAATAACAAAGGATCATAAGTAGATGTTCTTCTCTTATTTGTTTATCTTAAGGAAAAGGTAAAGTGTCTTTCATTTGTTGTTCTAAGTGTATCCACCACACTTAGGGAAACTTATCTATCTGTAGGTTTGATTTACATAAAACAACGTATACTTAAAAATCCTATGTAAATTTTACATTTTACGTATGATGAAAAGTGTTAACCAAATGTAAAATGTGACTTATAACAATCCAAAATAAGCAACCAAATTGAATAATATGATTATCCAACAGTAACATCAATATTTACTTTGTGTTTTTTCAATATAATGCAATATTTCTCTTGAAAAAATGGATCAAATCAATTTCATTATTGTAAGTACCATATTCTTGTTTGTCTCATGTAATTCAATGAATGCTTATGGTATGTATGATTGACATAAAACAATGAAGATAATAGGGCATAGGAAGTTGGTTAAGTAGATAAACAAATCAATAGGTTTATTTCAAGGGATGATTAATGACAATCATGGTTAGTTTTAAAGTCTTAGTTTTTTTTTAAATTTATTATCTATGGATTAAGTTAGAAGTTTGATTGATATTTTTTTGTATCAAAATATGTATATAGAACATGATAGTAAAATTGTAAGCAATATAGTCTCTCAAGGGCAGCTCAATTGGTGATGGTTGTGAAAATGAAGTATTATGTACCATAATATTCCAAGTTGAAATATCCTAAGCTTACCCATGGGTCATGTGCTAGAGGTGATGTGGTTCACCTAGGGTTTATAGTGATAGCAATCAAAATCAACTTTAGGTCACATGAATACGAGACTCCTAATTATCAATTCCTATATATATATATATATATATTACATCGACTTAATAATCATTTCAATACATTGTAATTATAAATATTATTAATATTACTGCAAGTTAGAGAAAGCCTACAAGTCATGCCACCGTAATTAACCCACCACAAAGTGATCATATGCCTCCTCTCTCAATTTTAAAATTCTTAAAAACATAGACCCAAGATTATACATGATTAATAATGAATAATAATAATAATAAAAAATTAATAATTAAAAAGTTAAATTAGTTTTCATATTTGGATTCATTTTCATGAAAGTGATATCTAAATGTGGATGTGATCTCTATGGAAAGAGGAGTTAAATTGTATATATGTATTTTAATTTAATTTATATATTAGTTTCTATTAAGGGTCATTTGACTCATTTTGGTAAAAAAAAATACCTTTACAAATATAATAAGTGATATTATAAGTGCTAATGAAAATCCATTGAAGTTATATAAGGACATTAAATCCTTATTCAAGGTAGGAAAAGGTTAACAAAAGGAATTCTATGCATGTAAAAATCGGAAAAATCAAGGAGGTTGTGAAGAAGAAATTCCCATAAAAGAAAAATAATGTTCTTTCATTATAAAAACACTTTTACCCTTTAAGGGTGTGAAACGTTATTCACGGAATTAAATAAAACAAAAAAAAAAAATATCCAAACTCTATTGAAGAGAATTTGTTTTAGATTCAGTCCATTATAAAACAATAATAGAATATCATATTTATAATAATGTGATAACTTACTATAAGTTGGAATGATAATGAATCCTACATGGATACAACTCACACTTATTGGAAAACAACATTGTCTAGAACAATGCGTTATAAATCTAATTCATTGGAACACTACATTTCTTCTGTTAAATCTAACACTCTCCTTTAATGGAGAAATATATTCTCTATAACACTTGAATTAATTTAATATCCATTAGTTGATGTCTTCATCAATATGTTCTTCTTTATAGCACACGATCTAACAAACATCCTAATCAACAAAATCTATATCTTGCCCAACCTAACATTTATTAAAATTACCAAAATGGTGATGTCCATATAAAGGAACAACCATCTGCTAGAATGCATGAGTAACCGGCAGTTGCAATCATTGGTCTACTAGGATTTTATCTATGTACATGGTACATTCAACCATATTTTAATCACATGTATTCATACATGTAGTTTTAACTTTAACTCTCCCTGCATGATCATCATCATCATCATCCTAGGCTTTCTCAACGTATCCCTAACCATGCTCTAGTTTTTCCTAACTTACTCATAAGCATGCTCTTGATGCTCGTACATTAGACCACCAAGGAACAAAAATACTCTACAAGAATCCATGTCCATATGTTCCATGTCTCTTGTAAAATTGGGTTTCTTCATCACATCCTTGTGTGGTTTCTACTTAGCATGAATAACACATAAAGTGGCTTTGGATAACCACAAACCATCACATGAAATAGTTTCTAGTTGAACAAAAACTTTCCTTTCTCATGTGGGGTCTTGTTAACCACAAAATTTGCATTATAAATTGGTTTTAATATTACGAATAACTACATGGGTGTCAACATCTCCTTATTAGCCTTACATTTGACTCGAGTATATACAATTCCTGTACTCCATCAATGGAGAGACTATGTACATAATTAAATATACTTTTTGGACCAATACATCAAGTCAAACATGATGAAATATTTCTAGGTTTGGAAACTCTTTTAGGAGTGACAGCATCAACTTCAAAACTACTTATGAAAATAAAGTATGTTCAATCTCTTTCTATTCTCTTCAACTCCTCTAACACAAATAACTTAATCAAACCATGGTGAAAGAGAGAAGTTTCATTTACTTATTTTTTAACTTGAACCTTATTTGACATTTTACCTAGACTTCTGTATAAATAAAAGGGAAAGTCAAGTGACATCTTACCCAGAAAATGTATAAGAAGCCTGAGGTGGTAGGAGTAGACTATGTGAAATCTTCCTTCACAGGTGAAATACTTCTGAATGATCATCAACGGCTTTGAAAAGTTGTCCTACATGAAACTCCTAGGGAAGGCATTTGTAAGATCAATTTCACTATGATATGGTTTGATGAAGTCTTTGCAATCCTGCATGGTGAACTTGATGCCTTTAAAAAATTGTTCCCCTCCTCTAGGGATTCTTGTTGCTGCTGAAGTGCTATATGGTGTCACTGTTAGGTTCAACATTCCCACTTTTGAAGTTGTTCTAGTGAAACTATTAGCAAAATCCTTGGAAACCTGCAAATGACAACCCTGCAATCTTTAACAGAATTTCAAGCAACCTGTTCTTCTGAAAATCTCCAATGGTCGTTGGGTCTTCATTGAGAAAATTCATTTCCATGAGCTCGTACCTGGAAGTGACCAACTTTTTTTTTCTTCCTCGCAGCCATGTTGACTTTATATCTTCTCAGCCTCGCTTTCTTGATGACACCTGCAACCTTTGAAACTGCCAGCAACCTGCTTGGCTCAGTGAAGCAGCTCTCCAGAAATCCAATAACATGCAAAAATACTAATTGGGTAACATTTTATGGTTTAAATGAAAACTCATGCCTTAATCATGACACATGCATGCTAAAAAGGGTAATGATGACCTCAGAGATGGATTTGTACATTTGAATTAACCCTTACAGACTCGAATGACCTCCACCCTAACTCCTTCAATCATGAAATAACACTTCACATTAGGTTTGACATGACAGATAGGAAAACATTTTTTCGTAGTGTATCTAGTTTAAACTTTGACAGTTTTGCTATGGAACTATTAGGCAGTTTTGGAGCGAAAACTGATATTTCACAGTGTAAAATGTTATGAAAAGTTGTAAAAATGACTTAAGTGTGCTTTTAAAATTTAAACGCTTGGGAAATGAAATTTGACACCTAATGATAATTGATGGGACATGAAATGACCTAAATGAAGGTGGCCTTGAACCTTAGGATAGGTTAAACATGTAAAAAATGAAATTTTCCTATATCAACTTGAAAAGGCTTAAGGAGACCTTATCCTTTTGAGGAGTGAACTGCATAACCATGTCAAGTAATGTTTCATAAAATTATGAGTGATAACAGTGGTTCCAGTTGGGATGGTGTGTCGATGTGGAACACCAAAGAACCTATAGTTCCAGTGCCATCCATCTTCTTGGAAATAAAACTTATTCAAACTCTAACGGCCTTCACCTCGGGCTCAAGTTTGATGATCAACCTATCTTTATTAGAATAAAAGCATAATAAAATGGAATATATACAATGGAGTGAAATATCAGTAGAACTTAAGAGGAATAGTGTTTTAGAAACCTAACATTGATAGGCCCTCCAGCACAAGGCTATCCATCCATCTCCTACAGTAGATAAGTGTTGTTTCCATGGAATGAAACTACTATGAATGGACCTTTCCAAATATTCTCAAACTTACCATGTTTCCCCTTTTCTTCAATTTTGGCCTCCCACTTCAATACCACATCTTGAATTTGAAATTTTTCCTCTTTGACCTTCCTTTCAAATGTCTTCTTTATTTTTTTTTGAGACTATTGATTGCTATTATATACTTCCTCCCTTATTTCCTGTAGAGCTATCAGTTGGTTTATTCTCCTCTGAATAGCATTATGCTCCTCCTCTAATCCTTTCAGAAAATTCATAACAGGCACTCCCAAGGATGTAGGAAAAATGGCTTCAGCTCCATACACCAACTCATAAGGTGAAGTACCAATTGACCTTTTTGTACACACTTTATTAGCCCATAGAGAATACTTTAGCTTCAGATTCCATGACCTTTTATTTTCCTGCATCACCTTCTTAATAATTCTCACAATGATTTTGTTAGAAGTTTTAGCAAGACCATTACCTTGTGGATAATAATCAATAGAGTGTCCAAGTGTAATGTGATATTGATGACAAAAACTGATCAACTTATTGGATTTGAATGCTTGTGCATTGTCAGTGATGATCTTCATAGGACAACCAAACCTGGAAAATATATTATTCTCTAAGAATTGAATGATGTCTGAATCATTTTCTTGCATTTTTGGGATTGCTTCAATCCACCTGGTGATATAATCAGTTGTTGTTAGGATCCAGCGATGCTTCCCTGAAGATGATGGATGTATTTCACCAAAAAAATCTAGCCCCCACCACTACAAAGGTGCCTCAACATAAATTGGCATCAACGGTAAAGGAACAATCTTTTTCTTACCATCAAAAATCTGACATTCATGGCAAGCAGCTATCTTTTTGTAAACATCTTTGAACATGGTAGGCCATTAGTACCCTGCTCTGATAATTTTATTTTTTGTAGCCTTCCAATAGTGATGTCCTCGACAATCTCCTTTATCAAACTCTTCAATCACCCTTTCAACTTCCTCTTCCAACAAGAAATTCAAAATAATGCCACCATTATCTTTCCAGTACATATTTTTATCTATGATTGAGTACCTTAGAGATTTCAGCTTCGCAAACCTTGCTTTATATTTAGTCAATTCAGCAGGAGCTCTATTATGATGTAAGACAAAAATAATGTCTTTGTACCACTAATACATAATGTACTTCTCTTCAATAGAAATCATCTCTTCATCTTCATCTGATAGTTTTTAAATTTCTACAATAAAATTAATATCAAAACAGTAAAAATTGGATTGTGCCATCAGCTTTGCTAGCCCCTGACCTTTCACCAATTTTGTAGGTCTGATTTCTATATCATATTCCAACAAGTTAGCAATCCACTTCCCTCTCTTGCCATCAGGATCAGCTTGAGTCAAGATGTCCTTCACTACAACATTAGGCACAAATGCTATGACATGATGTTGGATGGATAAGTCGTTCTTGCGGACAAGAAAAACCTCCCAAGTGTCCTACGGACAGCTAGCAACAAACGGAAAAACAAAACTATCTTTCTCTAGATATATTCTGATTCATAATTAAATGCTATAAAGGTTTAATGATCTTACCTTTGATCCAACAGTTGTTTGTAGTAGTAGTCCTTTAGTTGCCCGAAAGAGTTATCTTTGAAGATCTGCAATCACAAACAAACAAACATCAAATAGCACATGCATAGCATATATTCATAAATCATATCCATTATGGTGATCAAGGAATCCATAAAATAAACCAATCAATTGACAGCTTATTGAGAAAAATGGATTTATTTGTATTAACTTAAATAAGGAAGAGCCTTACAACCGTGTCCACCTTGATGTTGTACAAGTCTTCCTGGGGTCCGGGATAGGCAATTCCTTTACTCAGATCAGCCTTACACTCTTCCAACCGAGATACATACAGGTATGTAATCCTTCCCACATGAAATTTCAGCTAAAAGGGTCTAAGTTTCAACAGCACTTCGCCTCCAATAATACTAAAACTTCAACTCATCAATTGGTAACCCATTGAGGTTTCCCTATGCCTCTTTTTATAGTGGAGAAGAGTAGGTTACAACTCCATACAAGAAGGGATAGAATCCTCCTTCAAAGGGAGTAGTTCCTTACATCAAGGGGTTAGCTCCTTATTGGATGGGATGCATGAACATGAAAGGAGCATACTTTCCACCGCAGGAATGTTTTTAGAAGCTTCTAAAAATGATTTTAACTGAGCTTCTAGATTTTACTTGCACCTTTTCCAATATTTTACAGGGGTCCACACTTTTAATAAGTAGAAAGTGCACTTGGCTACGCATGATTTATAGCCAAAAAATGCGAGACTGCAGGCAAAACTAGGAGAAAGTACGGTACCAGAGTTTTAAGGCTTTTATGAGATCTTCTCTTAGTTTTGAGGCTTGAATTTGGGAACTTTGATATTTTAGACTTTCAAGGGAGTGCTAAAATATCATGGTGAAAAATTTAAGTGTAACAAATTTCCCCCTAAAGTGCGAATTCTGAGAATATTCGAAGAGTGATGTGCTCTATCATTTCAAGGATCAGCCTCTGGACACCCCAGTCGGAACCCTGTAAAAAAATTCAATGCAATATATATATATATATATATATATATCATCGCTGAGGTAGGCATTCCCATACTCAAATAAAAAACTAACTAAACTTGTTCTGCTACATAAATGATTTTAATATTACATCAATAATGTAGACATAGCATGGATGCAACCATCTATAATGAATCGCCTACTGCATAATGAATAATAAAACTCCTCATAGCCTAGATGGTGGAAACTAGATCCAGGGTCTTGATTTCTACTTCCCGAACTAGTATGATTCTATCCATGAGATTAAATGTGTTGAAGTAAAACATGGTAGAAACCACTTGATTACCATTCAATGATGCGAACTGTTAACAAGCGCGAGAGAAACCACCAATAATGACAATGGCTCTCAAATTACTCACTACAATCCACAAAATGTGAATATGTGATCTGAAGTTGAACATTTCATGGAATCGTTTGATCGAAGGTCAATGATGTAACCTGTCGTCGAAAGCGAGAAACCTGCCATTAAGGCATGCAGATTCCAAGGTAATGACAGATTCTAGATCAACTTCCTAGATGATGAGCTATCCTCGATAGAAAGTGATCCGTCGTACGAAAGCTCACAACACAAAACCATAGATCAATTTTTGAAGAAATTTTTTGCAAGGACTGACTCAGGGATGGTTAACGCGAATGGAGACAAGTGTTTGTAGATGAATGGTTTTTTTGACTGTCCTCTTGAACACATAACGACACTGCAGATGGTTTGGTGATAGTTTCCCTAAGATAATACCCAAAAACCGGTTGAAGACTTTAAATGTGGTTTGATTAAATGATAGGCAAAGGATTTCCTAACCCAGGTAGAAGTGCGACGAAAAGTGTCGTGTTCAAGAGTGGTGTAATGATTTTTCAAATAAAAGTGTAACAAATGAATCTATTTTTCTCTCTTTTTCCCCACCATTTCTGACAAGTACCTCTTTATTTTTGACAAGCTTGAGGAAGATAACATTTTCTTTTTTATAAGCTCATCCTTCGGATGAGTTCAACTTAGTTTAAAATCAAACCCTAAGAAGGAGTGGTCTGTTCTTGTTTGTAATCGATAGATCCTTTACTGTTAAATTTTAACGAGTCTAGTATAGGAGAAACTCGGTGTTTTTCATTTTTAGGGAGTTAGAAGAAAAACTTAAGAAAACTCCATGGGTGTTCTTTTTCATAAATTTAGTCCCTCAGGCCCGAAAAAGGATAAAATAATGCAAGAGAGAACTCTATTGACCATGATTAGTCAACGTATACCTTTTTTGTAAATAGTCCATTTCAGTCCGGAAAAGGGGTAAACTTATACTAAAAGGATGACCATTCATTTACTTTAATGAGCGCGAATAGTCAAGTACTCGGCAATATTTTCATATTTAGAGAGTCTAAAAAGGGCTTAAAAGAGGACTCCATGGTTTTGCTTTTTCGTAAAATTTAAAGAGCCCGAAAAAGTGATAAAAGTTTACTCTTCGTCAAAAATGACCATTTTCCCTGAAAAATCCATTGTTCTGCACAAAAACTCAAAAAATTAAACATACCTATTTCAATAATAAAAATATTTTGAAAAACTGATTTTTAATGTGAAAAATAAACAAATTTAAAATTCATATATTCGAAAAAACTTATAAAAAGGAGTTTTTCAAGTTCATTTTTACTGTTTGAATTTGGAGTGAAGTTTTTAGAGCTCTGGGAAAAAAACACTTTGGAGAAGATTCTGGGCAAATCGATCGTCGGAATCGAAAACCGTCTGTTTCAGGTAATCCCCAACCTCCTTATCTTGCATTTCATCCATTCAATTTTTTAATTTTGGGTCAGAATTTCATTTTTTGGAGGAAAATATGCCGAAAAATTCACCCTCGGGGGTCTGCACCTAATGCATTAGGTACCTGCAGACCCCGATATTTTTCTACAAAGAAAAATGTCGGGGCCCCTCACTTTTAACACAGGTCCCATGTGTATCTACACACTGTCCTTGAGCGTAAAGTGCAGAGGTGCTGTGGAAAATTAAAAAATATATTTTCTTCCTAAATTACCCAAATTTTTTTCTTGAAAATGATTCTAATCCTTCATTTTACTTGTTGTAGGATATCTACAGTGCTTATTTTTCAAGAACGAGAGCACGAAGAGGTAAATGAATCATAGATAAATCATCAACCTACTTTGCAAGCTTTAAGAGCATGTGGGCTTTACAAATTTTGGGCTATCAGTGGCATGAGAGCACAAGTGAATCTTCTTACTTGGCTAGTAAGTAAATGGGATGTCCAAGACTAGTGTTTTGTGATCAGAGGTCACTAGCTTGAGATTGAGCTGGAAGACATCTATTTTTTGACTGGTTTATCCAGGAGAGGCGAACCATTATCTCTATTTGGGGCTAGGCCAGGTGGCCAGTCTGTCACCAGCCTACAATTAGAGTTCTGCAATGATGAGGCCAATCCCCGGGACAAACGGATTGACATAAAAACTATCATCCGTCTAGAGCTGAAAGTGATCGCTTTTACCATTGTCAAGCTTTGCGGAAGTGCAAATTTGCATGTAGCCACTGGTTCTCAGATGCACATAGCAGTAGATTTCTTTCGAGGCACCATATACAACTAGTGCGAGGCAGTGTTGGAAAATGTGGAAGGCCAACTTACCAGAGCAAAGAATGGGAAGCTAAAAAACTTTGAATATGGGTCCATTGTAGTCACCTTTGCTCTAGAGAGGATCCCCATGTTAGTCCCGTAGCACATTCCTGTCGATGTTGGTCGGCCTCAAGAGCCTAGGATGGTTCGTTGGGTTCCTCTGATGGCCCGCCACAGTGAGGGTGGGGAGATTGTGCGATTTCCCTCTATATATTTTTGTTGGATGGTACGCCAACTTTTTGTTATAGAGGATTTTCCTTATGCTGGCATGGATTTTCGTGGCGATCGAGAGATACCCCTTCCTCCAAGAGCTCAGTGGGACGAGTCAGGTAAAAAATCTTTTTTGACATATTCTAATTTCTAATTTTTTTTTTTTTTTTAAATCTTCCAAAACTGATAACAAAATTTTTCAAATTCATATGTGGGTCAAACTCGACTATCCATTCTCCGCCCCTTTGACCGGAGGCAAGGGGATGCAACACCACCACCACCACCCCCACAAGATCAGAGTGCAGAGATCCTGACTGACTTAGAGCACCATCTGGAGTGGCTCACTATAGATATTCCTGAGACTACTATAGATGATATCTCGCTCGGTCTACAAAGATATTTCATAGGTGTTCCTAGTCCATTCAGGAGGTTTTTTACTAGGGTGGCACAAGCGGTGGTGTATTATCATGATCATCACCATGGATAGTGGATGATTGACTTGTAGACTCATTTTTGTATCACTTTTTTCCGATCATAAGTCATTTTGAGCCTATGATCGAAGACGATGTACTATTTTTTGAACACTACATTTATACTATGATATACTATTATTTCAGTTTACCTGTTCAATCATGTTATGAAATGTTGATTTGTTACTTTGTTATTGAAAATGTCTATTTATAACATTAGAAGCAATTGCATCTGCTAATGTATTTAAATTTCTTGAAATGTGTTGCTATTCAATATAATCGAACTCTTGTTCCAAGAGACGAACCCTTAAAAACAATCTTAAGAATACTAGATTTATAATGGCATATACTCGATTTAACTATAATACAATGAGTTCATAATCTAACTTAATGATAAAACTCCAAATTCCAAATGAAATGGATTCCGATAATAATTCAATAACTACACTATATTCGGCAATATTGTTCGTTGTTTGACCGAGACTTACCCCATGCATCGATACTAACTCGTCAGTGGGTGAGTAAATAACCCAAGTTGCGGAAGAGATGTTCTGTGTACTACGACAAGTGCCATCAGCAAAACCAATATACGTTTGAAAGGACGTCGACATCTATGATATCAAAAATATCCAGTTAAACGGGAATAATAGTAAGAGCACACTTATTATAGGCACACGTTTCTAATCTATAGCACACCAGCTAAAAAGTAACTAATATACAGAGAAGATCTCCACACGAAGTCAAGCGTAATATCTCTTTAGATAAAGTCCATTTCTAGGTTTACCCAAAGAGACCCTGTCAAAATCAATCAATTCATAGGCCCCTTTTGCAAGATGTCGCTTGACAATGTAAGGACCATGCCACATGGGTTCAAATTTCCCAGCCCCTAGTTTATCGTTGGCTTGATCATAAATCAAAACTAGGTCTCCTTCCAAAAAATTATGAGGGGTAACACTTCTATCATACTGAGCTTTCATTCTTTTCGCATGAGCCTCGGTAGCTAATGCAGTGGTGAGCCAATTCTCATCTAATTGAGCCAAGTATAAAAAATAATTCTCCTCTTCAGAAGTGTCTAGTAATAACACTATGGCTATTTGGGGTGACAGTATCTCGAATTCAATGGGTAATACCACTTCTAAACCGTAAACTAGTTGAAAAGGGGTAAAACATGTCGATGTTTTTGCTGAGGTTCGATATGCCCAAAGTGATAAAAAGAGCATGGTATGCCAATTCGACTTATGAATTCCAATGATTCATTTGATCATGGTGACTAAAAATTTATTAATTGCTTCAACTAAACCATTGGCCTGTGGATAATATGGTGTAGAACTATCATGGCAGAGGCCAAGTTGGTCTGTTAACTCGGTCATCATGATATTTCGAAAATGGCTCCCGTGATCAGTAATTATCACTTGGGGTACACCGAAACGAGCAATCACATGATTCAATATGAAATTAGCTGTTGTTTTTCCATCTGCTGTAAATGTAGGCATCGCCTCGGCCCATTTGGTAAAATAATCTACTACTAGAATAATGTACCCATGCCCTTCGACCGAGTGAGGGTTACATGTAATGAAATCTATGCCCCATTTTGCAAAAGGACCGACGAAAATTATGGGGTGAAGAGGAGCAGGTGGTGCATGCATTTTTCGATTGAAGATTTGACAATTATGACATTTTCAGACCGCATAAATACAATCTTTGAACATAGATGGCCAGAAATATCCTACATGCAATATATTCTGGGTTGTGGCATACCCAAACATATGACCGCCACATGCTCCGGAGTGAAAGTCATTTAAAACCTTTTCAGCTTCGTCATGAGTTAGACAACGTCAAAAAACTGAATACGCACCATGACGGTAAAGTGTGTCGCCAACAATGTGATATTGTTGAGACTGGAAACGAATTTTTCATCATTGTGACTGTGAAAGCTCAGGCTGAAAATATTGGGTTTGAAGATATACGATAATATCTCCATACAATGGATCAATGGTACTAATAAGAAACAAGGATTCATCCATGATTGGTTGTTCTGCCACAGTTTCTGTATCAGTACGTGGGAAATCACACATAAGTTCAGGAAATACCAATGATTTCTTAGATTTGGACTTTTCAAACTCCAAATCAAACTTCTGCAGGATAACAATCCATTTGGAGTATTTGCCCCCTAGAAATTATTTGGTCAAGATGTACATCATAGGGTTGCAATCAGAGATAACTGTCATTTTCGTAAATGTA
Organism: Pinus albicaulis; assembly: GCA_034641835.2. Classification (NCBI taxonomy): domain Eukaryota; kingdom Viridiplantae; phylum Streptophyta; class Pinopsida; order Pinales; family Pinaceae; genus Pinus; species Pinus albicaulis. The sequence continues at coordinate 19,571 of JAXQQM020060377.1, read as the reverse complement.
GTGACGAAAATGTTGGACAACTTGAACAGTTTCCAAAGCCAATTTCACCACATGTGAGTATTTGATCTCAGTCGGATGCAAATTTCGACTAAGATAGTAAATCACATGTTCACTATGGAATCCATCTTCCTAAACTAAAACCATTCCTATCGTGGAATTGGAAGTGGCGAGGTACAAAAAGTAATCTTGGTTGTAGTTGGGAGGATGCAGTAACGGTGCATGGTCAACGTGTTTTTCAAAGCATCAAAAGATCGATCAGCGACCTCGTCCCAAAAGAATGGAATGTTCTATTTCAACAACCTAGTGAAACCTTTCGTTAACTCGGCGTAGTTAGGAATGAATTGACGTAAAAATTTTGCTCTCCCTTGCAAACTTTGGTGTTGGCAAAGAGTAGAAGGAGGAGGTAAATTGATGATTGCCTCAACCTTCGATGGGTCGACACGAATTCCTGCCTTTGAGAAAATAAATCCCAATAATATTTTGGATTCTACGCAGAAAACACATTTGTGAGGATTCAAATGAATCTTTTAGTGCCTACATCATATAAATATTGCTTGTAAATGAGTAATATGATCTGCTATGTGTGAAGAATGAGAAGGAAAATCATCGAGGTAGGGTTTCACAATATGCTTAATGTTGTGAAATGCATAAGACATGGCCCTTTGAAAAGTGGCACCAGGGTTCTTAAGGCCAAAAGGTAATTTGTGATAAGCAAAAGTTACCCATTGACAAATGAAAGATGTTTTATGTTGATCTGCAGGGAGTATGTTTATTTGATTGTAGCTAGAAAATCCATCCATGAACGAGAACCTTTCATTTCCAGCACAATCATCAATAATTTGATCGATGTAAGGGGTTGGATAATTGTCTTTAGTACAAGCTCGATTTATATCCCTATAGATGATACATATTCTTATTGTTCCTTGTTTTTTATTGACCGAAACAATATTAGACACCTAGTCCGTTAACGGGATTGGATAAATAAAACCCGCACGAAGTAATTTTTCAACTTCTTCTTTGATAACGGCAGCTTTTCTCGGATGAATCTGAGATAATTTTTTTCTGACTAGTTTGGCATCTGGGTATGTCTTAATTTCATGTACAACGATTGATGGATCAATTCTTCATATGACTAGACAAATATGTCACAGAATTCCTGAAACATGGCCTTATATGCTTGAATTTCTTTAGGCGTACAAGAAGCCCCTATGTGAATGTTTTCAACAATTCCAGGTTTTACTGAAATGTCAAGAGGAACCGTCATAGAAATATTTTCTAAATTCAATTCAGAATCGGCATGTGAGAGAGGATTTTGAGGTTCTTTGACGTAATCAGTGGTAAAAATGGAGGAAAAATCTTTTTCAAAATGATCGAGATCAGGTAAAAACGAAGATCTATGATGAAGATCTTCCCATGGTAATTCATCTACTGACAAGAATTCACGAATATGTTCACCAGTATGGAAAACTTGTTGAGCAGGATCTAGAATTGGTGTCGAAGCTAAACTCGATATTGAAAATGACTCCTGATTGATCACATTCATTGGATCAGATTCGGTTGTGTTAGAGAGCTATAAAATTTGCTATACCAAATGTTGGCTAAAACATTTTTGGGGCTTTCAAGGAACAAATTTTTATGGCAAAAAGTGTTGGCTCTTGAAGACTCTTGAAGGCCTCATGCCTCTATCCCAATCTTCACTGTTGTGCCCATTTTTACAATCTTGAAATTCTGTTGTTTTCAAAGCCAAAATACTGCTACAAACACCATTTTCCCCCTCTCCCCTCTTCCAAAACTAACCTCATTTTTATTCCTCTATTTCCCATGAAAATCCCTCATTTTCATGTTTCTCCCCTTTTCCCCTTCATCAAAATCCCTTTGATAAGGTTTAAGACCCTTTCTTGCCTTATCGAAACCCCCAACAACCATTCAAAATCATTGAAAAACTATTAAAATCACATTTTTTTATATATTATAGCCTTAAGCCCCTTGGGCTAAGTCCCTAACCCTTCCCTTCCATATGCCCTGGTGCTGGAATCAGGTGTTGAGCCATTTGGGCGCTTATCACAATCAGGGGAAAACACAAAACGCAAGCCTTTCCCTTAATTAAAAACCTCGATGCTGATTAGCCCTCCATCATATCTCCCTCAGTCATATGGCTTTCCATACAGACCATGGCCCTGCAGATGGGCGCCATGCCATATCAAAAATTATTATTTTGCCCCAAAGTATAAAACCTTCGGTTATATTAATTTGTATGTTTTTTATTTTTTCATAAAGTCTTCTGCGAGTGCAAGGTTTCATTCACTCTCCACCGTCGATCTAATCTACAGATCAACAATGCACAATCTATCGCCCTGGTGGTCCCTGCCAGCCATTCACTATTTCAAAACCAGGCAAAATCCATCACACCACTTTCAAGAGGAGGGTGGTTTTTTCCTGATCGGCAGCGATTCCATTCACCACCCGACGCGTGGCCTTGAGCACTATTCAAAAACTGCCGCTCATTTCACGTTAAAGTTTGACTGTGGGCTCGGCGCGATATTGATGCGCACCATCCGATCTGAGGCCGCTCATCGGACGGTGATCGCTCTTTGAAGATGCTTGTGCGATAACTTGGGGTATGACGCAGTGTTAAACGCATCTCTGCTGTCGATCTAATCTACAGATCGATGACCCAAAATTCATCGCCCTGATTCCTCGTCCAGTCAGCATTTCCGGACCCGGGGTTTTATTTCGCCTCAATGTTATTGAAAATATGAAGTTCGGGGCATTATATAAGGTTTTGATCGTGGGATCTCTACCATTGATTGCTTGGGCCACTCTCATCCGAAGGTCCACGATCGTCCCGATTCCCGATCTTGATTTTTGATCATTTTTTGCCTGAAACAGAGGTTTTTACCCATTTCTTCATTTTTCCAAAAATTGACTCCTTCGCTTTTACTTTTCGCCTCCGCTCCCGACCGTCAATCTCTGCGTGATCGACGACTCCGATTTAACTCCTCCCCGATTTCCCTTTGACTTCTCCTAATCAATCTTGATCGTTGGATGATGCCATCCGACAGCCATGCTCTCTCCACGCGCCTTCCTAAGTAGTTAACCTATACATGCAGGATTTTATAACATTATTTGTATTTTGCAGGGTTCCAATGGTTTTTCCGCTGTGTCTGAATAAAATTTAAAGGAAAAGGGTGACGATCCTCCCGCCTTCGATTCATCAAAGAAAATCATTCGCAGGGTTTAAAATTCATGTTCATCGGTGTTTCATGAGGCATTGATGCCATATCACCCTTGCGTAGCCCTGAAACACCAGCAAAACACAATGAATCAAGCACAGTGAGAGAGTATCAGTGCCGAAGAAAAAATATATCAAAGCAGAATATTAAACACAGGCCTATGGGGATTACGACTAATATGGTTTATCAAAAGCCTAATCCCTAATTAAAACATATTTTGAAGGGAAATCATAACGGTTCATCAGCCAGAAAGCTTTCACCGCCACATCTGAGGCAAATTGATCCCTCTAGCTACCATGATGCCACCTATGCCTCAAAGCATTCATATCCGAGGCCGGAGTTATTGATCGGGATCAGATATTTGTCTCAAGTGCAACCAGAGAGTAAATTCTACAAACAAACTTAATGACAAAACATCAGTAGAGTTACTTTGACATTACACAGAGCCTCAAAGGTCAAAAAGAGCTCCCACCGAGCTTAAATATTTATGTGAACCATTTAGTATAGAGGACACCTGTGAAAGTTTCTTCATCAAGCCCCCAAAGGCCAAGAAGCCATTAAGTATATATTAATTATAATTGGAGATCTTTTACCAGATCTCACCTCCTCATTCTTCTATATATGCTACTGCAGAAGATGAGTGAGGGGTTGGTTGATGTAGTTGCTGATCATTGTAACGTAATTGAGCTTGAGACTTCTACTTGTAAATAGTTTTCACTCGCCCTTGAATCTCTGCTTGTGATAGATAAGTTAGGCTGAGATGAGTAGATGATTGTTAAACTAAAGCATTGGACTTAAAGTTGTAACTGGTTTGGAGCATCAATACAAGCTGATTTATGGGATCATGGTCTATGTTGACGGTGATGTTTTTCTCATTGTAACTTGTTATTTTGTTTCTGTTTTCACTGTGTTCATTTTCTCTTATAAATAAAAACATGCATAGAGTTAGGACCTATTGTATATCAGTACTCTTCTCTGACTGAAAATATTTATCTAAATATTTTCTTCCAATCTGTGTTATTTAGGAATGATTTAATTCAGTTTGAGCATAGGAATTTTGGCGTTCCCTCGTCTTATTGTCTTAGCTGAATGTTATTCTTAAATGTTATTTTCAGTATATGTTAAGTAAATATGAACTGAGGAAGATATGGTGAGCCCTAGTCCTAGTTTGATCCCAAAGACTATCTGAAAGTTTTCCTTGGAATGTGTTAAAAGCTAGCTAGTTTAGAAGTACTTACCAGATCTTAGGCCATTCTATGTTATCCTTGTGATTGTCTTGAAAGTGACCAAGTAAAGTAGAGCTAGGAGAGGATTTGTGGTGAGCCCGGCCCGCTAGTTTCTACTCTAACAGTTGTCTTCAAGTTTACCTTCATTTTTATATGTTTTCTATTGAAAGTGTATCAAAGGCTGGCTAGTTTAGAAGTACTTACTAGATCCTATTTTTATTTCATGTTTTTCTTAAGTGTGTGTCAAAGGCTGGCTAGTTTAAAAGTACTTACCAGATCCTGGGCTGCTCTTTGTTCTTCATCTGTCTAATTCCCTTTCTTTTGTCTCATTTAATTCCATAAATAAAACCTTAAAGAGATCCTTAGACATAGATGACTTGCCCCATGGACCATTCTTGCCTCTTGCTACTTCAATTAAACCCTATTGTGACTCCATAGCCCAATGGAATAAAACCTGCAATTATCTACCTTCCTGGCCAAAGCTTGTTCTATTCTCTTGCAACTTCACACCTTTGAAACTCTTTGCATTTAGAAATCTCCACCTCAGACAATAATCACGCTCAACCATCCAAAAAACAAAACAAACCATTGGCCTTCATAACTAGCCTAATATCATTACCCAAAACTTCAAAGACAAATCCATCTTTGCACTTATTGGAGAGATCCCTCTCCAGATTCAGGAGGGCTAGATCCTAGAATCCCAAAGTGGTTGAAATAATGTTGTTTCTGTGATTGGACTTTTCCAATATTTCTAATTATAGATTCCTAATAGGTTGAAGGGGTATCAAAAAATTACTATACTTGCTGATATGCTAATTCAAAAGGACTCAAAGCCATTGGGCCCTCGAAAGAATCCAATTCTGATTCTAAAGGTACTATCCAAAGATCATCAAAGGAAATAGTACTTGATGTAATCATATTGATATTAGCAATAGGATTTTGTACATTAGGAGGAGGCAGGGAGAAAATTCCCAGTAAAGCTGAATCTTTAATCAAACCTACTCCGTCATCCTTATAAGGGATAATCGATTTTCCAATATGTTGGATACTATTAGTAGAGGCTGGGTCAGATGAATAATATGAGAGATGATCTATCTTAACGATCTTTCCTTTATGAGGAAACATGATGAAACGAAAGATCAATGATACAACAACGTTCATAACATAAGACCAACTACGACGAAGGAGAAGGTTGTAATCTAGAGGGGCATCAACCACTTCCACATCTAGATTAACCACTTTGCCTTCGACCTCTATTGGTAGATCTTGTAAAATACCATATGGCTGAAAACCTCTTCCATCAAACTCTTTAAGAATAGTTGGTGACTGGTTTATTGTTGGAGAACCAAGTGATTTCCAACATTTAATCGACATTATACACGTAGAAGCCCCTTCATCAAAAACAGTACAAAAGATACGCTTGTTCTTGACTATTAAGGGAATTTGAAAAGCCATTTGATGAGGTAGGCGCAGTGTAAAATTTTCTAAATCGAAGATCATGAAGTTCGAATCCTAGAGATCTACAGCTCCTAAGTCTGACAAAAGTAATTTTCTTTGGGATGGGCATGATTGCAATACTTCCAAAGCTGACATTGTTGAAGGGGAAATTGCTAAATCTTCAACAATATTGTAATGCTGAGCAACTCTCGCATGTGGATTAAAAGCTAATTTATGAAGTACACCTTTTGCAGGTGGTTTAATCACTAAGTCAGGATTTTGTTTCTCGATCTGTAATGGATCAGAAACTGAGGGAGATGTATTCAATGCAGAATTGGATGTTTTTTCTTCTTTACCAGTATTTTTACTACCATAATCTTGTGATCGCGTCGCAACCATGAAAATATCGTCAACCGGATTGGAGGAAGATCCAACCATGTTACTATCTTGAGTGGGAAAGGGATCCTTCAAGATAGCAGGTATAGGCGAACCCTTAACGAATTTTGAAACCTCGGCTCTATGCGGGCACTCTTTTTTAAAATGATCCTGGTCAAAGATGACACAAGGATATCAAGGTTTGTGTTTTTCGTCAGTTGGTTCAGTTGTATCAGTTTTCTCTTTTGAAGTTTTCTTCTTTTTATTCTTACCTTTCTTCTTACCACTATTTTTAGATTTGGCTGTAGATGTCTCTACAACATGGATATCAGCATAAGTTTCTAGGGAAGAATCTCCTTTGGGTGAATCGGGTAAAGTGATAATAGGAGAATTAGTCATGGAAGACTTCTTCTTACTCTTACCAGTACTAACAGAACCAATTACACCATTAGCGGCATGAGAGCCAAAAGGAGTTGCAGTTAACTGACCAGGTCTTGGTAAATCGGGGATTTTATCATATAGAGTACCTAACTGAGTATAAAAATGGTCAAGGTACTGAGCCTGAGCAATAACTTGCTATTCCGTAACAACGCCTCCTTTAGCCACATCTTCAGTAATTTTAGGCAATAACGATTTAATAAACCATTCAGCCAAAATTTGATCAGGAATAAAGACTTTCACTAAACGCCTTCTACGTCTCCATTCATGAATGTGATCAGATATGTACATAGACGTAGACTGCATTAATGAAGTTAGTAATTCTGTGCCATTGTCGTATCTGACAGCAAAATGAAAATGGGTTAGGAAAGTTATGGCTAACGTGTTAAAATTATTAAAAGAGCCGCGTGGTAACTTAATGTACCATTTGGTAGCTAGACCAATAAGAGTTCTCCGAAAAAGACGTAATCAAATAGAATCATCGACTAGTGATAAGTCATAACATGATTAGAAGGGTCCTCTCCTGACTTACCTTCGAATTTTGGAATATCACTGGGCAACTTGTTAGGCATCGGCAGCCAATATGGAGGATAAAAAATGGGATCGTTAATAAGGCGTGACAGATCTGGTAAATCTAAAATTGCTATGAGTGGTAACCGATGGCTATGGTCTTGATAGCCTTGAGTGATCAAACCAGTGCCAGGAGGAGGATAGCCAGGATATCCTTGAATCGGATGTGCATTTTGAATCGTGTAACCTCCTAGGTAACCAAGACTAACCGGACCATACCAGGGTTGTTGAGGTATTTGATAAGTATACCCAGGGTACGGTTGATACTAATATGCTGGATTTTTTGTAGCTTGACCAATTTGATATTGTCCCTGGTATAGTTGATAAGTAAACTAAGGTTGACTAGAGACAATCGTACTTGTACCAGCTTGTCCTGTAGGCATCTGGGCCATAGTCTGACTTCTAGGTCTCGACTGTGGTACAGAGGCTTGAGGAATTTGCACTGATGCAGGGATAGAAGAAACCGGGGCTATAGATAATCTAGAAACAGGTGTTGTAGGTTTAACAGAGGTTGCAGTAGCTGCAGTAATTTGAGGCGGAGTCTGAGGCGTACTAGGCCCAGGCTGCTGAACAAAACCAGGTGCAGGGATTTGAACAGTATGCTGAACAGGTTGTTGGGTTGGACCAGAAACTAAAGGCAGTCCAGGTTGATTAGGTAAATACACATTAGGTTGCATAGTCTGTTGAACTTGCGATGGATTCCACACCATGTTCATTCTGGGGTATTGACCCGTAGAAGGTTGTACATATGAAGGAGCATAGCTTGGTTGAACGTAGGGTTGATAATTAAGTGGTAAATTTCCAGCTCCTAGTAAAAATTATTGATCGGAAGGTGGTTGGAAACCTTGAGTTGGGTATTGACCTTAAGGTTGATAACCCTAAGGCACGTACTGAATCTGGGGTTGATAATGACCCTGAGGAATATACTGAGTCTGGGGTTGAACTTGGGGTATGTACTGTCCTTGATGTTGATAACCTTGAGGTATGTACTATCCTTGAGGTTGTTCTCTAGGTAAATAATACTATCCTACAATTTTTCCTAGTAGAAAAATTACCTTGAGGCTGCCCCCAGGCAGTAACTGACTACCTTGATGTTGCCCCCCAGGCGGTAACTAAGTCGAGGATTTGGAATATTACTAGAAATCATAAAAATTTGCTCTGCGTTTGACATTTCATTTTTAATTCCATTTGTACTAGTTGCTAACACTTGTTCAGTTGGTCGAGGAGTTACTCCTGAGAAAGTACCAAAGAGTGACTGGTACCCCAAAGGAATAGAAAGACCACCATATAAAAAAATTTCCGATGATTGGGAAAACATAGATGACTCACTTGACATGATTGATGAAGGATAATAACCCCTTGGTGTAGGATGAAAAGGAATTCGGGGTGGTGAAAAACTAAGACCCGGGTTCTCTAAAAAAAATTTCAATGACAAATACCAAGCATCACTTCTAAAAGGATTGTAGAATATAGATTCATGCTCCCTAAGATTCAAATTTTTTTGGGTTTCGGGAAGAGTTACTTCTTCAGCTAAACCGACAAGTTCTTCAATGGAAATGAGGTCAGAAGGAAGATTTTTAGTAATAATATGTCTTACCCTAGGTAAACCAGGATCACTAGAAGTTGGAGTAAAAAATCCTGAAGATGCTTCCAAAATAGCAGGTTCAGTGTCAGGTTCATAAATTTCAAGTTCTTCAGCGAATTCACTAGAAGGAGAAATACTACCAGTAAGCTCGGAAACTGAAATCAGCTCTTGAATATGCTCTGTTGTTTGTAGTTGATAATCAGGAGGAAAAATTATATATGACTCTCCTGCTTCTGTTGATATAATTCTATTGTCAGTAGGTGATACTAGAGCTCGCAGCCCTTCAAGTTGACTTGGTGTATATTTAGGGGGCTTCCCCTGAAGTCTGTGCAATTGTCTCGGTAATTCAGCCACGATTAAAACTTATTAATCACATGCAATCAAATGAAAATTTAAATGAAAACTCCTAAAGTCACTAAGGAAACAAACAAATGAATCACACGCTTAGAAATCTAGGAGATCAAACCACACACAAATAGTAACTTCCCACACCAAAAACACTAGTTGGTGATGAAATCCAACGTCGTAGTATTTAATGTAGAAAGGGCAGTTGGAACAGTTACCCCAACAACCTGCTTGATGAAACAGACCGATGCAAGTTTCTCCACTTAAACCATCTCGAATGAAGATAACCCTCTGGAGATTCCAAGTGAGTCTAGTCGACGTCTACTCTAGGTACAGTGGGATCGTTCCACCATCGTCACCTCAGGAAAAAACCGTAATATTATGGTCACTACGGTTACCAACAGAAACTAATATACCTGGGGGAATAGTCTACAGTCCGACGTACGCGCAAGGGAAGAGTAACAAAGCTCAATCCCCTTGAAGGCTCCTTGACATACTCCAAGGCATACCGACAAGTGACCCTAGGCTCCTCAACAATGGTCTATCCAAGGTTTACCATTGTTAATATGCGCAAATCTTCTATCGTTCCCAATGAGATAGAATTGATTATCTCACTGGTTCAGATATGACCTCGTGCTTGAATCCTTTAAGAGGAGCTTCCAGAGCATATAAGTGAATATTGAATTTTTTCCTACCGCAAGATTAACTACTTGTTTTTTTTAGCTTTCTTGGAGAGCTAATTACTCCCTACTCCAAGACACTAGCCTAAGCTATATTGGTGAAAAGAGCCCTAGAAATGTAGAAGTTACTAGGCTAATTTTAGTTTAAGCATTGATTTTATAAGGTTGTTTCTTAAGACAATAGGTGCAAAATTGAAACTGATGATATGAAGTGACCCAACTCAAATCATACTAAAAAATAATGCATCTATAATGAGAAACAATTCGTTTTCTTTCAATGAATACTAGCTAAAGGAAGAGTTGAGAAATGCAATTTTTTAAAAACAAATCTTTCCTTCAAACAAGAATAAATGAAAAGAAATCTAATTTCAATGAGAACTCAAAATGATCTATGCTCAATAAAAATCCCTTTTGTTCAAGATCGAAACTGCAAACTAAGTTTTTTCTTCAAAAGACACTACAATTTCTAGAAAAGCACTCAAAGCTAAAAACACTATTTTGAGATCTAACAATTCTAAGACTAAATCTGAATTAAAACTTCAAATATTTTAAGGATGTCTTACTTATCTTGTGATCCAACTAAGAAATTATTTTCTTGAATCTGAAAGAATTCGAAAAAACATCAAATTTTTCGTTTTTTAAGTGAAATTCCAAACTTATTAAGAAAAGTTTAAATGATTTGCAAATGAAAAAAAAATAGGATCTAAAACTCATAAAACAATTTTTGCTATGATTTCAAACTCAACAAGAAAACAAGAGAATACCAATGATCTAAAGACATACCAAGGTTTCTAATTTTTGAGAGGGATATAAGACAAAGCAAAAATCATTATAACATGCAAATATTTTAGAAAATCAATCAAAATAAAAAGCTGAAACAAACTCTTAACTAAGGATTTTTGATAGAAGATACAGGTTTGGGTAATCACTGAGAACCTAGAAAACTAATCCAAAAAAGAAGATTTTAATATTTTTCAAAAATTTGACAGGGTCCGCAGGATTTAGTGCAATCCAGTGTGGTCCCACACTGTGGGTACAGGAAAAGTGCAGAATTGCCCGCACTATCTCAAAAGGAAAAGAGCGGACACAAGAAAACAAGAGAAAAAACCATAAATTCTCAAATATTTCTTAGGGATTCTACAGGGATTAACTACCCAAGCCAGTATAAATCAATTAAAATCAGGAAACATAAGATCATAAATCAAAAGTAAAAGAAATCAAAGCTCAAATTCTTCCCCAGCCAAGTCGCCATTTTGTTGGACGGATAAGTCATTCTTGTGGAAAAGACATACCTCCCTAGTTTCCTATAGACAGCTAGCAAAAAACAGACAAACAAAACTATCTTTATCTAGATATATTGCGATTCATAATTAAATGCTATAAAGGTTTAACGATCTTACCTTTGATCTAATGCTTGTGTGTAGTAGTAGTCCTTCAGTCGCCCGAAATAGTTATATTTGAAGATATGTAATCACAAACAATCAAAATCAAATAGCACTTGCATAGCATATATTCATAAATCATATCCATTATGGTGATCAAGGAATCCATAAAATAAACCAATCAATTGACAACTTATTGAGAAAAACGGATTTATTTGTATTAACTTAAATAAGGAAGAGCCTTACAACCATGTCTGCCTTGATGTTGTACAAGTCTTCCTGCGGTCCGGAACAGGCGTTTCCTTTACTCAGATCAACCTTGCACTCTTCCAACCAAGATACATACAGGTATGTAATCCTTCCCACATGAAATCTCAACTAAAAGGGTCTAAGTTTCAACAGCACTTCACCTCCAATAATACTAAAACTTCAACTCATCAATTGGTAACCCCTTGAGGCTACCCTATGCCTCTTTTTACAGTGGAGAAGAGGAGGTTATAGCTCCATACAAGAAGGGATATAATCCTCCTTCAAAGGGATTAGTTCCTTACATCAAGGGGTTAGCTCCTTATTGGATGGGATGCATGAACATGAAAGGAGTGTACTTTCCACCACACGATTGTTTCTAGAAGCTTCTAAAAGTGACTTTAACTGAGCTTCTAGATTTTACTTGTGCCTTTTCCAATATTTTACAGGGTCCGCACTTTTAATAAGCAGAAAGTGTGCTTGGCTACGCATGATTTATAGCCAAAAAGTGCGGGACCGCAGGCAAAACTAGGAGAAAGTGCGGTACCAGAGTTTTAAGGCTTTTATGAGCTTTTCTCTTAGTTTCAAGGCTTGAATTTGGGAACTTTGATATTTTATACTTTCAAGGGAGTACTTAAAATGTCATGGTGGCAAATTTCCCCCCTAAAGTGTGAATTCTGAGAATATTCAAAGCGTGATGTGCTTTATCATTTCAAGGATTAGCCTGTGGACACCCCAGTCAAAATCCTGTAAAAAAATTCATTGCAACACACACACACACATATATATATATAGATATATATATATATCATCGCTGAGGTAGGCATTCCCATACTCAGATAAAAAAATTACTAAACTTGTTCTAATACATAAATGATTTTAGTATTACATCAATAATGTAGACACAGCATGGACGCAGGCATCTGTAATGAATCGTATACTGCATAATGAATAATAAAACTCCTCGTAGCGTAGATGGTGGAAACTAGATCCAGGGTCTTGATTTATACCTCCCGAACTAGTACGATTCTATCCATTCGATTAAATGTGTTGAAGTCGAACACGGTAGAAACCACTTGATTACCAGTCAATGATGTGAACTGTTAACAAGTGTGAGAGAAACCACCAATAATGACAATGGCTCTCAAAGTACTCAGTACAATCCATGAAATGCGAATATGTGATCTAAAGTCGAACATTTCATAGAATCATTCATTCGAAGGTCAATGATGTAACTTGTCGTCGAAGGCGAGAAACCTACCATTAAGGCATGCAAATTCCAAGGTATTGATGGATTCTAGATCAACTTACTAGATGATAAGTTGTCGTCGATAAAAAGTGATCCGTCGTAAGCAAGCTCACGACACAAAACCATAGATCAAGTTTTGAAGAAATTTTTTCAAGGACTGACTCAGGGATGGTCAACGCGAATGGAGACAAGTGTTTGCAGATGAATGGTTTGTTTGACTGTCCTCTTGAACACATAATGATGGTTTGGTGACAGTTTCCCTAAGCTAATACCCAGAAACCGGCTAAAGACTTTCGATGTGGTTTGATTAACTGATAGGCAAAGGATTTCCCAACCCAGGTAGAAGTGCGACAAAAAGTGTCGTGTTCAAGAGTGGTGTAATGCTTTTACAAATAAAAGTGTAACAAACGAATCTATTTTTCTCTCTTTTCCCCCACCATTTCTTGCAAGTACCTCTTTATTTTTTACAAGCTTGAGGAGGATAACATTTGTTTTTTTATAATCTCATCCTTCAGATGAGTCCAACTTAGTTTAAAATCAAACCCTAAGAAGGAGTGGTCCATTCCTATTTTTAATCGACGGGTCCTTTACTGCTAAATTCTAACGAGTCCAGTATAGGAGAAACTCGATGTTTTCCATTTTTAGGGAGTCAAAAGAAGAACTTAAGAAAACTCCATCAGTGTTCTTTTTCATAAATTTAGTCCCTCAGGCCCGAAAAAGGATAAAATAATGCAAGAGAGAACTCTATTGACCATGATTAGTCAACGTATACTTTTTTCGTAAATAGTCCACTTCAGTCTGGAAAAGGGGTAAACTTATACTGAAAGGACGATTGTTCATTTACTTTAACGAGTTCGAATAGTCAAGTACTCGGTGATCTTTTCATTTTTAGAGAGTCTAAAAAGGGCTTAAAAGAGGACTCCATGGTTTCGCTTTTTCGTAAAATTTAATGAGCCCAAAAAAGTGACAAAAGTTTACTCTTCATCAAAAATGATCATTTTGCCTGAAAAGTCCATTATTCTACACAAAAACTCGAAAAATTAAACATAGCGGTTTCAATAGTAAAGATATTTTGAAAAACTGATTTTTAAAGTGAAAAATAAACAAATTTAAAATTCATCTATTCAAAAAAACTTATAAAAAGGAGTTTTTCAAGTTCATTTTTACCGTTTGAATTTGGAGTGAAGTTTTTAGAGCTCTGGGCAAAAAATGCTTTGGAGAATATTCTGGGAAAACCGACTGTCGGATTCGAGAACCGTCTGTTTCAGGTAATCCACAACCTCCTTATCTTGCATTTCATCCATTCAATTTTTTAATTTTGGGTCAAAAATTCATTTTTTGGAGGAAAATATGCCGAAAAATTCGCCCTCGTGGGTCTGCACCTAATGCATTAGGTACCTGCAGACCCCAACATTTTTCTACAAAGAAAAATGGCGGGGCCCTGCACTTTTAACACAGGGCCCATGCGTATCTACGCACTGTCCCTGAGCATAAAGTGCGGAGGCATCGTGGCAAATTTAAAAACATATTTTCTTCCTAAATTACCCAATTTTTTTGCTTGAAAATGATTCTAATCCTTCATTTTACTTGTTGTAGGACATATACAATGCTTATTTGGTGAGAATGGGAGCACGAAGAGGTAGATGAAGCAACGATAAATCATCAACCTAATTTTCAAACCTTAAGAGCATGCAAGCTTTATAAATTTTGGGCTATCAGTGGCATGAGAGCTCAAGTGGACCTTCTTACTTGGCTGGTAAGTAAATGGGATGTCCAATACCACTGTTTTGTGATCGGAGGTCACCGGCTCGAGATTGAGCTAGAAGACATCTATTTTTTGACTGGTTTGTCCAGGACAGGCGAACCATTATCTCTATTTGGGGCTAGGCCAGGTGGCCAGTCTGTCACCAGCCTACAATTAGAGTTTTGCAATGATGAGGCCAATCCCCAGGACAAACGGATTGACATAAATACTATCATCCATCCAGAGCTGAAAGTGATCTCTTTTACCGTTGTCAAGCTATGCGGAAGTGAAACTTTTAATGTAGCCATTGGTTCTCAAATGCACATAGCAGGAGATTGCTTTCGAGGCACCATATTCAACTGGTGCGAGGCAGTGTTGGCAAATGTGAAAGGCCAACCTACCAGAGCAAAGAATGGGAAGCTAAACAACTTTGGATATGAGTCCATTGTAGTCACCTTTTCTCTAGAGAGGATCCCCATGTTAGCCCCGTAGCGCATTTTTGTCGATGCTGGTCAGCCTCAAGAGCCTAGGATGGTTCTTTGGGTTGCTTTGATGGCCCGCCACAGTGAGGGTGGGGAGATTGTGAGATTTCCCTCTACGTATTTTTGTTGGTTTGAACGCTAACTTTTTGTTATAGAGGATTTTCCTTATGTTGGCATGGACTTTCGTGGCGACCGAGAGATACCCCTTCCTCCAGGAGCTCAGTGGGATGAATCAGGTAAAAAAATCTTTTTTGACATGTTCTAATTTCTAATTTTTAATTTGTTTTTAAATCGTGCAAAACTGATAACAAAAAATTTTCAAATGCAGATGTGGGTCCAACTCGACCATCCATTCTCTGCCCCTTTAACCAGAGGCAAAGGGATGTAGCAGCACCACCACCACCCCCACAGGATCAGACTACAGAGATCCTGACTAACTTAGAGCACCATCTGGAGCAGCTCACTATAGATATTTGTGAGACTACTATAGATGATATCCCACTCCGGCTACAGAGATATGTCATAGGTGTTCCTGGTCCATTCAGGAGGTTTTTGACTAGGGTGGCACGAGCAGTGGTGTATTATCATGATCATCACCACGGATAGTGGATGACCGACTTGTAGACTCATTTTTGTATCACTTTTCTCTGATCATAAGGCGTTTTGAGCCTATGATCGAAGACGACGTATGTTTTTTGAACACTACATTTATACTATGATATACTATTATTTCCAGTTTACCTGTTTAATCATGTTATGGAATGTTTGATTTGTTACTTTGTTATCAAAAATATCTATTTATAACATTAGAAGAAATTGCATCTGCTAATGTATTTAAATTTCTTGAAATGTGTTGATATTCAATATAATCGAACTCTTGTTCCAAGAGACGAACCCTTAAAAATAATCTTAATAATACTGGATTTCTAATGGCATATACTTGATTTAACTATAATACAACGAGTTCAGAATCGAACTTAACGATCAAACTCCGAATTCCAAATGAAATGGATTCCGATGATAATTCAATAACTGCACTATATTCGGCAATATTGTTCGTCGTTTGACTGAGACTTACCCCATGAATCGATACTAACTCGTCAGTGGGTGAGTAAATAACCCAAGCTGCAGAAGAGATGTTCCATGTACTATGACAAGCGCCATCAACAAAACCCATATACCCTTGAAAGGACGTCGACATCTGCGATATCAAAAATATCCAGATAAGCGGGAATAATAGTGAGAGCACACTTACGCTAGGCACACGTTTCTAATATATAGTACACCAGCTAAAAAGTAACTAATATACAGAGAAGATCTGCACACGAATTCAAGCATAATATCTCTTCAGATAAAGTCCATTTCTGGGTTTACCCAAAGAGACCCCGTCAAAATCAATCAATTCATATGCCCTTTTTGCAAGCTGTCACTTGAAAATGTAAGGACCATGCCACATGGGTTCAAATTTCCCAGCCCTTAGTTTATCATTTGCTTGATCATAAATCAAAACTAGGTCTCCTTCTGAAAAATTACGAGGAGTAACACTTCTATCATATTGAGATTTAATTCTTTTCGCATGAGCCTCGGTTGCTAATGCAGCGGTGCACCGATTCTCATCTAATTGAGCCAAGTATAAAAAACGTTTCTCCTCTTTAGAAGTGTCTGGTAATAACTCTATGGCTAGTTGGAGTGACGGTATCTTGCATTCAATGGGTAATACGACTTCTAAACCATAAACCAGTTGAAAAGGGGTAAAACTTGTCGATGTTTTTGCTGAGGTTCTATACGCCCAAAGTGCTGAAAAGAGCATGGTATTCCAATTCAACTTATGAATTCCAATGATTTGTTTAATCATGGTGACTAGAACTTTATTAATTGCTTCAACTAAACCATTGGCCTGCAGATAATATGGTGTAGAACTGTCATGGCACAGGCCAAGCTGGTCTGTTAACTCGGTCATCATGATACTTCGAAAATGGCTCCTGTGATCAGTAATTATCGCTTGGGGTACACCAAAACGAGCAATCACATGATTGAATACAAAAGTAGCTGCAGTTTTTCCATCTGCTACAAATGTAGGCATCGCCTCAGCCCATTTGGTAAAATAATCTACTGCTAGAATAATGTACCCATGCCTCCCGGCCGAGTGAGGGTTACATGTACTGAAATCGATGCCCCATTTTGCAAAAGGACCGATAGAAATTATGGGGTGAAGAGGAGCAGGTGGTGCACGCATTTTTCGATCGAAGATTTGACAATTATGACATTTTCGGACCGCGTAAATACAATATTTAAACATAGACGGCCAGAAATACCCTGTGCGCAATATCTTTTGGGTTGTGGCGTACCCAGAAATATGACCACCACATGCTCCAGAGTGATAGTCATTTAAAACCTTTTCGGTTTCATCATGAGTTAGACAATGTCGAAAAACTGAGTCCGCACCACGACGGTAAAGTGTGTCGTCAACAATGTGATATTGTTGAGATTGGAAACAAATTTTTCGGCGTTGTGACCGTGAAAGCTCAAGCCGAAAAGATTGGGTTTGAAGATATATGATAATATCTCCATACCATGGATCAATGGTACTAATAAGAAACAAGGATTCATCCACGATTGGTTGTTCTGCCATAGTTTCTGTATCAGTACGTGGGAAATCACACATAAGTTCAGCAAATATCAGTGATTTCTTGGATTTGGATTTTTCAAACTCCAAATCAAACTCTTGCAGGATAACAATCCATTTGGAGTATTTTCCCCCTAGAAATTGTTTGGTCAAGATGTACATCATAGGCTTGCAATCAGAGATCACTGTCGTTTTGCGTAAAATTATGTAGTGATGAAAACGTTGGATAGCTTGAACAGCTACCAAAGCCAATTTCTCCACATGTGAGTATTTGATCTCAGTCGGATGCAGATTTCGACTAAGATAGTAAATCACATTTTCACTATGAAATTCATCTTCCTAAACTAAAACCATACCTATCGTGGAATCGGAAGCGGCGAGGTACAAAAAGTAATCTTGGTTGTAGTTGGGAGGATGCAGTAATGGTGCATGGGTCAACGCATTTTTCAAAGCATCGAAAGATCGATCAGCGACCTCATCCTAAAAGAATGGAATGTTATGTTTCAACAAACTAGTGAAACCTTTCATTAACTTGGCGTAGTTAGGAATGAATCGACGTAAAAAGTTTGCTTTCCCTTGCAAACTTTGGAGTTGGCGAAGAGTAGAAGGAGGAGGTAAATTGATGATTGCCTCAACCTTCGATGGGTCGACACGAATGCCTCCCTTTGAGAAAATAAATCCCAATAATCATCCGGATTCTACGCAGAAAACACATTTTTGTGGATTCAAACGAATCTTATAGTGCCTACATCACATAAAGATGGCTTGTAAATGAGTAATATGATCTACTCTGTGTGAAGAATGAGCAGGAAAATCATTAAGGTAGGGTTGCACAATATGATTAATGTCGTGAAATGCATAAGACATGGCCCTTTGAAAAGTGGTGCCAGTGTTCTTAAGGCTAAAAGGTAATTTACGATAAGAAAAATTTCCCCATGGACAAATGAAAGTTGTTTTAGGTTGATCTGCAGGGAGTATGTTTATTTGATTGTAGCCGAAAAATCCATCCATGAACGAGAACATTTCACTTCCAGCACAATCATCGATAATTTGATCGATGTAAGGGGTTGGATAATTATCTTTAGGACAAGCTCGATTTATATCCCTATAGTCGATACATACTCTTATTGTTCCTTGTTTTTTATTGACTGGAACAATATTAGATACCCAGTCCGTTAACGGGATTGGATAAATAAAACTTGCATTAAAGTAATTTTTCAACTTCTGCTTTGATAGCGGCAACTTTTCTGAGATGAATCTGACGTAATTTCTGTCTAACTGGTTTGGCATCTGGGTATGTCTTAATTTCATGTACTACGATTGACGAATTGATTCCTGGCATTTCTTCATATGACCAGGCAAATATGTCACGAAATTCCTGAAACAGGGCCTTATATGCTTGAATTTCTTCAGGCATACAAGAAGCACCTATGTGAATGTTTTCAACAATTCTAGGTTTTACTGAAATGTCAAGAGGAACCGTTGTAGAAATATTTTCTAAATTTAATTCAGAATCAGCATTGGAGAGAGGATTCTGAGGTTCTTTGACGTAATCAGTGGCAGGGAAAATTTTAGGGGCTAATATTCACAGTTGGGCTAATTTTCCATGCTTTTTCAAAAATTCAAATTCGCCAATTTCCATTTTTTTCTAAAAATTATTCACCCAATTTTTATAGTAAAAAATTATTTTACCTTAAAAATCGCCAATATTTTATATATACTAATATAAAATCATTATAAATATAAATATTTCTGCAAAAATAACACCAAACATTTTACAATTTGAATATTAGGGACTAGTAAGATTCGCCAAGGTTTCTAAACTTTAAGATAAACTTCCATCCTAAAATTTTCCCTGATCAGTGGTAAAAATAGAGAAAAAATCATTTTCAAAATGATCAAGATTAGGTAAAAATGAAGACCTATGGTGTAGATCTTCCCATGGTAATTCAT
>JAXQQM020069949.1:0-10970 GCA_034641835.2 Pinus albicaulis | reverse complement strand
CACTACCTTAGCATACTTTCCCAATATGCACCCTCTGCGGACATCGTCTCGCTTGGTGCTTAGTTCTGGAACTCCCATGACAATTTTCTTGAGAATCTTTAATGCCCAATGATGCAAATGTCCCATTCTTTTGTGCCATAGTTCATTCAAGTCCTTCACATCAGTGCAGCCTATTAGTGCCATTGGAGATTCGAGTTGTAACTTATAAAGTTTAGTGCCCCTGACTCCAATTTGTGCTTTCTTCTTCCAACTTGGGTGTTTGACGTATACTCTGTTGCCAATGAAGTAAACATCATAACCTTTGTTTTGAATTTGAGACATCGAGTGTAAGTTCATCCCCAAACCAAGCACGTGCAGCACATTAGTGGCCCGAAGCTTATTTCTAGCCTCCGTTTGAAATACTACGATACCTCTTCCAATAGGGGTACATTTTGCTTTATTACCCATGGTGATTTTAAAGTTCATCTGTTCTTCTCAGTAGTTTGACAAACATTCCTGCACTCCTGTCATATGAGCATTCACCCCACTATTAATGTAGCAGATTGCAGGAGAAGCAGTGCTTGACACACAAGCAAACTCTTCTTCCAGTTTGCATGCCAGAACAGAAACATCGTGATCCATCTGTTCTTCCATGCTTCTCTTACTCTTTGGAGAACTGCATGAACCCTTTTGAGTTGCCGCAACAATGTCAAATTTATGTTCACTTGCCAGTTCTCTGTTCCCATTACTCATCTTTGGCTTTGATACCATGTGAAAATTTTAATCTAGAAATATACAGTTGCAGTGATAGATTTATTTCTCCTACTTATTACTCTGATAAGTTATTTACAGAATTCTATCAGTAAATTTCGAAATAAATACTACTGCAACATTCACGATTACATATGCAGAGAAATGAACAGTAAGAAACCTAAGCATAAGAAACAATCACATGTACACACTTATTTTTGGACAATTGTCCCCAGAAAAACCCAATGTGGGAAAACCGATGTAGCAGGTGAGGGTTTATATATTATTCTTCAACAAATGAATTCTTTACAAGGAATAAAATGGTAGATACATTTAGAAAACACCTGAGATGAAATTCCTAGAACCTTCTGAATATTTACTAACACCCGGAAGACTTTCTATCTCCCTTTGTGTCTCTCTATGTTCTTCTCTGTGCAGTACCTGTGTTGGACTGATTCAGTTTGCATGGGTACACTATGTTGCCTTCTGTGCCCCTCTGCGTCCCTTTGTCCTCATACTCAGCCACTGCTGACTCCCTCTTCTCCTTCTGCCTCTGCAACTCTACCCTACAACTCTCCCTTTGAGATCAAATTCTATTCCTTCAGAATTGATCTCCTTCGGGTTACCGAGTGTGTGCCCGGCTTACCTTCCAAATTACCCTCAATCCTTCTTTTATAATCTTCTCATTGATGAATCAATGGCCTAGATTAGAATTATAATCAATGGCTAAGATTAAAACTTCACTTTATCTTTGTTCTCTAGAAGATTCACACTATGTCTTATTAATACCCATTAATTACTTAATTTCCATAAGTTTGTACTTAGGGTCTCCATTAAAATAATTAATTAGTTTAATAAAACATGAACCAAGTGGAATTTCCACAAACGGTTTATGATTTCTTTGGAATACTGATGCCCAATCCTCCTCACAAAATTTTAGACTTGGAATACTTTCGATGCTACAAAAATAAAAAAACTTCTTGTTCAAATGTTGGTATATCTTCATCATCGGAATCAATAGGAATATATTTGGATCTTTGATAGGCATGATTTTCATCAAATATAACATCCTTCTTACTTTAATATGTCTTCCTTTCTTGATATAGATTTTAATGCTTTTGAAGAGAGATTGTAGCCAACGAAGATCCCTTTGATCCTTGTAGAATCTAGCTTCTTTCACTTGTCCTCGTGAAAAATCCAAGTCTGGAATCCTACTACAACCAACTGAAAATAATTCACCTACTTTTTATTTAAGGAACAAGTTATTTACAGTGTTCTACTAAAAATACTGAAGTAAATTACTAATGCAGCCTTCACTTAATTAATTAATACGTGGAAACAAGAAACTGAGCAATAAAGAAATACATCACACAGGACACCGTTGTTTTTGGAAAAACGTCCCCGGAAAAACCCAATGCAGGAAAACCGATGCATCAGATCTGAGGGTTTTATTATTAAGAATTATTTATTTCTGAATACAATCTTTGGATGCCTTGCTGGAAATTTTCTACAGAGAATATCACTCAGCATAAGAAATTAGGGAGATTACCTCACTCTACACTGCAAGTCTCGGCTGATCCGATCGCTAAACTGACGAAACCCTAGCACCCTCTGCATAGTAATTGCGTAGGCCTGCATGGGGACCTACGAAGGACTGCATCACCTCCTCTGTTGAATCAATATACTCTTAGGAAACTTGATTCCAGTCTTCCCAGCTCAGAATACCGATCTCCTAGAAAAATCTCTGACTTTTTCTCGGAATGTTGTGTTGCCTCTGCGTGTGGCCTTCATGACCCTGCATCACCCTCTCTGGGTGATGCATCACCTTCTATGGGCACTACGCTGCCTCCTTTGTGTCTTTCTCTACCTCTCTGCTGAGTATTCTTGGCACCAGAGAAGATACTCAGACCAAAATTTCTTTTAACCCTCTCTACGTGAGAATCTCTCGATCAAATTTTTCCTTTGAGCACCACTCACTTCAGAAAATTAGATCTCTTGATCTCTCAGTGTGTTTTCCAAATGACCCTCAGGTATTCTTTATAGTATTCTCGTTGATTCTTCAATGGCCGAGATTAGATCTCCAATCAATGGCTAATATTACATTTTGACTTGATATGTTTTTTATAGAAGTTACACCCACAGTTTAGAATAAAACTCGTTAATTATTTTAATTTCCCAAGTTTAGACCTAGGGTCTCATTAAAAATAATTAATTTTTTAAATAGAATCGTCTCTGGGTGGAATTTCCCAAAACTATTTCTGGGTTATCTCAAATACATGTGGCTAAGCCTCTCCACAAAGTTTGAGACTTAGAGCACATTCGATGCTACCCCAAATCAACAGCCCTTTGAAATGTGGATATAGGCGGGACACCCAAATATTTGAAGATGGTCCACACTTGGATTCTTCCCTATGAATGCTTCCTCATGTATCATATTCTCAAGAATTCTATGAACACTTCTATTTTAAATATATATTTTTGTCATTGTTGCTTCTCTCCGTAGAAATTTTGGTAACTTTTGATTAAATATCATTGTTCATATACCTTCTTCAATTTTCCTATTCTTTCTTTTGTAAACTCCATTTGGTTCAGGATAGTAGGGAACAATGAGCTCCCTCTTAATTCTTATTTATTTACAATATGCAATTAATTCTTTAGAATTTTATTCCCCACCATAGTCAGATCTCAAAGTCTTTATTCTTCTTTTGGTTAGGGTCTCCACTTCAAATCTAAACTCCTTGAATTTCTCAAATACTTCATCCTTTTTCTTGTGAAGGTAGAGCCGTGTATTTCTAGAGTGATCATCAATGAATGTCACATATTAAAGATGACCTCCAAGCAATTTATCAGACAAAGACCCACACACATCTGAATGAATGAGGTCTAATACTTCTTTAGACCTTGTTTCACTATTTGTAAATGGTTTCCTCGTATTTTTACCCAAATCACATCCCTTGCAAATTCATTCACAATATTATTTGATATTGGGGATGCCATTAACCATTTGATTCAGAGAGGGAATGACCTTGTAGTGTAGATTTCCACATCTTCTATGCCATCTCTTAATGGGATTGATTTCCATATGAACTAGGGATTGAGGAGATGGTGTTATGACTCTATATAGACTTCCTTCATGAACACCAATAACCCTAGTTTTATCGATGCTTGAATCTTTTCCCCAAACCAAAACCTTTCCATCGACAAAAGCAACTCTATCCCCTTTATCTTCTAAGCAAGAAATTGAAAGCAAATTATTTTTCAGAATCAGTGGAATAAATATGAACAGGTTATTCCACTGATTCTGAAAATAAAATTCACCTATATGTATTCTCTTTTTACAAATAAAATTCTTTTTCAAACCTAGAACATATAGTATATTGTTGAGATGTAGCTTAGCTCCATTCTCCAGCTTCAAAGATGTTGATCCTAGGCCTCTAACAGCATAGCTTTTGTTGTCTCCCAATTCCACTGCATGAGAAGATGGTTCCTTTGATAGAGTGTGAAGTTGTTTACTTTCCCCTCTCATGTGCCTTGATGCTCCACTATCAATAATCCATGAATTTTTATCATTGATTGAACCTGTAAGTGCAACCAAGAACCCTTGTCTTTTGAACTTGTTGAATAAGTAGTAGAAGATCCTCTTGATCCAGCTTCCTGCAGTATTGAATCTCATTTTCATGTATCTTATCATAGAGGGAGTAACCATTTCTTTCAAGCCAATATAGTGATCTCCAATCTTCTTTGACCTTAGCTCTGATACCATGTTGAGAAATAAATGCTAGCAGAATTAGGGCATTGATTCATATTTCTTAATAATTACTTGTGAATTATGTTGGCTTCTTTTACTTCTTTGTTATATTATATTTCATCAAGAAATTACCAAATTACGTGTATGAAGATCACAAAACAAGAGACACAATATGTAGGCACTCTGCCAAGGAAAAATATCTATCTAGGGGAAAACCCAATCAAAATCTCTTCCTTTAATAGTTTTCTTGAGATAATCCAATACTCTTCAACCTAGAAACAAAATTCCTCCAACCACCAAGTCAGCCCTTCCTTCTAACATCTTAGATCTAGACCTTTGACCTTTTAACAGCAAAACTTTGATCTATGCAGCAACAACACTTCAACCCCTACAACTTCGACCTCCTACAACTACAAAATTTCAATCCTGCAACTCCAACACTTTGATCTTGCAACTGCCCAATAATTTCGTAGGAGAGAGAGAGGAAAAATAGCCCAACAACTTTGATCCTGCAATTGTTCTTCTCCTTCCTGCACTTCGCACTTTTTCCTGCACTACTTCTTGTATATCGGACTTGTTGAGTGGGTGAGAAAGTAGATCGAAATACAATTGTATATACCCTTTTTGAAGCGTGAAACCTAGAATCCAAAGCTTTGATACACAATGTTATGAAACCGAGCTCCAAAATAGAAGAATGTCAATGCCTTATATTCTCAACACTTTGAAGCCTACTTTACATTACATAAATGAAAAATTATTGGATGAGCAAATGCAAAAACCTCCTTTCTATATATAGGAGTCCATGGGGTCACAATATAATGCTAGACGACCTAACAATAATAATGTAAGGGCACAATAATAAAAATATGGGGGTTACAGGGGTACAATAATAACAATAATGGGGCTACACTAACAACAATAAGGGACTACACTAGTAATATAGGGACCTAACAGTGCATGATTAAAAAACTATACGTAAGAGAAGGAATATTAGATACGATTATTTTGATTCTTCTTTAAGTGGTTTACAAGCTTGTGGTTTTAGAAACCCATGGTAATTTCCCATGGTATTTTCAAGGTAAAATAAGAACAAAAGGAATAAAAAACCTCTTTGTGTTAATGGTAAGTTTACTTTTTACGTGGAGAAAATTAACCGAGTCAAATACACATAAGTGGAAATATATTTTATATTATACCCCACAGAGGTGAATAGCCACATTTCACTAGGGTTGTACTTTTCAAAAAAAAAAGTTAAAAAAAAACAATTGTTGAAAAAAAAAATATAAATAAAAATAAATAAATAAAACTAGAATTTACTTAGTCAAAGAACTCACCACTAAAGGAAGATTATATTTAAGGTTATGTAAAGGAAGTATTATAACGAATTATCAAGGCAATTAATATTAAGGAAAAGGAAGTTAAAAAAAAAATGATTACATAATACTTAAAATTCAACGCGACAAAACAAAAATGGGATCAATCATGGAAAAAAAAGGATGGAGATAATGGAGCTCAAGTCTAAAATGTCGTAGGAAGAAGGGTTTTCTTATAATGGGTTTTCAGTTTCAAATCACATAGTAATTACATTTAAAGGAAGTATCCAAGGAAGAAAAATTAATATCGCTATCAGCACAAGCAACGATAAAAATTATATCAACATCAACTTGGTGAATAAGTTATTAATTCTAGAGCCACGCATCAGGGTAAGGAAAAATATTTTTGACCAAAAAGAGTATACAATTAGTGATTTACAAGTGATAGTAAATAATTATGAGTACATATCTCAATTTCTTGTTGTAAAGATGGATTATACAGAAGTTGATGTCATACTCGGTCAACCCTGGTTTAAGGATTTTGGTTCATTCATGTTAAACATAGAGAAACAAGTTTTGACTTTTCCTTATAAGGGGAAGATGATCACACTTCGAGACATGACAATGAAGTCAAAATTTTTAATCTCTGCATCAAAATACTTCAAGGATATCTCAGACTTAATGTTTAAAGATAACAAAAAAATTATATCAAGGAAGAAAAAAGAGCTTGAAGAAGTCATCTCCAGCAAAGAAAAATAATTTTCGTGCTTCAGAGATCATCAAGAAAAACTACTAAAACAAATCAAGAAATCTAAAGCATGAAAGAAGGAACTCAAGAAGCGTTTATTAGAAAAGGAAGAATAAAATGTACGTTTTAAGAGCCTTAATCAGACATTATTAGAACAAATCAAAATTTTAAAAGATGATGAAGCTACTAAGAATAAAACCAAAAATTTAGAAAAGGATGAACTTTTACATTTAAGGAATCATAACCAAAACCTACTTACACAAATAATGAAACTTTAAAATTACAAGAAATCGTTGAATGAAAAGCTAGAGCAAATTCAAAGTGAAATATTGACGTCATCAATCATTTCAATTCAAGTTGAAGACAAAGGGATTAATATTGATCCAGTCAATATCACAAGTAAGGAAGAAAAAGAATCTAGAGAAGTTAAAACATATGCAGAAGCTGAAGTTCAAACGTTGGACATCCCAACTAATGATTCAGTTACCCACTCAACAACAACAACGCCTTAAGGAAATCAAGAATCAAGCACTAACATGATAAGGGCGAACCAAACCAAAGGAGCTATGTATCATCATCCAAATCACAAAAGCAGACTTTCTAATCAAGCTACGTACTATTACACTCAAAAAATAAACAACAAATTCATGTTCCTAGGGATACTGAAGCTTACAAAATCCAGTCATATGATGACTATTCACCACACATCTCCAAAGATCAGAAGATACCCCAGAAGATCAATCTAGGATGGTTTGATCCATTCTCAGTACGACAGTTTTATCTATCACTCAGAGTATCATATCGTCTTATATCGACGAATATGAAAGTATAGAGATGAGAAGATGTTCTTAAGTAAGATTTGAGGACAAAGCTTCTTGAAGGGAGAGGCTATGTTATGAATATAATTCATAGTAAAATAATAATAAATGTAAATGTAAATGTAATAATAAATAATAAGTCATTAACTAATGATTAGTTAGTTAGTGATGAAGAGGTGTGTCTTAGAGACATAGCCATTCGTGAAATGGCACCTGCCTAAGGTATAAAAGCAGGCCCTCATTTTCATTTGTACTCATCCTACACCAATTCTTTTATACAATATACAATTTACAATTTCTACCCTACAATGGATGTCTTTTTCTATGAAGTATTTTAAATATTTCCGCTGTGTATACGACTAGTGGTCATTACATCCTCAAGTTATCCTTGAGAGCCCTCAAGATGCCCTAGCTTTTTTGGCTCCAATATTTGGCCCATGGGGCCTTGTTGTCTCCAAACATAACATCAACAAATGTCAAATCATCATAACCATACAAAACGCGGAAAGGAGACACACCTATCAACATGTGGAAGGTGGTGTTATAGCAATACTCCCCCACGTGTAACCATCGTAACCATGCCCGATGTTGTCTTGTCACATAGTTACGCAAGTAGCCCTCTAGCCACTTGTTAACTATCTCCTTTTTCCCATCTGTTTGAGGATGGTAGCACATGCTATGGGTGATCTCTGTGCCCACCAACCATAATAACTCTTGCCAAAATGCACTCATGAAACGGTTGTCCCGGTCACTAACAATGGTCCTGGGAAGACCATGTAGCTGAAGGATCTCCTTGAAAAATAACTCATCCACCTGTGAGGTTGTGTACCAAGCTGAAATGGCGAAGAAGTGAGCGTACTTCATCAAAAATCCACCATTACATGTATGCGCCTTGCCCTACACCATGGGAAACCTAGTAATTAAGTCCATCGAGATGTTAAATGACTTCCGAGAATACCAAAGGGTTGCTACAACCCCCGCTAGGTGTGACAACTCACCCTTGTTCTGTTGGCACACCTCACACTCCCTGATATGCCACAAAACATCATCCTTAAGGCCCTTCCTAGAGAACCTCTCCCTAATGGCCCTGTAAGTTTTGTCAAACCCCTAATTCCCTGCTAAAGGTGAATCGTGGGAATCCTGCAGAATCTTCTTCTATAGTTGGGACTTGGCCACCAAATAGATACAGTCTCTATAATATATCACCTCATCCATCACCCGATATTGGTCATCAGTCACCTACCCCTCAAGGACCTCACATGAAAATCGGTCCACCAATAGATGGCCTTCCAATCTGGAGCAATGCTCATCAAAGAAAGGGAAGCTAGTCTCCTAGACAATTCATAAACCACTACATTATGTTTCCCTTTGACATACTCGATGTCAAAATCATAATCCTGGAGCTTTCTCACCCACTTTTGTTGCCGTTTCTACTCCAAAAATAACCTGAGGCTATTGTGGTCGGTTCTCACTCTGAATCTATTTCCCCCCAGGTATTGTCGGAACATGGCTAGTGCATGCATGATGGCTAACATTTCCTTGTCGTACATGGAGTACAGTATCTCATTTGGAAAAATCTTCTAGCTCTAAAAATCTATGAGGTGCCCTCCCTGCATCAAAACATCCCCCACTCCTCCTGATGCATCGCACTCCAAGATAAAGGTTGTGTGAATTCAGGGAGTGCGAGTACTAGAAAACTACTCATCACCTTTTTGAGGCACTCAAAATCCTTCTACGTTTTGGTGGTCCAAATAAATGCCCCCTTCTTGGTCAAGTCTATAACGGGTGCTGCCAGCTGTGAGAATCCCTTCACGAAATTTCGATAATAGGTGCAGATGCCCAAGAAAACCTAAAGCTTCATCGCATTCTTGGGCTCTGGCCAATCCTGGATGGCCCTGATCTTCTCTTCATGCACCCTCACTAGATCAACACCGATGATATGCCCCTAGATAAAGTATCTCGGTCAACCCAAACTAGCACTTAGACAGGTTTGCGTAAAACTATTGCTCCTCTAGGATATGCAACATTGTCTCCACATGCTGCAAGTTCTCCTCCCAAGTCTAGTTGTAGATCAATATGTCATCGAATAACACCAGCATGAGCTTCCTCAACTGGCCACAGAATATTTTGTTCATGCAGGACTGAAAAGTGGCCGAAGCATTGGTTAGCCCAAATGGAATCACCAAAAACTCAAAGTGTCCATAATGAAATTTGAATGTTGTCTTAGAGACATACTTGTCCCTCACCTGGATCTGGTGGTACCCAGACCGCAGAGCAATCTTCAAGAAGAACTTAGCTCTCCTCAACTCATCCATCAACTCGTCAATCTGTGGGATGGGGTAGCGATTGTTCATGGTCTTCTTATTCAAGGCCCTGTAATCAATGCACATCTGTAGCGATCCATCCTTCTTCTTCACCAAAAAAACTGATGAAGCGAAGGGACTAGAACTTGGCCTGATGTGCCCCAATGCCAAGAGCTCATGGATATACCTCTCTATCTCATCCCTATAGACCTTAGGATTCCTATAAGGAATAGTGATTACTTCTTTCACCTTAGGCTCTAGCTCAATGGTGTGCTCAAATCCTCAGTCAGGTGGTTGGCCGGGTGGTATGTCTCCAAATACAACTGGGTACCTATCAAGGATGGCCTGAATCTCCAAATGTGGTGGCATGATCACACCTCAGCCTTAGAAACCCTCAACTCCACAGCCCACTCTATATCTCCATGCCTCAAGTCATCCTTGATCTTGTGATCAGAGATTGCATGTGGTGGGTATGAGTGCATGCCCCTCAGCAACACTAGTTTTCCATCAGTATCCAAAAACTCCATCTCCAACTTCCTCTAGTCAGTGTTGACTCTGCCAAGTGCATAGAGCCACTGGACCCTCAACACTACGTTGGTGTCCAGAATTTAAACCACAAAGAAGTGGTCTATCATGGAGTAATTCCCCATGGTCATAGTCAAAGCAGGGACATAGAATGTGCACTACATGGTCCTGTCCCCTGCCACCAGCACTGAAAATCCCTCAAACCCCTCTGTAGTGATTCATCTCTTCTACAGCATCTAGGCATCAATAAATTTGTGAGTGGCTCCACTGTCCACTAACACCCGAGACATGTTTCCCCTGCACTGTCCCTCTGATATTCATAGTCAAAAACTTGGGTACCCCACATAGCAATGCAAGGATCCCTCTTGAAGGTGCAAATGAAGCTCCTCCTCCTGCTGGTGGGGGTGGTGGTGGAGGCCCTCCCTCCTGGGTTGTTGCGCTATCATCTCCTCCCATCTCAAAGTACGAACTCTCCTCATCCCCATCATTGTCTGAGAAGACCTCTATGTAGTGGGCCTTCCCCGCCGTGCACTGGCATGGTGATCGGCTCTCGGCATGTAAAGCGTATTTATATAATATCCCAAAATGGGAATGCAAGAATTCATAAGCACAATAATGGAGAGTAGTGAGAAATTATCTCATAAAATGTGTTAATAAACACATTTCAAATCAAATGAATGTAACAAGAAAGAAAAAGGGGCTCCTTTTTACATCATCCCAAGTGGGTAAAATGCGCATTTAGACCATAAAAAAGTTATTCCCGTATTTTTGTGTTTTAATAGGTAG
>JAXQQM020089213.1:0-339014 GCA_034641835.2 Pinus albicaulis | reverse complement strand
GCTGAAAAGAAACCCTAGGGTCTGAAGTAGCTGGATATGCAGGAATATGAAAAACGACAGCGGTCGTAATTGAAAACCCGTGTGGAGTCGCCAATTATTAGTATGAATCCTTTGTCGAAGTGTACGAAAAAAGACCACTTTAGCTACGCATAACTAATAGCCCTAACATCAAGTATGGCTGCCAATGTCTTCAGATCTGCAGTTAGTTGATCAAGACAAGAGCTGCAAAAAACCGGATCTATTCATAGAGAGACATTAAGCAGTAAAAAGAAGGTTTTGCTCCATATATCCAATAGACAAGACAAGAAAAATTTTTGAAAGAATTTTTTGTATTAAGGACACATGGGAGGAAAACAAGAAGATGTTTCCAATTCTCCTCAATGGGATGTGTTCTTGGAAGTCCTCAGCACTTCAGATCTAGCATTTCTCTCTCCTGTTGGTGTATAAAACCCAGAAAAAGATAGAACTCAAAGGGAGCTCACACAGCAAATAAAGGAAAATATGACAATGATAATGGCTCAAAGTCATACCAATAGTTTAGATCCAGAGTGATCTAATAGGCAACAAAAGGTGAAGAATGGTAGAAAAAACCCTCCTGTTTATAACAAAATATTGGGTCATTCTAGATCTTGGTGCATGATTAAAATAAGATTAACCAAATCTAGATCCACCTTTTATGGAATATTTTATTATATTTGTTGGAGGGAAAAAGTATTTGACTTGGGTCAAATCCCTTTATTTGTGAAAAATAAATAAATAAATGATTTATTTATCATTTTAAGGAAGTGGTTGAAGGATAATGAAATAAATAATGATTTATTTAATTATTTATGGGTGATTTAGTCATATTTAACAAGGAATATTATTTAAATAAGATTTAAACAATTATTCCTAGAAAATAATAAGATAAATAAGGATTTATCTAATTAACTTCTTTGTTTTGGGTTAAACATGACCAGGAATAATAATTAAATTATTGTTTAATTAATTATTCCTCGAGGAAAATCAAACAAATATAGGTTTGTTTAATATTTCCTTTTGGGGTTTCCTGTTTAGACCATAAACAACCTAATAAATGTGTTTTATTAAGTTATTTTACATAGTGAAAGCAATTTTACTTAGGGTAAAATTGGTCTTACATGGTGTACTTGGGTCCATCTAATGATAGTAGGTTACATGACCAAAAAACGGTGTAACAACATATTTAAAACATCCTTAGACTTGTGGAGCATAACCATGTTTTTTAGGAATGGATGACTCTTATCTTCAACACTGTTTTGGCTGATTACCTGTCTTCATGGAACTCTATTTGAGTCAGAAATATCTAATAATAATCTCCCTTGACATGCTAGAGGAGTCTAGTTGGCAAAAACAACTTTTAAGATGCTCAAAACCTTCAGCAATTGCTAGCTACAAAAACATGACAGTTTCGTAGTGAGTTTTGGTAGGATGTGAAAAGTGTTTTCTTCACCCATTTTATTCACTCCTTTATTGTTCCATCATTTTATTCATGTCATGACACCTTACCACCATGGATACCCCTCATTGAAATATGAAAAAAATTATTTTAACAGCAAAAAGACACCTACAGGTTTTTTCGTAGCTTATATCTGGCTTTAAGCTTGAGGTACGCTACGAAACTATGTAAAAAGCTAGAAATCACCCCTTTCAAAATTATCTTCCAAAGCTAACCTCCAGATGCAAAATATTGATTCTCTGCATGTTATGAACCTTCTAAGGCATATTCCATCTCAACTGACTACTCCTGTGGTGTTTCCCCTTCATTTACAATCAGTTGAGCTATAGGCTCTTCTACCACTGTTATCTTTAAACCTTTCTTTTTCAATTATTCATGAATCAACTCCAATTGCTATTCATGGTCTTGCACTTTGTCTTTTAATGCCCTATTCTTGTATTAAAAGTGTAGGTTTACCTTTTTGATGTGATTTACCTCTCCTCTTAGTGGATGAGTCCACTTTATTAGGTTTTCTATATTGTCCAAGGTCTTTGAGACACTTGTGACTTGATCCTCCCAGATTTTCCTCATTTGTTCAAACTGAGCCTTCTTAGCTCTATGTTTCTTTGCCTCTTTATTCAAAAATGATATCTCCTTGCCTGCCTCTTTAAGTTTTTTCTTAAGGGTTTCAATTTCTGATTTTTCAATGATTTTCTCTTTACCCTTGTTTTGTTTAATAACCAACTCCTCTTTTGCAGGTGAAGAGAGATCTATGATGCTTAGTGGTTGAGCAGTTTCACTGACTTTCTGAGTCTGTTTTATTCTTTCTATGACCTTTCTTGCATGTCTGGTCATCGTATTTCTAGCTTGAAACATGAAACCAACATCATCACCTGCAAACTCTAACTTTTTATCTGTCTTACCTTTCTTTATCTTTCCTCCCCCATCTTCAACATCTTCAGATTGAACAATGGGAGTTTCTTCAATAACAATTTCATGCAATATTTCCTCTAAGTTACCCTTAACCACTGTTTGGCTCATAGTAACTCTCTTGCTGCCATTTTTTCTAACTGTTGGCTTCTATTTTTCAGGTGTGGTTTTAGGTGTTTGAATCTTCTGTAAAGGTTCTATCTCCATGCTCACTTGTTCGAGTGGGGATGATCTATTGCATTCTTCAGCTTCCTCTGCCACTGTAGGTGATGAAATATTTCTAGGTTTGGAAACTCTTTTAGGAGTGACAACATCAACTTCAAAACCACTCATGAACATAAATGATGTCCAATCTCTGTCTAGTCTCTTCAACTCCTGTCACACCAACAAATTAATCAAAGCATGGTGAAAGAGTGCGGTTTTAGTTCCTTCTTTATTAACTTGAACCTCATATTACATTTTACCTAGAATTTTGTATAAATAAAAGGGCAAGTCAAGTGATCTCTTACCCACAAAATGCAGAAGAAGCCTGAGGTAGTAGGAGTAGACCATGTGAAATCTTCCTTCAGAGCTAAAATACTTTTGAATGATCATCAACAACTTTGAATAGCTTTCCTTCATGAAACTCCTAGGTATGGAATTTGTAAGATCAATTTCACTATTCTCTAGTTTGATGAAGTCCTTGCAATCCCGCATGGTGATCTTGATGCCTTTAAACCATTCTTCCCCTCCTCTAGGGATTCATGTTGCTACTAAAATGTTGTCTGGTGTCATTGTGATGTTTAGCATTCCCACCTTTGAAGCAGTCCCATTGAAACTATTAGAAAAATCCATGGAAACCTATAGATGACAACCCTACAATCGTTGAAAAAATTGCAAGCAACCTATTCTTTTGAAAATATCCATGGTCATTGGGTCCTCATTGAGAAAATTCATGTCCATGGGCTCATACCTATGGCAGTGACCACATTTGTTTGTTTTCTTCCTTGCAGCCATGGGTGCTTTATATCTTCTTAGCCTCGCTTGCTTGATGACACCTGCAACCTATGAATCTGCCAGCAACCTTCTTGGCTTAGTGAGGCAGCTCTCCAGAAATCCAATAACATGCAAAGATAAAGCGGAGTATGAAAAAAATACTAATTGGGTAACATTTTATGGTTTAAATGACAAATCATTCCTTAATCATGACACATGCATGCTAAAAAGGGTAATGATGACCTCATAGATGGATTTGTATGTTTTAATTAACCCTAACAGACTCGATTGCCCTCCACCCTAACTCCTCCAAACATGAACTGACACTTCACATTAGGTTTGACAAGACAAACAAGAAAATAATTTTTTGTAGCGTATCTAGTTTATTCTCTGATAGTTTCATTACGAAACTATTAGGAAATTTCGTGGCGAAAATTGTTATTTCACAGTGTAAAATGCTATGAAAATTTGTAAGAATGGCTTAAGTGTCCTTTTCAAATTTAAAATCTTGGGAAATGAAATCTAACACCTAATGATGACTGGTCAGACACGACATGACCTAAATGGAGGCAGCCTTGAACCTTAGGATAGGTTAAAAATGTGAAAAATGAAATTTTCCTATACCAACTTGAAAAGGATTAAGGAGACCTTATCCTTTTGAGGAGTGAACTATATGACCATGTCAAGTAGTGTTTCACAAAAATTATGAGTGATAACAGGTGGGGTTCATTATATTTTTGTCTAGTCCATTTATGCGAGGATGTCATGTACCATTGGTCATGGACCTTATAGTTCAGTCTCATTTGACTGGGCACAACATTATTCTTTGTACTTTTTCATCTCACCGGGCATAGGTATGCCTCCCCCGCCTCACTGAGAATAGCTACCCAAACATTAAAGGAGACTTATGTCATTCGTAGGTCTTACCCCATTGGTCATTATCCTCTCTCTCTTCACTACATCAATGCATCTCTTTCTCTCGCTCACCTTCACTATATAGTGATTGTGTTCTTACAACGTACTTCAGTCATACTATTAGCTCTTAACGCTCACATGTTGTGGGGAATATGTTACACCAATTTTTGGTCATATAACCATTTACAATTAGATGGATTGAAGTACACCATGTAAGACCAATTTTACCATACTCAAATTGCCTTCAATATTAGAAATAATTCAATAAACCATGTTTTATTAAGTTATTTCTGGCTCAAAAAAGAATCCCCATTAGGAATAATTAAATAAATCCTTATTTATTTGATTTTCCTCTAGGAATAATTAATTAAACCATTGTTTAAATAATATTATCATTCATATTTAACCCAATTATGAGAAATAATTAGATAAATCTTTGTTTATATTATTTTTCTCCAAGAATAATTAATTAAATCATTATTTAGTTATTATTCTTTGTTAAATTTTACTAAATCTCCTAGAAATAATTAAACAAATCATTATTTGTTAATTATTCCT
Organism: Pinus albicaulis; assembly: GCA_034641835.2. Lineage (NCBI taxonomy): Eukaryota > Viridiplantae > Streptophyta > Pinopsida > Pinales > Pinaceae > Pinus > Pinus albicaulis. Next base: position 334,180 of record JAXQQM020089213.1, on the reverse strand, counting down.
CAACCACATTCTTGAAATGATAAATAAATAATTTATTTGTTTATTATTTATAAATAAAGGTATTTAACAATTTAAATACATTTTCCCTCCAATGAAATATAATAAAATATTCCAAGGAGTTAGATCTAGATTTGGTTTAATAATATTTTATTATTCGTCATTATCAAGGATAACTCAATATTTTGATATACATAGAAGGATTTTCCATTCATTATTAAATTTGATCACTTTCATTGTCACGCTTTGACCATTCTCATTTATGTTGCTACCTTCTTTTCTTCTTGAGCTCCCATAGAGTTCAACATATTTCTGGTTTTCTACATCTTTGAGAGAGAAAAACTTCTGGATCTGAAGCATTGAGGACAACCAAGAACCCATACCATTGAGGGGCGTCAGTAACATCATTCTTTGTTCCCTTCCCGGGTGTTATAATACATATAAAATTATTTATATCTTGTCTTTTCCATTGGATGTATGGATCATTTCTTATTCTTTTCACTCTTTAACTAATTTGACTGCATAGATCGAGTTTTTGGAAGCATTTCCTTTAACTATCACTTGCAGATCTAAAGAAGTTAAGTAATCATCTTTGTTGTTAGGGTTGTTTGTCACACACAGCTGAAGTGAGATCTTTTCATACACTTGCATTCATAATTTACGTTAACAACAACTTCTCAAAACCCCTATATCTCTATCGTGTATTAAGCCAAGGAATCTTGAAACAATACAATGCTTAATCTCTCATGATATTCTCCAACACTTTGCCAATTTCCCCCTGCTGATCTAGTAAAAATCGGTCTAGTACTTAGCCAATTCTCAACCTTCCATGAGCCTACATTGCTCACGCAATTCCTAGGGAATTAAATCCATATTAATTAGGAAAATAAACCTTCCTTGATTGCGCAATCCATCATGGAATCCCAATGAATTTATAGTTACACATGGGTAGTTTCTATATATAAAATTGATAGTTATGTTCCCTTTAACCTATGTCTCAATTGGGTCTTCCTCAGAACTAACATGCATGCATCTATTAATAGGGAATTATTGATATGATTTATCACTCATTGTGAATTGAATCTAATTTAACACACTGGACCTCTCACTAGCTCATTGCTTAGTTAGGACTAGTGAATCTGATTTTAACTCAATTAATTAAGTTATCTAATTCATACCTACACCCTACTGATGGATCAATTATACAAGACCCAAAAAATATTAGAATTTGTCTACATGCCTCATCTTAAACCCTCATGGTCTTGACATATGCAGGAACACAATAAAATAGAGAAATAAACATAAACACATAGATTCAGCAAGAATAACACTTCATTTCATTAATATCAAATATTTAAAAATGCTTACAGACATAATAGAAAAAAACTAGCTTGGGTAACGGTAGCTTATCTCTAAGAAGATATGTGGTGGCTACATGCCTTTGAACACTGCTAGAATATGACTCAAGGGATTTTTTTATTATTGAAAAATAATAGAAAATCATAAAAAACTAAAACCCTAACCCGAGGAGATGTAACAACAAAAATTTATGGGCCCCGTTGCGGTTAGTTGGACAAACAAATTATTGGCGTCGTAACATGGTCATATGATCTCAGTTTGACGCACATGATACCTCGTTAGAAAAATACCTTCAAGGAATACAACATTGTATGCCCAAAAAACATTTTTTGGTACCAAAAAATGCCTCCAAAAGTTTAGGACCTAAAAAACTACCAAAAATAGTAAACTGTGCTATAATTAAGGAAACAGAAAAACTGAAAGAGACAATAGTGAGGGCCTAATTAGAATAGGCGGGTGGCCACCAATATCTACCTCGATCACCTCAACTAGAATTTCTTGAGCTAACTTAGTCACCATGACTTAGTTAACTGACACAAGTGGTTATGACATGAAACTACAATTTATTGTCTAATAAATTTATGGGAAAAATAAATTAGATGCCTCACATTCCTTACCCTTGGTACATAAAAATTGCTCACCAGTGTGGGTGAATTTTATTTGGTCATTTCTGGTTCCCAATTTCATTGTTCCTTGTTTCAAATTTCAACACTCCCTCTCAACAGAAAAGGAATTCAGTCTATCTCGATTTGGTACCTTTAGAATTTTCTACATGAAACACTTCTCTAGTCTTGTTTACACCTACAAATACTTACACTAAACAACCCCCAAACAACTGAATTGGTATAATGCATCTGTCATCAGACTCTTTTGACTGTTGCTATCTACTGCACCTATCTACTAGACACTCTGCGTTGCTACTGAATGTAATATTCCTAAATTAGAATGCAACTAATTGGAATATTAATTTTTCTCTTGACATGTAGTTAGGTGAATAAATGGGTAAGGGGGTCCATAAATATATTAAGTAGGCATAAAATCTCTCAGAATGTGAAAAGGGATCATATTCATAGCTAGATTAAGCACCCTCATAGGCGAGCAGGGGCTAATGCATGTGGACAAGGTCAAGTTTGACCAAGTGAACAACACTAATATGGGAGGAGTGAATCATCAATACAAACAACCTAGTGTGAATGAGGATCAATTTAGGTAGTTAGAATAAAAAAACCTTGGCTGTGAAAGGAGATAACGCATGAAGACTAAATCAAGGTTGACCAAATCAAACAACACTGTAAATAGAAGAGTGGAACTAGTGGAGACAACATAAATTTGAAGGAGGATCCTTTGCATGGAAGTAACCTCATAAATGGGTGGGACCCATGGTGAGGAAGTTCATCAAGTATATAATGGAGGGAATGGTAACCATATGGGTTATGATGGAGAATATGATTTTATGATTGAGACTGTTTAGAATTATTTCATGCTTCAACTGTTTAGCTAAGTTTGTTGTAGTGTTTAGTACAAGGGTTTTCTCATGTGGGAATTCCCCACTCTTCCTTGGAGGACTTGTTGAAGAAATTTGAGAGGAGCATTCTAGGCATCATTCCCACTATCTGGCATTGGGCCAAGCAGTCACCTATATCCAGAGTTCATTCCCTTGGAGAAATTTTGTTATTTTTCATGGTGTTGCAGTGGGAGGGTTAAAACCCTTGTTTTATGAGCTAGTTTCCCAGGGGGAGGATCAGCATTTTTCCCGAAAAGCTAGTAGGAGGAGCTACACCCATTTATTTGTATTATCAGCCATACTTATGTAGTGTTTTATCTAGACTACGTGATTCAGCCATAAATCTACAACATATAATTCTTGTAACTCATGTCTATCAAGAAACCCTTGCCGGTTCATCTTGGATTTGTGTAAAGGAGACTAGATCTCATTTTTTAAGCTCTATTGATTAATATATTAGTAGATCCATTTTTTCTCTCTATTTTTGAGTATAAACCCTTAGTAAACTGTGTTGTCACTTGCTTCAGTATTTCCGTGTTGCAGTAGTCATGTGGTTGCAATGTTTTTAGGTTGTTCTGGGCTTCGAAGGCTTGTTTAGCTAGGCTACAATGATTTGTTTATGATCTCCTTTAACATTTTGCTGCTATAATGTATAAAATAATGGATCCATGGGCTGATCTTGACTGTTATAACATTATTTTCGAAATAATGTGTTTTTGGTGTTTATATTGCTGATTTTCCCGTTTGGGAATATTACAGTGGTATAAGAGCTCTAATCTTGGCCCAGCCTATGTACTTCAACCATTATAGAGTCTTCTCATGGGAAGGAGAGAATCTACAAAAGAGATGAAGGAAAAGCCTTATTGTTTGGATGGAATGAGTTCTCAAAACTTCTTCTTGAAACTCTATAATGTATCAGCAAAGATATCAAAGAAATGAGGAGGGAAAAACATGGAGATCCCTCAACAAGTTTTTTACATGAGGAAAGCTCCAATTACTAATATTATGGGTGATTATGCAGCCACACCATCATATTTACAATGATTTACCAGGCCTATGATCACAGTAAGTGAAAAGGAGAAAGGAGGTGTGCCAAAGAAGGAGAATCTTGGTGATTATTCGCAAGAGTATGAATCTCAATATAAGAGGTTCAAAAGGTTTTTGCAAGATCAAGGAGGAAATAAGCACAAGATGCAAGTAGCATGATTTGGGTAGATTCTTTCTATCTACTTTTGATGGTTCACCTAAATGTCTAGCTAGGGCTTGGGTGGAGGAGCTAGACACCTACTTGCAGCAACACTAAGTTTCAGAGAGTGAAGCCATCAAAGTAGCAGAGCTACATTTTGAAGGTAAGGCTTATGATTGGTGGCTATTTGAATCCTTTTCATTAAGAAATGAAAATACATCTACTTATGCAAGGTTCACTGAGAGATTAGGGCAAAGTTTTGATGAAAAACATTATGAAACACCTTCGGTGAAGCTAGACAAACCAAAACAAACAAAACCTTTGCATGGGTTGGAAGGATATGTGAACCCAACTCCACTCCAAAAAAATATTGAGGGGGATGGAAACTTGTATGATACCTTGCCAAGGGAAAGATACCCATTACATGAAGAGATTTATTCTCAAAAGAAAGGCATGGAGATTCCTCCTTCAAGGGAAGACCAAGATCTAGGCTCTCTCATTGTTGATGAGGTATTCTCAAATATTGAGAAGGAAGGAAGTAATAGCGCTATCACTTTAGAAGAATAATGCTCACTACATGGGGATGGGAATGAATCTATTTCTTCAAGAGGAGGAGATTTTTCAACTTTGCAAAAGGTTCCCAAGGAGCATCATGTGACAATGGTGATGGGTTGCAACTTCTTGATCAAAAGAGGAGAAGAAAAAGTGGGTCAGCATCAAAGGATGGGGAGAATACACCCTTGCTTATTTCAAGGGGTTTATATTCAGAGTAAGGAGACTAATTTATGTAGTAAAGGGTGGGACAAATTAGTCCGCTCATTTGTACAGTCTATTTCAGATTTTCATGTCTCTTTGCATGGAGGCATTCCACCAGGGAGACCCCCTGATTGGAAGATGAGTAAAGTGTTCTCTCAACATAGTGCAGTTGTTGGGCCTCGTATATTCCCATGTTTTTATCATGAAATATCACTGTTTATACCCTAAAACTCTAGGTTTTTAGCCCATTCTGTACCCTAATTCCATCACTTGCCAACAAATACTCTCTATGCTTTATTATCACCAATTTTCTTTAATTATCTAAGATTAAAGATGATTATGTCATGGTTTAATGATGACAATTTTTTTGAAGTACATTTATGACAGGGTTCCATCGCTGAAATCACTCACAAGCCAGTTGAGGATGAGATGCCTAATTTAGGGCTTTGGTACTTTCAACGTGCTTCCGAGGAAAACCAAGGGATTTTATGGTACAAAATAATTTTTTAATACCTTCTGATCCATTTTATTGCATCCAAGTCGCACATGTGGGTCCCTAGGAGTTGATTAACAAATCTGCTGAAAATGTGTAAAGTTTCCAAACTGCCATGTTTGACCTCGATGTGTGTGCAGCTACAGGTGAATCTATAAACTCTAATCAAATGGGTTTGTTAAAATATAACCAATTATGTATATCCAAAATGGTTTCTGCAGATTCAAATTTTTCTAAAAGTTATACGCGGGTCTTGGAGTAAGTTTTGAAAAAATCACTGTTTTTTCAGAGTTCTAGAACATTGCAGAAAAAAGCCAAACAACCAACTTTGGGATTGATTTCCGAGGAGCTGGATTTGAATGAGACAAAGAAAAGAGAGGATTTTGTTGGAAACATAAAAATTTAGTCTCCCCGTGAACATTTTTCCAAAATTCCTCATGGTTAGGAAGATATACTAATAACTTTTAGATCAGTTTGCTAAAATTGTTCAATTTTCCACAATTGAGGAAAATGAATAATTCGCCTTGTGAATCTTATAAATGTCTCAGCAATGGTTTTTGTTCTATGTTTGAGAATTTTTTGAAGGAGGAGGATGAAAAGGTGTGAACATGAGAGAAAATATTGAAGGAATGTATGCAAGTGAATTTATGATTTGAATCTTAATACAATTTGAATTTTCCATGAATTCTTTGTCAATGTTATGGTTTTTTTTTAATATTTAGACATTGATTTAGTTTAGACTTGCTCCATGAGTGGCAAGGATCCATCATAGCCTGGAAGCAAGTTTTGTAAACATCATAGGATAGAGGTAGTATGTTTGATTTAGATCTAGGTGCATGGATTTTATTTGAAAGCAATTGTTAATTAGATCTCATAATTTTGATTCTGTACTCAAGAAGGTAATTTGTTTGTTTTATTAAAATTAAATAGACATATCATTTCCAACTTGTTGCAAGCTAATGAATGGAATTGATCAATGATTTTATTTCATGAATAACCACTTTGTTACATGTTTACGATTGAAATATTTAAAGGTGCTTCTTAATTGGATAAACCAGAGATCGATAACTCCATTTGTTTTAAATATGAATTGAAATCTATTATGTACCTTATCCTGTAACATTGTGTTTTGGCAACCAAGTATTTGAAATAAATGCAATGAGACCTTTAAATCATTGTTTGAATTTGTATTTTATTTTTGAAATTCATTATGATTGTAGTCAGTTATTTGTAGAACCATTAGCCAGTGTGCTTATGTTTGAATGATTTCTTGAGTTTCTTATTTTTTATTCTCTTAGGTCTTAAGCATGTCAATTAGAATATTGGTTTACTTACATTCTTTTGAAGCAATTGCAAAGTGGTGACAACGGTTAGTTTGATTTCTTATTTGATTTGTTTTATGCATCCCGAGAATTAGATTAGTTGAAGTCTTGTTTGTTCATTGCCTTCGTTTAAGATCACTTGAATGAGAGTGAATTTTATTGGGATTAAGATTTAGCATAAGTTTGGTATCATTTTAAATTAATTTTGATTGGTTTAATATTCTTGTGTTTAGATTAAATAGATCTTAGTATTTAGATTGAGATTTTCATTTAGATTAAAATCATTTCAATGAAAATTTGTATTTCTTGGCTTATGATTAATTAGAGTTAGTTTCGTTTGTACAGTGATTAGAATTTCTTATTTTCTTAAGCATGTTTTCCTCAATTGATTAGATTCAATTAGAATAACAATTTTGTACTTAAAAAAAAAGTTGATTCCTACTATAGTCTAGGTTAGATGCTTTGATCTTGCATTCCCTACACTTGTACCTCGAACCTTACGAGCCCTGGATTGATAATTTAATGTTGGAAATCATAGAAATATATTTCCCCAACATTTTTCATGTCGTTGTTGGGGAGGTGCTAAAGGGATCAAAGCCTAGCTGCAGGGAAATCAGAGGGCAAAGAGTGTACAGTAAGATGTGAGTGAAGAGCCACACATCCACTATTGTGGGGTTGATACAAATTTTGGTTTCCGAATTAAGAAATTTTGGTGAGTTTTTATTGCAATTAGCATTCTTTAATTCATTTAGATTAAAAATTCAATTTCTTTAAATATAAACCATTTTTGGGGTGCTGTAAGAACCCCCTATTTTGTACTAATCCATGTTGCAAGTAGGAGAAATTTAAGAATGACCGAGAGCTTGAAGAATTTCCATTGAGGCGCTTTCTCAAATCCTAGCAGTAGCTGGGGTATCTTCTTCTCAGGAAGAGTTCATCCTGACTGCATTCATTAAATTATCTATCTCTCCATAGCCAGAACATGATTTGGAAATCTCCCTTGAATCCTCTTTCCTATCTACCAAGGAGATCTATGATCCATGTACCAAATCTGATGGGGAGCATCGAGTTGAACTTGAGATCGAGGAAACTTCACCATGCCCAACAATAAGCCTTGTGTGCATTCCAAAGACCAATTATCTAAGTTTACCTGACAGGACCAAGGAAGACATTCAAAGGTCCAAAAGAGGAAATGAGCCACTACCACCATGATTACATCGAGGATTGGTTCTAGATTGTAATCCAGCCAAAGTACCACTCTCATCTTAAAATATTCTTGGTATCATATCAATCGAAGGAACTGGTTTCTGATACTCTAGTATGTGTTGAAATTTATTCTTTCAAACTGAGTGTGAGTATATTTAGCATGATATTACAAACATGGTTGCATTGGAACTACTCCTACACTTGAAGGAGGCATTCCTCTCTCTAGAATAGGGTAGGGTAGAAATAAATAAAATTGTTATATGAAATAAAATTGTTGTTACAGAATCACTCTTGAAATTGAAATTCCTAAGGCATAACCATTGAAATTTTTGTCATTATTCACTCTTGTGGTAAGACTTGTCGGAAGTAATTCACTCTTAATACCTCATATTTTATAAAGTGACTCTGATTATTGGCCGATATTATTCATTCGGTCAGTTAGGGGAATTGTTATTGTTATACTTCCCACTCATAAAACTTAACATACTATCATCCAAGAATCTTTTCAAGTTTCTCTTTGAAGACATTGATGAAAAGCCTCCTATGGTGGACCACTCCTATAAAACCATAATGAGATCTCATTAGAACCCTAGCATGACCTACTCGAGGAATATTCTAGTAATTATTTGAGTTATTTTATTTTCTTTAGTCTTTAGGGTAGAAGGATCAACCAATGAATATTGGTAATTAAAAATATTTCACACCATCCTATGCACTTAAGGAGTATATCTGTCTCCCCACTTATTAAGTAACCTCTAAGGTTAATCATAATCAGAGTCTACAAAAATATTTAGGGGAGGATAGGAGGTCTCATAATGAGCCGACCTACGATGATCATGATACTTAACATGCATGACCTTACTTCTCCTGGTCAAAAAGCTAGAGTAATGGATTTTAGCCCAAAAAGTGGGAAGACAGGAGGTCTCATCATGAGCCGACCTGTTCATCCATGTTACTTCTTGTGAGTGGCACTGCCATCAATTGGTTACCAAGCTGGGATAGTGGCCTTTATCTAAAATTCAAATAAGCTAACTCTGAATCTATATCTAGTAAGTGGGACACAGACATTTCGTTAGGTTAAAAGGCATCCCTGTCGAGGCTATAAACGCCTGCTGGTAGTAGGGCCATGCCTGTGGTATCAAAGTTAATTTTGCACTATGATTTACTTGTTTTTTTTGTCTTTTCCTTGAACTCACTATCATATCTCTCTGAGAATGGCTCTATATCGTTCAGTAGTGTGCTTTAGAGTTCTATCATTCAGGAATGATTTGGTTTTTATGGATATCAGACCCTTACTACAGGTGATTCACTTTGCTTGAATAAGAGAAGCTTCAATTATATGCTTGGGTAATGGTAAGAAAATCATGCTTGGAAGTTATCATTTTGTAATATTTCTTTTTCCCTATTTTCTATCCATTTTAAGGCCTTGGTTTTTAAAGAAAGTCACTTTTACTTGTAATAATGAGGCTATCGAGTGGAGACTTTTTTCTTTGGATTACTCTTCAGACGCTTTGTGGAAATTATTATGGTTAATCATTTTGGGATGACATTATCCATGCAGTAGAAACATTGTTAAGCATTCCTTTAGTAGCCCTAGCATTAGTTACTATTTTGGAATAATAAAACTCAGTCTTAACATCACTAGATCCTTGGTCACTACTTTTCTTATCTTATTGATGCAAATAAATATGACATCCGATGAAACTTACTTACATGCTCTCACAATTTTCCCTATGGTTTAAAGTCAATGAAACATAAATTTAATATAGAAACCCTAGCCCTTTAGTCTTTGGTCTCTGTTAGAGATTTTTCTTGGATGAGGACATGCAAGATGATAGGCATGGGGGTGGGGAAGAGATGTTATAAGAAAAGTGATGAGAATTTTCATGTTTGATTCATATTTTCACCCTATGCTTACTCATGGTTTTCATTATCATTGTTGGGCTTATATCTTAAACTTGGAGCATGACTAGGTAATTGTTCATTATTTAACCTATCTCATTTATTTCGATAACATTTGCATCAAAAGATTATTATTGATGATGGTTCTTGTGTTATTTCAAGAAGGCGTATGAAAAATTCACATGCATTGACATTTTCGGGATAATGTGGATATTGAGACCTTTTTGCTTCTTCAACAGATCATATCAGCAGTCACATTAGCTCAAGCCATTGCATCATTTACTTCATCTTGTAGAACCAAGGACATCAATAACAAGGGTAAAAATTCAGGTAGAGGTGGCTTAAGATTCTTTAATTGATTAGATATTTAAGAAATCTTTGATGATTAACCACCACATATTCTATATATCTGGTTTTCCATATATCCTCCATTTGCATGCTACTCTAGGTCATAATCATATTGGTTCATGTAAACAAAGAAGTAACTATAGCGCCTTCCCCTCCTACATTCACACATATTGTCAATCTAATAAGGGTGAATTCATTGTTGCCTTTCATAAAGGAACCATCCATAATCATTGGCCTTGCAAAAACAGAGCATGCAAGTACATATCTTACTATATCCATTACCACCTCATCTCATCCACCATTTCCATTATCACATATCATCCTATTCATCATTTTACTCCTAACATATCTATTTTTTCTCCTCAATTTGTATCGCTCTCAAAATCAAATCTCCATATAGTGTTGCTTCACAAGACCTAACCCTACCTAAAAGCCACAATGCCATAAAAACCTAGATACGAGAAAAGTATTTGTTTGCATGAGGACATGCAAAACCTCAGGCATGGAGTGATGTTGGGCCTCATCTATGCCCATGTTTTCATCATGAAATATAACTGTTTATACCCTAAAACCCTAGGTTTTTAGCCCATTCTGTACCCTAATTCCATCACTCACTGCCAAATACTCTCTATGGTTAATTATCATCAATTTTCTTTACTTCTCTATGATTAAAGATGATTGTTTCATGTTTTGCTGATAACATTTTTGTTGAAGTAAATTTATTACAGGGTTCCATCGTTGAAATCACTCACAAGCCAATTAAGGATGAGATTCTTAATTTAGGGCTTTAGTACTTTTGGCACACTTCCGAAGAAAAGCAGGGAGGTTATGGTCCAAAAAAAATGTTTTAATACCTTCCCATGCAATTTATTGCACTTAGGTCGCACATGTGGGTCCCTAGGAGTTGATTAACAAATTTGCTCAAAATGTGCAAAGTTTCCAAACTGCCATGTTTGACCTCGATGCATGTGCAGCTGGAGGAGAATATATAAACTCTAATAAAATGGGTATGTTAAAAATATAACCAATTATGTATATCCAAAATGGTTTCTCCATATTCGAATTTTTCTAAAATTTATAGGCGGATCTTGGAGGTAGTTTTGAAAAAAATCACTGTTTTTTCAGAGTTTTAGAACATTGCAAAAAAATCCAAACAACCAACTTTGGGCACGATTTATGAGAAGGTGAATTTGAATGAGACAAATCCAAGGGAGGTTTTTGTTGGAAACATAAAAAATTAGTCTCCCTCCGAACATTGTTCTAAAATTTCTCATGGTTAGGAAGATATACTAATATTGTTTAGGTCAGTTTGTTAAAATTGTTCAATTTTCTAGAATTGAGGAAAATGAATAATTTGCCTTGTGAATCTCATAAATGGCTGAGCCATCGTTTGTGTTGTAAGTTTGAGAAGTTTTTGAAGGAGGAGCATGAAAAGGTGTGAACGTGAGACAAAAAATTGAAGGAATGTATGTAAGTGAACTTATGATTTGAATCTTAGTACAATATGACTTTGCCATGAATTCTTTGCCAATGTTATGATTTTTTTTAATATTTAGACATTGATTTAATTTAGACTTGCTCCAGGAGTGGCAAGGATCCACCATCGTCTGGAAGCAAGTTTTGTAAACATCATAGGATAGAGGTAGCGTGTTTGATTTAGATCTAGGTGGATGAATTTTATATGAAAGTAATTGTTAATTAGATCTCATAATTTTGATTATGTACTTAAGACTGTAATTTGCTTTTTTATTAAAATTAAAAAGACATATAATTTTCAACTTGTTGCAAGCTAATGAATGGCATTGATAAATTATTTTATTTCATGAATATCCCCTTTGTTACATGTGTACGATTGGAATATTGAAAGGTGTTTCTTAATTGGATAAACAAGAGATCGATAACTCCATTTTTTTTAAATATGAATTGAAATCTATTATGTACCTTTTCTTGTAACATTGTGTTTTGGCAACCAAGTATTTGAAATCAATGAAATGATACCATTAAATCATTGTTTGAAGTTGTAGTTTAGTTAGTGTGCTTATGTTTGAATGATTTCTTGGGTTTGATTAAAAAAGTTTAGGGATATGATAGTTTCTTATTTTGTAATCCCTTAGATCTGAAGCATCTCAATTAGAATATTGGTTTACTTAGTTTCTTTTGAAGCAATTTCAAAGTGGTGATAAATGTTAGTTTTAGTCCTTATTTGATTTGTTTTATGCATCCCGGGAATTAGATTAGTTGAAGTCTTGTTTGTTCACTGCCTTAGTTTAAGATCATTTGAATGAGAGTGAATTTTATTGGGATTAAGATTTAGCATAAGTTTGGTATCATTTTTAATTAATTTTGATTGATTTAAGATTCATGTATTTAGATTAAATAGATCCTAGTATTTAGATTGAGATTTTCATTTAGATTAAAATCATTTCAGTGACAATTTTTATTGCTTGGCTTATGATTAAATAGAGTTAGTTTCATTTGCATAGTGATTAGAATATATTATTTGTTTAATCATGGTTTTCTCAATTGATTAGCTTCAATTAGAAATAAAAATTTTGTACTTAAACAACAAGTTGATTCCTACTGTGGTCTAGGTAGATGCTCTGATCCTGCATTCCCTGCGCTTGTACCTCAAAACTTACGAGCCTTGGATTGATAATTTAATGATGGAAATTATAGCAATATATTTCCCCAACATTAGCGTTGAGATATTTGGCTAAGGAAGGAGCCTTGGGAGAAGTTACTAAAATGCTGAGAATTTTTGATGAGTTCCAAGGAGAGGTAAGAAACTTTCTGATATGGACATTTCCATCTTCCACTCAGCTATTTGCGCTGGAAGATGATCCAAAAATATATAATGATATGAGGATGGTGTCAAATGGCCACTCCATAGTCTTGGAGCAGCAAATGATACATCCACACATGAGAAATATTTTTTGATATAAAAAGAGGTCATTAACACTCTTGCATGAATGGACAAAACCATGGAAGTTTTGGAAGAAAGATACCATCCAAAGGGAGGTTAACTTCCATGTATTTCACTCTTGTCTTGAGGAATATCAGCTGCAAGGGAGGTAGAAAAAGTGGAGTGATAGTACTCCAACATGTGACTTTGGCATTAACCATGTCAGAGAGGAGAGCCATGATATGGCAAGAGCTTCAATTCATATTTCTACTAGGTTGTCATTGTTGGGAAGCCTAGATCCATATTGGGAGTCCCAACTCTTGGTGCAATATTCCAAGAACCTCTTCACATGTAAGGTTCTTGATGGGCAAGTGATGGATAAGAGGTATATAGTGGTTGATGGGGTCATCTATTTTCATGATCAAATCTACTTGACTAAAGGCTCCAAGCTAAAGGAAGGAATTCTACATGCAACATATGAGGCAATTTTTTAAGGACATGTAGATTCCATTGAGAATCATAACACCATCATGAATGGATTCTATTGGGAGGATCTCAAAGAAGATGTGCACCAACATATCAGGAGATATGTAACTTGTTTGATGTATGAAGAGGAGAACTACCACCTTGCAAGGTTGTCTTAATCACTTCCCCTTTTCATGTAGAGATGGGAAGGCTCATCTATGGACCTCTTCATAAACTTGTCTAAAACATATGGTAAAGATTATGTTTTTATGTTTATTTATCAACTAACAATATATATGCACTCCTTTACCATGAATTTTCATCAAATTTTTCTACAAGAGAGAAAACCTCTTTATGGATTTCATGGTCCTTTTGGGACTACTTTCAGTGATGGGGATGACCACTTTATGGAGGATTTTTGGCAATACATGTTTTTCTTGGACCATATCCAACCAACACCTAATATCCTATACTAATTTTAAAGCTTTTGAGAAGCTTATGGCAGAAATTAAGTGGTTGAATGGCCACTTATCACATTATGTTTTGAAACAACAGAAAGAAGAACAACGTTGGTTTCACTTAAAGGACTATTACCACCACGCAACATGCTGCATATTACATAGTCCATTTTATTTTGGGTCCCATATGGTAATCATACTTTATTCATGATATGTGGGATGGATTGGGAAAGAGTGATTCTTGAAACAAAGGAGTGGGATCATGAGATTCCAAGTACCTTTTTGCTTCCTATTGACCATATTATTGTAGCCCAAGATTAGCAGTTCCAAATATATCATAAATGGAGAGAGAGAAAATGTGAGTTGAATAACTTGATCTCTCCTTTTCAACCATGCAGCCCCTATACATTGAAAAAATAGGGGATTGATGATTGTTTCAATGAGCTAGCAAGGATGGCTCATTTTGTTTGGATGATAGCTTGGGGATGGGAGATTCACATGGGAATGATGATTCCCAACATATTTCAGATTCCATTCCTCAAGAAGGCCTATATATAACACATTTTTTCCTCCATGGGTGTTTTACTTCTACATGATGATGGCTATTTGGGATGGTTACCAAAATCTAACTCACTTAATGGGGAGGGGCAACTTGGAAAATTATTGAAGAGAAAACATATTGTTCCTTAGAGGAGTTTATCATATGAGGATGATACAACAGGAGAAGAGGCTCTTCAGTTATATTCTTGTAGTTGCTTGAGGACAAGCAACATTCAGGAGAGGAGGACTGTAATATTCCTAAATTAGCATGCAGCTAATTGGAATATTAATTTTTCTCTTGACATCTAGTTAGCTGAATAAATGGTTAAGGAGGCCCATAAATATATTAAGTAGGCATAAAATGCCTCTTAATGTGAAAAGGGATTATATTCATAGCTGGATCAGGCACCCTCATACGTTAAAAGGGGATAATGCATGTGGTCAAGGTCAAGTTTGACCATGTCAAAAACACTAATATGGGAGGAGTGAATAATCAATAGAAAAAGCCCAGTGTGAATGAGGATTAGTTTAGATAGTTAGAATAAAGCCACCTTAGGTGTGAAAGGATATAATTCATGAAGACTAAATCAAGGTTGACCAAATCAAACAACGCTATAAATAGAAGAGTGGAACTAGTGGAGACAATGTAAATTTGAAGGAGGAGCCTTTGCATGGAAGTAAACTCAGAAATGGGTGGGACCCATGGTCAAGAAGCTCATCAAGTATACAATTGAGGGAATGATATCCATATGGGGTATGATGGAGAATATGATTTTATGACTGATTCTGTTTAGAATTATTGCATGCTTCAGCTGTTTATCTAAGTTTCTTGTTGTTACACCATTTTTTTGCCATCTAACCCATTGGTATTCGATGGACCCAAGTACACCATGTAAGACCAATGTTACCCTAAGTATAATTGCATGCATTATGAAAATAACTTAGTAAAACCACCTTTATTAAGTTGTTTATGGTCTAAACAGGAAACCCCGTGGAGAAGCATTAAATAAATTCATATTTGTTTAGTTTTCATCAAGGAATAATTAGTTAAACAATAGTTTAAATAATATTCCTGGTTATATTTAACCCACAACAAGGAAATTAATTAGATAAATCATTATTTATCTTATTATTTTCTAGGAATAATTATTTAAACATTACTTAAATAATATTCTTTGTTAAATATGATTAAATCTCCCTTAGATAATTAAATAAATCATTATTTATTTGATTATTACTGAACCATATCCTTAAAATGATAAATAAATCATTTATTTATTTATTATTACTTAACCACATCCTTAAAATGATAAATAAATAAATCATGCGGGAATTCCCCACTCTTCCTAGGAGGACTTGTTGAAGAAATATGAGAGGAGAATTCTGGGCATAATTCCCACTATCCAACATTCGGCCAAGAAATCACCTAGAGCCATAGCACAGCCCCTTGGAGAAACTGCATTATTTTTCATGGTGTTGCAGTGGGAGGGTTAAAACCCCTGTTTTATGAGCTAGTTTCTGAGAGGGAGGATCAACCTTTTTCCCAGAAAGCTAGTAGGAGCTACAAAAATTTCTTTATATTATCAGCCATATTTATGCAGTTCTTCAGCCATACTATGTGATTCAGCCATAGATCTACAACTTATACTTCTTGTAACTCATGTCTATCAAGAAACCCTTGCCGGGTCATCTTGGATATGTGCAAAGGAGATTAGATCTCAGTTTTCAAGCTCTATTGATTAATATATCAGCATATCCATTTTGTCTCTCTATTTTTGAGTATAAACCCTCAGTAAACTGTGTTGTCACTTGCTTCAGTATTTCTGTGTTGCAGTAGTCATGGGGTTGCAATGTTTTTAGGGTGTTTTAGGCTTGGGAGGCCTGCTTAGCTAGGCTATAATGATTTGTTTCTGATATCCTTTTACATTTGGCTGCTATAATGTATAAAATAATGGATCCATGGGCTGATATTGACTGTTATAACATATTTTTCTAAAAATTTCATTTGTGTTGCTTATATTGATGATTTTCGCATTTGGGAATATTACAATGACATATGCATCCATGCCCTTTGCACTGCTGTGAACTCTTATCTGTGCTCTAGTATTTGGCATATATCACTCATATTTATCTATTACTAATAAATGACTGCATCAATCTATTTGTCCTTCCTAATACTGTTGTCATGTGGGTTCCTTGTAGCCAAGTTCAATCCATGAGACACACCATCTTAATGGGCATTGCCAAAATTTTTATCTTGGGATGATGTCTACACATCACCCCACCTTTCACGTATAGGTATGAATGCATGTGCTCCCTCTACCCATATGGCTTGAAATTTGCCCCTCATGGAGGTCTCTGCTTGAGTGGACACTTCCACTTGGTCTCCCCTCTACTTCTCCAATTGTGGCTACTCCACAACCTTCTGAGACTACTTCTAAGGTTGCATGTTGAGAGGTAATTTATGATCCCTATCAACTACCAAGTCTCTAACCTATGTTTTTCTCCTCAAATATTTGAATGCATCTGGTACCTACATTCCATATAGGTTCTTAACTCGTGCACATTGTAATTTCCATGCTATCACAAAATTTTCTAAAAAAGAGGTGATATTAAATTGATGATATCTCCCTCATCTGAGCTCTGATTCAACCGATTTTTTTTTTTCGATTTGGGTTGTGTTTCGCAAGGGATCAAAAGTATGATATTTGTATTTGAAAATTTAGGACCAAAATCTCTAGATATTCTCTATAAACATTCTACGCAAAATATTCCTACTCTGATACCATATATAAAATCTAACCAACGAGATTTATTCTAATCTTGTAATGTAATAAAACAATATACTCAATCCTTCCTACAATTTGTAGAAACAAAACATGATCACACAATCACATATAAGTAGGAGAAATAAATTATCAATCACATAACACAATTTTTATCTAGGGAAAGAAACTGGTTAAAATCCCTCTATCTCTATTTTGTATAAATTCAAGGAAGCATGAAACAATACAATGCTTAATTTCTCATGAGATTATCCAGCACTCTACAAATTTTCTAAACCTGATCCAACAAAAATATATCTAATACTTAGCCAATTCTCAACCTTACTTTACCCTGCATTGCTCACACAATTACTAGGGAGTTAGCTTTGTATTAATTATCGAAATTAGTCTTCCTTGATTTTCCAATCCATCAGGGCATCCCAATGACTTTATAATTTCACATGTGAAATTTTCTATAAATACAACTGATAGTTATGTTCCCTTTAACCTTTTTGTCAACTATGTCGTCCTTGGAAGTAACATGCATGCAACTATTAATAGTGAATTATCAATTATCTGATTGATCACTCATTTTGAATTAAATATAATCTAATTCACTCAACCTCTCACTAGCTCATCACTCACTTAGAACTATTTAAACTGATTTTAACTCATTTAATTGAGTTAACTAATTCACACCTACACACTACTAATGCATCAACTGCAACTGGACACCAAAAATATAAGAATCCCTCTATATGTCTCATCTTAGACCCTCAACTCAAATTTCTTGAGCTAACTTAGTCACCATAGCTTATTCAACTGACACAAGTTGTTATGAGATGAAATTACAATTTATTATCCAATTTATTCAAGAAAAAATAAACTAGACACCCCACATTCATCAGTCTTGGTGCTGCAAAATTCCTCACCAGTGTGGGTGCATTTTTTTTTTCTTTTTTTTTCCTTCCTTTATTGTTGCAAACTTCACTTTTTCTTGTTTCAAATTTCAACATTTCATAATTTGATGCGGCCTTCACAGAAAGACACCATTAATAATATGCCTAGATTCTCATGAGGAACCTCTCTTCAGCTCGATCTACTAGAAGAGAACCAACAATACTCCATCCTACTTATAGCTCAAACCAGCCATTAAAGTATGGAACATTCTTGTGATCCCTCACATGATGATATTTCTCTTGGAGGATGATCATGGCTCTGTTTAGCAACCCTTTCTTAGCCCTCTTACTTGACCTAATTTAGGACTACATCTCTCTTCGCCCCCTTCATCAAATGAAATAATTCTCACTTGATGTTCTTTCCTTCATCCTAAGGCCTCGTTAAATAGGTTTTCCCAGACCTCTTAGGAACCCTCTACAACTTACGGGTTTTATCCACTTATACCTTAGGAAATAAAATTTTACTTTTTAATTTTATTTTAGATTTTAAACCCCATATTGGGTTGAAAATCCCTTTTCTTGGTTTCTTTTACAACAGAGCCTTTTGCTACCAAAATCACACAAACCCATCTCACTAGGCTTGTTGAGTACCTCCAAATATACACAATTCAACAACATATTCTAGTTGTAGTAACAGTAACTTGGTCAAGATATTCTAGTCAAGCGAGGGCTTGGTTAGGTTCCCAAGTTGCAAATTAAGTAAGGGTAGTTATGAGGGTATGATAGATATGGAGGGTCAAGGCACGCAAAGGAATGAAAATGCATGCTAAGAGGTGTCATGCAATTTCAATTCATGCCAAAGAGTGTTATGGAGTGTGAAGGCCTATGAAGGGATAGCTAGGTCAAAATTAGTGGAAAGGAATGAATATGCATGTGTGGCAAGGATTGTCAGTGAATTGAAGTGTGCTAAGGACAGAGTGTGTTAGGAGAAGTTCAAAATAGGATTTATAGGAGGCAAGTCTACAATTATTATACATGATTGACATAGAATTTTTAGACAAAGGGGGATTACTTTGTGCTAGACACAACATTGTTTTTCCTTTAGCTATATTTTGTATATGAGATGTGGCACACTTTGGCTAAATTCTTTTGTTTTAAACTATTCTAGATAATTTCATATTATACATGGTTGTGTATAAGTTTTGGGGCAATTTTCTTGTGTTGGCTTACATATTGTTTTCCTTGCGGATCTTTTGGTTCTTGTAAAATCTCAGTTAATGTTCTATTGTTTATATTAACTGAATATACATCTGAAATATTGCCTATGTAAGCTATGTTTCTTAGTTTTTTTTGTTGAGAATATGGAGGGCTTAGATTAATAAAAATTCTCTTCTTGGTAACTACTTGTGATCTTACTTATGTATTTCTTCTTTCAATTAGTTATTCCTTCATCAAGTTAATTATCAAAGTACTTAATCAAATGTAGAGATAGAATTATGCTCACTTGTAATTGAATATATTGAAGTATATTTAGGAAGGTAATCTCTGATTTACCTTCCTTACTTGAGGTTTCTGTCCTTTACAAATTCTTTACTCAAAGATAACTTTATTATATCCTTTATTCAATTTCAAATCTTCAGTCACTTCTGCAATTACTAACCTTCAGCTACTTCTATAGAGTCCGTCTTTTAGTTACCTTCAAAGTTGTGTCATTCAGTTCTTCCTTCAGATAGGTCTACATTCAAAAACTATTCTTGGATCTATTATCTTTGAAACGATGTCACCTTCAGACTTGAACACAGCCAACATTGTCCTTAGATCTGACTAGGTATACCTTCAAACTAATCCGCAATTCCTGTTCCTTCTTCTACGTTTGTTAAATTCAAAGTTCACTATAATGGTTCCTTAAATGTCTGCACTACTTTTCTGTCTCTCATTCGTATTGTATCACGTTCATACTAACACATTATGACCGCAAACCATTTTTTGGCATCTGCAACGTATATATATCTATATATATATATATATATATATATATATACTCCACATCTTAGCTATAGCAACCACATGGTCTTCTTATGTATATGCACTATCTATGTTGTGGTAACCGTGTGCGTATCCTCTGTCTCCGTAAGTTTTCTAGCTATAAGAGAACTCGTATTTAATTGTGCTATCTACATTACTTCAGGTCTATCCATTATTCTATTTTTGTCTGCTCCACAAACCAAATTCCAAATGATCCACAACTATGGTTATATATATATACATGACAGTGCTTGCTATTCAGCTGACCAACTAGCTGAGTGATAGGCCAACTTGAATTGATATTTCTTCATTATTTAATGTGGCAACCTTGATGTAACTACATCTTGACTTTCATCGTTGATTATGGGCTAGACAACTAGAAAGGTCTTGGAGCATATATGTCACTTAATTACATTTTATATCTTTGACTCCTTATCATATTTACATAGTCAACATGAAGACCGACCTAGTTACACTTTTCAACACTCCCTCTCAACTAGGAAGGTATTCATACAAGTACATGGTTACTTTCAAACTGAAGAATCTCATAAGAAGAATCAGATTGGTAATCACATCTGTATAGCATCATATCAACTAGAATTTTCCTAGTGCAAGGCCTTGACTAACAACCCCATCTCTTCAACGAGACAATGGGCTACAATGCTGGTGAGACATCTGACTTATAGACACCTTCGTCATTGTCTCTCCAAGGTACATTCTCCACCTAGGTGTTCCCAAAGTATGACCTTCCTAGACTATTCTTCTCTTGGGTAGCTAGCCCTCAAAGAATATTGGTCCCGGACTACCATTATCTTGAATGCCCGATCACACTCTCAAAGAGTATCGAATGCTAGATGATTACCCAATCCTCCATTATTTCTTCACAAGACCAAAATGATGTGTCTATCTCTCCCTCCCAGGGAGGACCTATTCCACAAGGGAATGTTCTCATTCTTATACAAAGAATGTACCTAAGCTCATCCTTAGGAATTACTTGTTAAGTCCCTATATTAAATAGTATAGCCCCTTATTATGTTAGTGTAGCCCCCCTTATTGTTATTATTGTACCCCTGTAACCCCCATATTGTTATTATTGTGCCCTTAAATTATTATTGTTAGGTCGGCTAGGATTACATTATGGCCCCATGGACTCCTATATATAGAAAGGAGGTTTTGTAAATTGTATCATCCAAGAATTGTTCATTTATGTAATGTATTGGAGGTTTCCCCCTCGAAGTGGCTCATTTCTAAGGCGTTGATATCTCTTTTCTTTTCTTTTTGGAGCTGGTTACACAACATTTGGTATCAGAGCTTTGGATTCTAGGGTTTCGCTGCTCCAAACAGGTCATCGTGGAATTTTCGCTATAAATTTTTTTCTATAAAGTTTCAGAAGCTGAAATTTTTAGGGTGCGAAGCCGAAATCCTGAGGAAGATTGTCTAAAAATTTCAGAGCTTGGTTCACAATATTTTCGGAGATATCATCTGTGGAAGTTAGGTATTTTTTCAAGCTCCTAAACAGGTCATCGTGGAATTTTTGCTATAAATTTGTTTCTACGAAGGTTCAGAATCTGAAATTCATATGGTGCGAAGCTGAAATCCTAAGGAAGCTTTTCTAAAAATTTCAGAGCTTGGTTCGCAATATTTTCGGAGATATCATCTATGGAAGTTAGGTATTGTTTCAGGCTCATAAACAGGTAATCGTGGCATTTTTGCTATAACTATTCTTGTACGAAGGTTCAGAGTCTAAAATTCATATTGTGCGAAGCTGAAATCTTGAGGAAATTCGTCAAAAAAATTCAAAGCTTGGTTCGTACTATTTTGGGAGATATGATCTGTGGAAGGTAGTGTTTTTTTAGGCTCCTGAATTTCATCTCAAAGAGGTGATCGTGGGAAAAGTTCAATAAATATCTCTCTAGGCATCGGATTGGAGTGCTGTAAAAATTGGTCACAAGTACACAGACTGTAATTTCTTGGCTATCAATTTCAGAGACAAAAGAAAAAACAGTGACACGTGGAAAGTCGTACAAGTTCGCTCTACTGAACCAGTCCATAATTAGGTCATTGTGGGAGATTGGACACAACTTTGTCTTGGAGAATCAAAATGAGGTCAGACCTGTGGCATTCAAAAGAGAATTAAGAGGGCTAATTCAGTACTGAATTTCAAATATTTAAGGGCTGCAATCACAAATATAATCCAATTTCAATATCGAGCTCCTCAAAAGAAAGAAAAAGGTGTGTTGTTTTTTCCGAATTGCATAAGTCTTGTTTGAAGAATCAAGTTGAATTGATTCCAAGGGCATATTGAATAATTTTTGTCAGTAATGGGTTCTATTATGCCTCCAAAAAATAATTCCATACCCATTAATCCCTCAAAAATCTATACTATGACGCATGAAGAGGAAGAGTTGCAGTATGAGATATCAAAATTACAGTACCAAGTGCAACAAGTTTCAATCTTACGAAGATCAATTGAAGATGAAATAGATGGTTTAAAAGCAGAAATGGAGGCTAAGTTGGATGGTTTGAAGGATCAAATAATAGAAAATATGGATGATAAATTAATGGAAGATCACATCGAGCATCAACAAAAAGTTCTCCAACTCTCAAAGGATAACCCAACTTTGGTGCAGAATCTAATGAAACAACAGGAAGATCAACATCACATCTAAAGAAGTTATGAAGTATTCATAGAAACAAGAACTTGACAATTACGATCAATTTCAGAGTATCTCAGCAAGTGGAAGAACTTTCCTGTAAAATATTTCACATGGGAGGATGAGAATATTATACAGAAGCATCAAGAAATAATCAAGCGTTGAGGACAACACTTGTTTGAAGGAGAGGGGCATGTTAAGTCCCTATATTAAATATTATAGCCCCATATTATGTTAGTGTAGCCCCCCTTATTGTTATTATTGTACCCTTGTAACCCCCATATTGTTATTATTGTGCCCTTAAATTATTATTGTTAGGCCGGCTAGGATTACATTGTGGCCCACTAGGATTACATTATGGCCCCATGGACTCCTATATATAGAAAGGAGGTTTTGTAAATTGTATCATCCAAGAATTGTTCATTTATGTAATGTATTGGAGTTTTCCACCTCGAAGTGGCTCATTTC
Organism: Pinus albicaulis; assembly: GCA_034641835.2. NCBI lineage: Eukaryota > Viridiplantae > Streptophyta > Pinopsida > Pinales > Pinaceae > Pinus > Pinus albicaulis. Next base: position 310,931 of record JAXQQM020089213.1, on the reverse strand, counting down.
TAAGGCGTTGATATCTCTTTTCTTCTCTTTTTGGAGCTGGCTACACAACATACATTACCATGTTTCTTCCAAGTAAGAAACTTACCATCAGGCTCCCTCTTAATCAAGGACCTTTAACAACAATGGTGAGACACCCAACTACTCATGAAGAATTCCTGTCCTCAAAGTCATGGATTTTGATATTGAGGAATCTTCATCTTTTAGCTTCATAAGGCACAAATCATTTATCACTTTTCTTCTGAGTCAAGTCAGCTCTCACAAAGTGATCCATTAGACTTGCTTATCTAGTCCACTTGTTATGCCATGCTGCTTTCCTTCGAATCATCTCCAAGGATCATACATCCTTTCTTATTATTAGAAAACATGCACAAAATTTATCCAAATAAACATATACATATGAACTTTCAGAACAAAATTTACCTTGATGATGATCTTTTACCATGACATCTTCTTGTAGGCATCGACATCCTTCATACAGATTGACACATCTCCTAATGATATGTTTTCCAAAGGGTCTTCTTCTTTAACAAACTTTCGTTGGAGTCTACATATCTTCCTAGGAGATCTCCTAGTCACATCTACTTGGTCACTGGATGATAACTACCTCTAGACATGGTTGCATTTAATGATCTCTTCCTTTCTTCACATTCTTCATTCTCAGAAACTTACAGATTTTCCAGTTTCTTTTTTATGTACAACCACCTCATATTCTAGAAGGTCATATTATGTTGATTTCATTTGTTAGTGCACCGAGAGATCCTTCTTCATAGATCATACTCCTAAATACAGAGGTATATTACCTGTGACCATATGACATGATTTCACAGCAATCAATATCAGCATGTATGTCTGCAAACCTCATAGCCATCTTCCTTGAGTCATCATGTAGCAGTTTCTCTTGAATGAAGAACTTCATTCCTGCTTCAACAATATGTCATCACAACCCAAAATTATTTCTCCATGATGACCTTAGATTTGATGACCGCTTTAATTTAAGTAGAGGGATTTTCTAGAAGCTTTGTCCTCAACAGCTCCTTCCATGCTTTTATCGAAATTCTTCTTAATCTACATGCTATTGTACAATTTTACAACTAATCAGAGATCAATTATAGAGGAATATGATCTCAATCATAATTGAGATCTCTTGCTTCCTCCCTCTTAGATATTTTAGCGTTTCATGTTTTCCATATTTCTTCTTTTATTCTGAGGGCCAAATTTTCTGAATCTTCCTTTCTTCCTATATGAAGCTGCAAAGGCATGATTCTCTTCAGTTGGTTCTGTATCATCTTTGGCCTTTAGCCTTGTTTCCTCTAAATTTACATAGCGACCATAAATCTTGGAATGGAGTGGCTTATTTCTTCCCATATAGACTGGAAGTGAATTTTTCCCATTCTTCTGGTAGAGCAGTCAACACCACTGTTGTCATCTTAGTGTTCGACATAACTTCTCCTAGTTCCAGTAATTGATCTCTTATTTCAGAAATCCTCATAAAGTATGGAGAAATTCCTGCTTCCCTTGATAATTTCATTTTTTATAGTTCTTGTCTCAGAGAGATTTCTTCTCCAGAAGTACTCATAGAGAATAGCTCCACCAATTTCTCATATACTTGTTGTGCAGTCTTTAGTTTTGGTACATAGGGAATGAGAGAGTCTTCGATGGATTCTATGAGAATCCTTTGGGCTCTAATTTCTCCCTTCAGGTACTTAGCATGGGCTGACTTATATTCTTTTGGAGATTTAACAATAGATCCTTCGATATAATCCATTAATTCATCTTCAATTATGTTTAAGTCTGTTCTTTTCTTCCATGCACTGAAATTTGATGATCCAGCCAGCCTGTTGCTTTCTTTACAAAAAGGAATCTTGATACATAGTGTCATTAATATTTGAGTGTATGAATTTCTCTTTTGGAAGATTTCTTGATGGTAAAGGATGTCTTCTTGAATGTGAATATTTGATGACAAAGATTACTTACTTGAATGAATTGATATAGCTAGAGAGCCTTCCTTGCAGACTGATTTGATCCTTCAACCCAAACTTTGATATTTTCTTCTTGTAGTGTTTACTTTATCAAGCAGCCCTTGCATTCAGTACCTTAGCTCTGATACCATGTTGAGAATATGGAGGGCTTAGATTAGCACAAATTCTCTTCTTGATAACTACTTGTGATCTTACTTATGTATTTCTTCTTTCAATTAGTTATTCCTTCATCAAGTTATTTATCAAATTACTTAGTCAAAAGTACAGACAGAATGATGTTCACTTGTAATTGAATATCTTGAAGCATAGTTAGGAAGGTAAATCTCTTATTTACCTTCCTTACTTGAGGTTTTTTTCCTTTACAAATTCTTTACTCAGAGATAACTTTATTATATCCTTTATTCAATTTCAAATCTTCAGTCACTTCTAAAATTACTAACCTTCAACTACTTCTATAGAGTCTGGCTTTTAGTTACCTTCGAAGTTGTGTCATTCAGTTCTTCCTTTAGATAGTTATACATTCAAAAATTGTTCTTGGATCTGTTATCTTTCAAACGTTGTCACCTTCAGACTTTAATGTAGGAAATATTGTCCTTAGATCTGACCAGTTATACCTTCAAACTAATCCGCATGTAGGTTTTAACCCTGAACAAAAATAATCTACACACGAATCTTATAATAGAAAATAAATAATAGCGAGAGAATAAAACATAAAACAGAGAAACAAAGAGATTTTCCCCTGGATCCAAAATATGGATGACCAACTTGATATTTCATTATATTCCTTTTAGTGTTACAACACATATATATACATGCTGAAGCATACATAAACCCTAATCCATTAACCCTGGATTAGAACATAACCGTAGTTATCTTGACCAGATCTACAAAAATACCAGGGGCCGAAAACCATCGTACCCCAAAACCATGTGCAAAACCATGCACAAAACCATGGGTGTGGACCACCCACTGTGATTAGTCGTGGAAAGAATAAAACACATACCCAACACCGCAATTCTTGTTCCTTCTTCTACGCTTGTTAACTTCAAACTTCACTGTAATGGTTCCTTAAATGTCCGCACTACCTCAGAGATAAGTCCACACTATTTTTCTGTCTCTTATTCCTATTGTATCACGCTCATACTAACAAAGTATGACCGTAAACCATTTTGTGGAGCCTGCAACGTATATATATATATATATATATATATATATATATATATATATATATATACTACATCTTAGCTATAGCAACCACAAGGTCTTCTTATGTATATGCATTGTCTCTATATGCAACAAAGTTTATCTGTGATACATCTTTTATATGCATTAATTGTGTTTGCGGCGGAGTTTATTTGATAGCTATTGATATTTATATATGTGCGCATTAGTTTGGGATCTACGACAAGTTCTCTTATAAACCTATTTACGGCCACCACATCAATTGTTTCCCCATAGTGTGGAAACCTGGTTCTAGCACCCCCTCATACTGCTTCAAGTGAGACTTTGATTTGTGTAAGTAGGTCATCACTGAAAGGGAGAGTAGTTGAAAGGGTTTTTTGGTTGCGCGATAAACTCTGAACTTGTGTCAAGACCACTCAAGCCAACAAATGGTTTCGTTGTTGGTACCGAGATCATTTTCAGGGAGATTTGATGTTGTGGCATCCAATGGAGAACGAGTTGCAATATTGGCTAGATAGAAAGATATGTGAATTCGTGATCGAAGAAAATCAATGCTCTAAATTATCAACAGAAAAGTGGGTTTAGAGGTATATCTATAAAAATTTCCACGAGAAATTATTTGCATCATTTTGCAACTTATTTTCATGAGTGGTTGTTGGGATTCATTGAATTTAATACTTATGTGAAGGAGGACACATTCAATCAGTGGAATCCAAAATTACTACAACAATTATAAAATACAAATAATATGATTACCCGCGCGAAAGATCATTGGTCGATTGTGTCTTGGGAGGATTTGTGACTGAATTTCCCATTGATAAATTTTTGTCATACTCTGAAGCAGAAAGGATATTTTTTAAGGGTCATAGAGGTATGTTCTTGTGCTCTTTGAATTTACTACTGAGGATGATATTGTATGAACAGGGTTCTCTCTACGATCATATTGAGTGAATGTCCCAAAGTGTCCTGACTACGTGGAGTGGAAGAATTTACCAAGCGGACCTAGTAGAAGGGTTTATTTACATTCCTCTCAAGGGTAGATATGATAGTGAGGACGAACCAGAAACTAGTAGCTCTAGTGAATCTATGTGCTATAAAGAAGTGGTAGTCTCCTAGGAAGACATTTCACTAGATTAGAATGATGAGGGAGCCTTGATCATAGTTCAGATCCCATCCACTCCATTTCCACACTCATCTCACAAGTCATCCACTCCACCTCTGCCATGCACATATATGGCCGTGTCTATGAATATACCTACTCTCAGAGGTATTGGGAATGAAGATACTAATAAATTTTGGTTTGTCACTGATGTTGTATGGATAGCATAGAAGGTTAACAATGATGATGTTAAGAAAGCATATTTATCCATTTATTTTCAAGATCGGGCATTGGAATGGTATATAATATATGTAAAATAAAATCCTAATGTAACTATGGATGAGTTGAAATATGCCCTAAAAGAACAATTCAATTATCCTAAGCGATACACGTAGTGTGTCATAGAATTGAACAAGATTCACTAGGAGATAAATGAATCTTTGTGGGAGGCAGATCAGAGACTAAATTGCACTATAAGAGATGGTGGATTCATTATCGATGATACCCAACACAAGGAGTGGTTTATTTCTATGTTTCTCCCACATCTGCACAAACCATTGAGTCAACAGAAGATTTCCATGTAGGCTGAGGGTATAGAAAGTGCGATGAAATTAGAATTTGTTTCGGTACCTGCTGCGCTTGGAACTCAAAACATCCAAATTTAGTTCGAAGAAATGCATATGGAGATTTAGAATCTATGAAAAGATAGTGGCAAGCAGGTATGCGCAAAGGTATGGTGCATATGGTGTTGGCCATCATACAAACTAATGTCTAGTATTCAATGATTATCTGCATGCTAGAGGAACAAGCCTGCTGAAGAGCGCAGTAGGGCCTAGTGGGACACCTTCAGTTTGGTGTGCAATCTATCAGGTTACGGGTTTGCATGCAATAGATTTCTATCCAAGGATTTTAAAATATACGCATGAGCTGAAGCAGTTGTTTGTAGATTGTGTTTGTCACTGGGACATGATGAACAACACTATCAAAATTTTAACCTAATGATGGAAAAATATGAAATATATATAATTCAGACCCAACCTACCTCACCAGCATCCCCATATGGCCAAGGTGGATTCCAAAATAGGGGAAGAGGAGGAGGAGGAGGGTTAGTTGGTCATGGAAGGGGACCAGTCATTTGCTATAATTGTGGAGATGATGGACACTATGTGCGTGACTATCCAATTCCTGAATGAAAATCCTATAGGTACTGTAGAAATATTGATCATGTAATGGAATATTGTCTTCTGTAAATTTCTAAAATGAAGGAGGAAAAGACACAGACTATGACACAAAATATTCAAATGGTAAGGGCAGAAACATGTGAGGAATATTGTAGAATGAATCTTTTCATGAAAAGTGGTGCATCCATTGGTGAGGATAAGGGAGAGAAGCCATATGTTGACCTTTGGATTCGTAAGGCACCAAAGAACAAGGATGGATTTGATTTTCATCATGTGATAGAGAATTTTGTTGAAGCATGAAAGGGGTTTGAAAAAGGAAGTGCATCGACATCAGGTAGACCGGTGAAGGAGGGAGGAGTATATGATGAAATCAAACCATTTTTACAAGATTGCATTACGTTATTGTGCAACACAAAGGTGGTGGAGAAGCTTTAGGCATTGATAGATAACTTCGTAGGAAAGGAATAGCCTCTGATAGAACAAAACATTGTCAACAAAATCTATAAGAAGAATAATAAGAAGAGAACTAGATGAGAGATGCATCTAACAACTCAGATCAGTGCTTATGATATGGATGAGGTTATTCTAGATTTTAGGTTTGATGCAAATGTCTTACATAATCAAACTTGGTAGCGCATGAGAAAACCTAAGCTAGAGTGGTCTAGTATTCAACTGGACATGGAAAACCAATAGAAAAGCATTCAATTAGGAATATTATCGCAAGTATTAGTGAATATTTAAGGTGTTAAGGTACTTGCTTCTTTCAAATTTATACAATCTGTGAATGATATTGATCCTTATCCTATGTTATTGGGATTGGATTGGGCTATTGATATGGATGGTACCATAAATATGAAGAGGAGAAGAATGGAATTTGAAAACAATGGAACCAAAGGCATAATTCCCTTAGATCCTATAGAAGGTTAATGATATACACACCTTATGCACGTTGATGATGATATTGACCATATCTATAAGCTGACTATGTACAAAAAATATTGGATCAACCAAATGGTTGATGGAAGGCGTGATTGGGAGAAGGACAACTCCTGCTTGTCAGATTCTCATGAAGAATTGGGGAACTAGCATAACTAACTACATGAAGTTTTTGCACTACACTGCAATCGAGTGACTAGATCTATTCGTTGAGTAGCATTAGAGGTAAGAAAATTACCGTACTATGATGGTTTAAATGATGTAAATATGTTCTTAGGAGAACTTGAAATAACTATCGGAGAAGGACAGGGATACCATGCCATGGATCTAGGACTGCACGGTACTCCATCATGATTGTGGGAAACTTACAAGGAAAACATAGGCAATTGGGATGAATGCACGTGACTGCTGAGATTATGCTTTGAATGTTCCACTATCAGAATGGAAGAAGTCTACTTTGTAAAGGATGATCTACCCATACATCTGGATAAATGGACTATGGTATGGGGCATAGAACCAAGACCTGAATCGATGCACATTTTCACTCATATGCTGAGAAAGGTTCCTAATGATTGATACCTGGAGACAAAGCTGCACTAAGGTACTAGTGAATGGTTTACGCTAATGGAGAGTTTCATTTTAATCTTCAGCTTCGAGATTTGGTTTTTCAATATTGGTAAAGCACTACATCATATTTAAGAAGTTCTCTTTAACACAACAAAGCCAACAGTAGAGTGTGCTTCACCAGCCTGGGATGCGCAGATGAGGGGCATTTTTAATTGTAGGAATATGATAGTTGAAAAAAGTGAAGAAGATCCAAGGAATATCATAATTCTCGAATATAAGGGACATCATGTAGTCTTCGGTACTCTAATCACCTCTCTAGATGTCACAAAGCCTATAAAGATTTGATAGGTAAATATTGGATCTGAAGAGTAACCAAATTTCACGAATATTGGAGATTATTGGGATGGTCACAGAGTGGGAATGGTGGTTGAGCTAATGACAGAGTATCAGGACATTTTCCTACGAAATTAGCGGAGTTGAAAGGAATAGTTGAAGATATTGGAGTCATGAAGATCACTTTAAAACTTGATGTGTTATTTTTGAAGCAATGCCCGTATAGATTGAATCCATAATATAAGTAAAGGTGAACGAAGAGTTAGATAAATTGGTTGTTTCAAACATTAGATAACCAATGTATTAGTCTGATTGGGTGAGTCCTATGGTAGTGCAAGATAAAAAGACAAAAGGAGAAATAAGGATTTTTGTTGGCCTGCGCAAATTGAATGATGCCTATGTGTACGATCCATTCCCAACTCCATTCTCTAATGAGATCCTAGAAAATATTGAAGGACAAGAATCTTATTCATTCAGAGATGGTTTCTCAGGGTATCATTAGATCAAAATTTCAACAGAGGATCGTAGTAAGACTACCTTTCCAACATAATGGGGAATTTTTTAGTATATATTCATGCCATTTGGCTTGAAGAATGCACCTGATAAATTATCGTGAGTAGTAGCAATTTCATTCAAGGAGTATATACATAAATTCTCGGAAGTATACTTTGATTATTGGATTTCTTTTGGGCTGTTGAAAAATCATGTCTCAAGTTTATCCTTAATGTTGGGCACCTGTAGAAAGTACTAGATCTCATTAAACTTAAATGAGTGTATATTTTGTGTGCCATTCAGGATATTCATGGCTCACATTGTCTGGAGGTACTTATGAATGTAAAAAAACTACGCTCAATATTGGGCACACTGGATATTACCAAAATTTCATTTAGGGTTATGCGCTGATACTTGTGCCCATGGAGAAATTGTTCTAGGAGGATGGGACATTTTGTGTAATATCAGAAAGTAGGGAAAATCTACAACAATAAGAATAGCTTAAGATATTCTAAAGTCGTAGCTACAACAATATGTAAACACAACAATGGAGTAATAGTGATAAGATCATACCAAGATGTATGAAAACCATAAAGCCATTTTATTGTATATATTAGCAACAAATAGGTACAATACACATAAGATGATCAAGGCAAACAAGCCTCCCATGAATACACATGTGAACAGTGAAATACTGTTGCATAGCAGAATGTCTATGGATCAAAACTACGCAGTCATAGAGAGATCACTTCTATAGGAAATAAAAAACATCATAGATCTGCATATATATGGCTGATAAAATGATGGGAAAGAATATCTAAGCTACCAAAGATTGTTTCAAGTCAATCCTGGAAGGATTGGCTGAAATATGCAAAACTACAGAAATGTCAAAGTTGCAGGGTAGCAGCTGCAACTCAACAACTGGATCTAGATGGAGATGACTGAATATGATGTAAAATATGAAATAGACCTCCTCCAATGGATCTTCCAAGTAAAAGGCTGATCCTAACAATGAATATCTCACCCTCCAAACAATCTACAAAACCCCCATTGCAAATTCTCACGGGAAATAACGCAGTCACTAAGGGATACTACACTGTAGGTGCAAGGGAATGACTTGGCCCAATGCCAATATCTTCAATAAGCTCTGAAACCATCCTCACTAACCTTTCAAAGGAATCGAAGCTTCCTCCTCTGAAAAATAGCTCCGGAAATGGTGTTGTGGGACCTCCACTGCAACACCCTACAAGACAACGTTATACTTTAAATAACGCTATAGCTTAAGGAGGTGGCTTGGCCTTGAGCCTGAATGTGGATAATGAAGTACAGGATCCTTCAAGATGCATATCTTGGAAGGAGAAGGATTAATAAATAGGATATCCTTGTGCTAAACAGCATTGCAACTCTGCTAAATAGTAGGAGACTGCAGGAGACTGCACAAGAGTCTAAACAGACAATAAAATCAATAATACATAAGATGAGTAACAATGGTTTCCTTGCCATCCTTTTAAACAAGTCAGAACTCTCTGCCCATGGGTCCCACTCCTTATGGTTTCCTCCACCAAGGAAAATTCCTCCCATTCACACTGCGATGTCTCTCCAAGTGGTCTCCACCTCTTATCCCAGCGCTGTTGACTTGGTCAAACTTGACCTTGTCCTCATGCAAATGTCCTCTTTCATACTTGAGGGTATGAAATCTAGCTCTTCTAAATATACCTTTTCATATTATGAGGGATTTTATTCATTATTCTGCAATTTATGGGCCTCCTTACCCATTCATTTACCTCATATGTGTAAAAAACAAAATTTAAATTCCATTTAGCTGTGTGCTAGTGGGAATATTACAGTCCTCCCCTCCCAAATGTTGCTTGTCCTCAAGAAACTGCAAAGATAAAACTGAGGGGCCTTCTTGAGGCATGAGGTATGATATGATTTGGGATCTACCATCCCCATATTAAGCTCCCATCCCCAAGCAATCATCCATACAAAGTGAGTTACCTCCCAACATGGCAACTCTTTAAAATGCTCCTCCACCTTGAGCTCCGGAAATGTAGGTGGGATGAAAATCTGATCTTGGTAGGAAAAATAGTCTACCTCACGATGTCCTCCTCTCCACTTAAGATAAGTGTAGAGTGTCTGCTGATCCCAGGCTGCAATATTGTTTCCCTCAAGTGGCAAGAAGAAGATGGGATCCTAAAAGATCTCCTCCCCAATGTTGTGAATCATACTGGCCCAAATATCCCCATATATGATGAGTTGGAAATCATCATCATATGGCATCACATCCATCATATGGATCACCTCATAAGGATACAAATGTTTTTATATGGTGGCCATACCATCTCCCATGGTCCCCTTAGAACATGTAGTGCAAAAAGTGTGGGGCGTTTCTCCCTCAAAGGACACATCCACCCAATGTGTCTCTCCCCCAATCATGCTCCTAGGAAAAGAAATAAGAATATTAACAAAGGGAACCATAATCAGAATCATGCTAGCTTCCATTTGAAGTAAGGGAGAAGGACAATGCTCCCTCAAATGTAGCCAATGTATTTTTACTCTCAACTGCCATACAAAATGAAATGATGGGTGGCCTCCCAACCATTTTCTTGCTGCCCCAATCTCCTCACAAGTTTGGAGAAAATGTATGTTGTATGGTGCAAAGTGAGCATGCTTTGAAAAATATAGAGCCTCTCCAAGTCCACCTAGGGAGTGACCATCATCAATACTGCTTATGGCCTCAAGTAGACCATGAGATCTAGAAAGAAGATTGCTCCTCCTTTGAGAAAAGTCCTGCACATATATAGTTAAGGGATGCATATATACATTATATAAGTCATCATGTAAAAAAAACAATACCCTTACCATATGTCTTTCTCATACAAATGGAGTGGCTCGTAGATGAGTCTCCTCTCATCCTTAAAGAGAAAACAAGGGGGAATTCTAACTCTTCCAAAGAGTTATGTATCTCCTCCATCTCCACATGTTTCATGCATCTCCTCATATGCTAATCATCTAATCATACAAGTAAAAATATCCTTAGAACACCCCACCAATAGCTGGGAGTCCCAATATGGGCCTATCCACCATAGTGGTAGCGTTTATGATCTCCCATGAAGAACATCTATCATATGGCTATCCTTTCCCTTGACATCTCCCACGCCAAATATGTAAGTTGGAATGTTGCTATCCTTCCCTTCCTTCTTCTACCACAATGCAGAATCTGAAATGAGAGTGGGTAAAGATGATGTTGAGAGAATGCCTCTCTCCTCCTTGAGTCTACCCAAGACTCTCATCACTATATAATGACCTCCCAAGGTCTCCACTCCTCTAAAATTAATGAATGGTGCCTCAAAATGTGACGCCTCCCTCATCATCTGCTGATCTGGTGGTCTCCTTGGTGAAATTTCTCCATGCAATGAGACATCCTCATCAAGAGTAGAATGCATATATGAATGGAAATACCTGACCCTGCTTTCACTGTGAAATCCACTATTACTCTTAGGTGCATCAACCTCATGAAATAGAAAGGGGTGTGTGCTCTTCATCACATGATGTTGGTCATCCTCCTTGTATCTCCATAGTTCCACACCTTATCATTAATGGCACATGTAAAACATGAGTTGTGCCTTGATATCCACACATGAGATACTAGGGACTTCCTTGTAAAGATACAAGAATCCCTCTAGTTGTAGCAAGAGCTCCTCATTCTTCTGCATGAGGTGCTAGATCAACTCTAGACATGACAGCGTTGTTGCCCTACTCCTCATCAAAATGTATGGAAATCCTCTCAAGAAATGGATCCTCTCTTGAAAAAAAGGTCTCCATGCCCTCTTGTTCAGGAATATGAGATAGGGGCTTTGCCTCTAACAAGGTATGTTTCAGGATGTCAGTCTCCTCTATGGGTTTTTGAAGTGGATCCGAGTTTATAGTTTTCTCCATCACATGCAAGGGTTTTGTTTTTTTATGTTTGTTTAACTTCTCCACCTATGTCACAGAAAGTTTCCCATAAAACCTTCGCATCGATACCCTAATAAACCTTGAATAAGCAGAATTAATTGCATTATTTAAAGTAAAATGCTCAAATATCCACCATGCATAGGCCTTACCTCCAAAATGCAACACTGCTACTCTGATGGATTCATTGTCAGAAATTTGATGTTGCCACAAAAAGGTGTCTAGCTCTTCAACCCAAGCCTTGGATGAACATGTAGGGGAACCATCAAAGGTAGATAGAAGAAATCTATCCACATTATGCTGCTTGCTCCTCCTCACCTTGATCTTGAAAAACTCTGGGAAGGTGATATGATCTCTAAAATTTTGAGTTTGAGATTCATATTCATGCAAGAAACCACTAAGAGTTCCCCTCTTAGGCATTCCTTCTTCCTCCCTCTCTCTCATGGAAAAACTGGGCATATGAGTATGATGTGCATCATAGGGTGTGGCTACATGCTCAAAATCCATATAAGAAATGCTAGTGTTTGACTCAGTTTCAAACCCTCTTGGAGATTCTGTACACATCTCCCTCCTTACCTTCTTGAAATCTTCATGAACGCTCTGTACAGATATTGGTAGAGGATTTGTAAGCCTATCTTCCTTTTTTCCTCCACAAAATGGAGTCTTCATCTTCTATTTTCTTGATAGCATCATGTCTGAGATCCATAGGCTGAGCCAAGATTATTCTTTGATACCACTTTAATATCCCAAAATAGGGAAAATCTACAAGAATAAGAATATTTTAAGATATTCTAAATTTGAAGCTACAACAATATTTAAACACAACAACGGAGTAGAAATGATAATATCAAACCAAGATGTATGAAAACAATAAGGCCATTTTATTGTATATATCAGCAACAAGTAAGTACAATACACATCAGATGATCAAGGCAAACAAACCTCCCATGAATACACATGTGAATAGTGAAGTATTGCTGCATAGCAGAATGTCTATGGATCAAAACTCCACAGTCATAGAGAGAGCACTACTACAGGAAATAAAAAACATCATAGATCTCCATATATATGGCTGATACAATTATGGGAGAGAATATCTAAGCTCCCAAAGACTATTTCAAGTCAATCTTGGAAGGATTAGCTGAAATATACAAAACTACAGAAATGTTGGAGTTGCAGGGTAGCAACTGCAACTCAAGAACTGGATCTAGATGGAGACGACTGAATATGATGTCCAAAATAAAATATACCTCCTCCAATGGATCTTCCAAGTGAAAGGCTGGTCCTAACACTGAAGATCTCACCCTCCAAACAATCTACAAAACCCCCACTACAAATGCTCACTGTAAATAACACAATAACTGAGGGATATTGCGTTGTAGGTGCAAGGGAATGAGTTTTCCCAATGCTAAGTTCTAAAATAAGCTTTGAAACCTTCCTCACTAACCTTCCAAAGGAATGGAAGCTTACTCCTCTGAAAAATATCTCCGGAAATGGTGATGTGGGACCTCCACTACAACACCCTGCAACACAACATTATACTTGAGCAGAAATAACGTTGTAGCTAAAGGAGGTGGCTTGGCCTTGAGCCTGAATGTGGAGAATAAAGTACATGATCCTTAAAGAGGCCTCTATTGGAAGGAGAAGGATTCCTAAATAGGAGATCCTTGTGCTAAACAACACTGCAACTCTGCTAAACAACAGGAGACTGCACAAGAGTCTAAACAGATCATAAAATTAATAATACATAACATGAGTAACAATGACTGCCTTGCCCTCCTTTTAAACAAGTGAGAACTCTCTCCCCATAGGTCCCACTCCTTAGGGTTTCCTCCACCAAGGAAAATTCCACCCATTCACACTGCCTTGTCTCTCCAAGTGGTCTCCACCTCTTATCCCCGCATTATTGACTTGATCAAACTTGACCTTGTCCTCATGCAAATGTCCTCTTTCATACTTGAGGGTATGAAATCCAACTCTTCTGAATATCCCTTTTCATATTATGAGGGATTTTATTCATTCTTCCGCAATGTATGGGCCTCATTACCCATTTATTTACCTCCTATGTGTAAACAGAAAAATTTAATATTCCATTTAGTTGTGTGCTAAAGTGGGAATATTACATTTTGTTAGGATGAGGAATGTGAGAAGAGTTTTGAATTTTTGAAGGAAAATATTGTCACGTCACCCATATTGATCTTTCAAAATTGGTCAAAGGTGTTTCATGTGCATGTTTATGCCTTCGACATAACGCTCGAAGCCATTTTAGCGCAACTAGGAGATGGAGAGATCGATCACCCTATTGCCTATGTGACTCAGAAGCTCTCAAGTGTAGAATGAAATTACTCCACCACTGAAAGAGAAGGATTTACGATGGTGTATTCACCTCATAAATTCCACCACTATTTGTTTGGAGGAAATTTCAATATGTTTCCTAATCACTCTCTTTTAAAGTGCATGGTCAATAAGCCTATGTTTGGGGGAATATCTGCGCGTGGTTGTTACTATTTCAACAGTATGATTTTGTGGTAATTGTGAAACCAATAACACTGAATACCGGGGAAGACCATCTGTCATGCATTGAGACTGAAGAAGAACCTACTATCTTGTAAGACGGATTACCAGATGCGCAGTTGTTTGCGATCAAAGTAGTTGATGATCATTTCCATAATATTATTCAGTTCCTGGCTATGGGACGTGCACCTGAGGAATATATAGTGCAATAGAAGAAGGATCTTGTGGCATGCACAACAAAATTTACTATTATTGCGAGCCAATTATACAATATGGGTGCATACGAAGTTCTACGAAGATATGTTTTAGAGTTTGGAAGGCCTGAAAATGTAGATAAATCTCATGGAGGGGTTTCTGGCATCCATTATGCAGTGAAGGAAACTGTGCAAAAGGTTTTTCCAGCTAGGTTATGGTGGCCCACATTGCACAATGATTCTTGTTTTCATTTATGTGCATGCAATGTATTCCAGAGGAATATAAATCCATCGCACAAATATGAGACACCCCTCCATCCACAGGTGGCGCTGCAAGAATTTGAGAAATGTGCTGTCAATTTTTTTGGACCTATAAACCCTACAGGAAAGAAGAGCAACACACATTACATAATCACTGCATCTGAAAATGTAACTAGATTGGATGAGGCTAAGCTAGTGAAGGATTATATTTCAAACACAACTGTGCACTTCATTTTCAAGAATATGGTGACTCACTTTCGATTCCCTAAGATTCTGATAAGTGATCAAGGTACACAGCTTGTGAATGAAACCGTTGAAGCATTGACAGAATAATTCCATATTGATCATCAGAGGAGCACTCCATATCACCCACAGGTGAATGGTGTTGTGGAAGCTTTCAATAAGATAATGGAGACTGTTCTTACTAAGATTTGCAATGGTAACTCTAACAATTGGGATGAGCTCCTACCTACAGTTATCTGGGCGTATTGAACCACATGTAAAAATTTGACTAGGGAAACATTGTTCAAGATGGTGTATGGGCAAGGATATGTTTTTTCGATGGAGTACATTGTTCCCATTCTGTACATTGTAGCATTCACAAAGATGGTAGAAGCAGATATTATGGAGGAATGGTTTTTGCAGTTGCTCATGCTTGTGTATGTGTGTTTGGTGCACGAATGTACAAAATCACACCTGCTTAAGAGGAGTGGTTTTTTCCTCTTAAGTTCTTAGTCACAGGCATAAAATAAAGGGATTCAAGCCAATCAGTGAACATGCTAAAAAATAAACATACTAAATATTGAAAAATCATGCATATTCAAAAAGAGAAACTAAACTAAAACACATAATACAAAAGCTCTAAATAGAGTCAAACAACTTCAATAATACAAACGGTAGCACTTATGTCCCCTCTTATTGGGTGTTGGTAGGAATAAAGGATGAAACTTTTACCCACTTTCCAAGGGGCTCTTGGAACTAGGGAGTTGTAAGACCCGATGAAAGGATGTATTTACTTCCGAGCTACCTTGGCGCAAATTACCTGTCGCTACTCTGAAAGACTAGAGTTGTTGGATGGCCAACAACTGAGTCCCCTCTATCTCTACTCTGGATCACACACTGTTGGATTTTTTGGGGAAATTATGGCCATCATAATAATGTGTCTCATACTGTTCATCCCTTGGTGGTGTTTTATAGGAGAACTCAAACTCTCCTTCCCTCTCTTGGTACATTTATGGATGGTGACCCAAGACAGGAGGGAGATTCCATTGTGTGCCACATTATTCCATTTTCTTCTCCCTCGAGGTCCTAAGGAGGCTTGGGTGACTGTCCTTAGGTGGCCTCAAGTGTGGGATCAATGTCTTGGAGTGTGCCTTGTGGTCCCGGAAAGTGACTTTCGCCACTCTTAGGTCCGTGCAAATTTTTGAGGAAAAATCGTGCAAAGGCACGCTTATCAAATAAAAGTGCACGCAAAGGTGCATTTTGGTGGTTCCTTCAGTGCACAATTTGATTTTCCTTCTAGAACATAGATATTTTTAAATATTTCAGATTCTGTAATGTGCCTCAACCTTGTAAATCCTTCTGCCAGACATTTAATAATGTCATCTTTTCTTGTCTGATTTTCTAGTGATAACAGTAGCCCCCTAATGTGTGAGGTCTAGGAAGAACTTTATAGCTGAAATGAATTATATTTTCTTTTCTGTGTACTGTGCAGAGAAAGAGAAATACCCACGTGTAGCACAGAGTTGGAGACACCTTGTACTGGGTCGAAGAGCGACCATGTCCTATGGGAACCTTACAAGTGATGGTATAATACAATAAATAAAATTTTCTATGAGGTGGGAATGTCCCATGCTCATGATGCTTTGGCAAGCTAAACAAATCTATTTGATAGATATAGATCCTATCAGTGTTGCTAGTATGGTAGTGATCTGCTGGTTGATGATGACGATTGCTGATGCCCTCAGGGACATTTTTACTTTCACAATAGGTAGAATGTGGTACCCACATGCGTAATCTTCCCATGTGTTGAGCATTGGAAAAGGTATGGATTCACCATGTATTTTATCATCTTTTTCCTTTAAACATAACTCCTTTTATTCTAGAAAGATTATTTATTAGAGGATTATGATAGAATTTCAAAGACTATTGTTTATTGTGAAAATTGACTAAAGATGCCCTTTTATTCTAAAAATAGGAAATAAATGAAGTAAACCATCATTCGAGAGGCAGAGTTAAAACAGGAGTATCCGTTGTTCCTCCAGCAAAGGACCGTATCTAGAAAATAAGAAGGAAATTAGAACGTATAGCTAAAGGAAGCTAAGGAACAACATGGCTACAGCCTAAGAAGACCAAGAACTAGCTAAAAAGAGAAAAGGAGAAAATCCCTCAGGATATTTTGATCCTGAGGGATCGCTGTTCAATCTTAAAGTTGTATCTTGTCTTGTCCGTCGAATTGTTATAAAAGGCAGTGCGTTTAGAAATAGAGGGGACAAAATAATTTTATGATAAAACACTCCTTTTGTAACTCTGTAATTTCTTAAACTCTCGTGATAAGAGAGCGAATGTTGTAAATGTTATTTATGTCTGATTAATATAATATCTTGTTGCCTTTCCATTTCTTAACACTGGAGTAAAGCCTAGCGGAGTTTCAATGGTGGTTAAGGGCCCAGCCCTGGTGGATCGACCTATTGTTTGTATCATTACCTTTCAGTTATCGTTGTGTGATATTTTGTATTTGTTTTTGTTATAGTTTGTAAGTTAATTGGTTTACTGTTTAATTCCTTATGATCGGTGCATTACATTGATGAATTGCATTCTTGTTCCATTCTAACAAGAATTTTCATTCTTGTATCATTTATCTTGTTACGCTTTAACAGAGCTTTGTTGTTTAGTATTTGATGTTCTATTTCAGTTGCAGTTCCATTTTCTGTTCCTTTGATTGCTATTCATTTCAGAGTGCTAATGAAGAGAGTTTGTTGTCGATAGGATTTTCCGCTCAATAGGATTCGTTGCTTAATAAAATTTTCTATTTGATTAGTTAGAGTTTTCTGTCTAGATTCATTAAATAGAATTTGTTGTTCAATTCTTCTAGTTACAGTTTGTTGTTCATTTACATTGTTGTTCAATACCAAGTTTGTTGTTAATTTTAGATTAATTAGTTTACAGATTAAAAAGAGTTTCGTTTTGAGAGTTTACTTAGTTTACTTTCATTAGCAGCCTTTCATTCAATTTCTATTTCCCTTTAATTTCTTTAAGGCAGGATTATCAATTGTAAAGAATATTGGTTATTGATACCTACGTTATCAGATTGATTATTTTGTTCCCGTTCGATTTCAACTCCATCAGTTTCTAAAGGAAAGAGTTATCATTATTGCATCCTTGACTGATGTTTGTTGAATGAATGATTGAATTTTCAAGCATTTAAGTTCATGTCATTGTAGTTAGATTTCTTTTCCAAGCATCTTTTTACTCTTGTATTTAGAACACTATACTACATATTACAAAGCATTACTCTTAGATTGAATTGCAGCCTCAGACTGAGTACACTCTTGAAACAAAAAGTAGTTCCTAGATTTATAATTAATGTAGGATAAATAGGCATTAAAATGACACCTTTCATACCTCAACATTTTGGCGCCATTGCCAGGGAGAGTGTAGCCATTTACAGAGAGTGATGCATATCTGATTTTTTTTTCTACTAGCGAAGAATTGGGTATTAAAAACGAAAGGTAAGAACTTGCATACTGAGCAAGAAACATACTTGTTCACTGGCCTGCTTCAACAGCAGAATTGGGTAAAATTTTTAGGTAGGAATGATTTCTTGTCTTTTTGAATGAATAGAAAATCTAAACAGAACAAAATTCCTCCTAAGCCCGAAAAACCTAAGGGACCGGTGACTCTTGGGTGAACAACTTTCATTGATGAAATCCTTAAGAAAAATTAATCCTAGCCATCAGTAGGACCTATGAAAGTTATTTCTACACAACCTACTAGTTCCCTTCAGGCCACAGAATCACCATCTATAGCCTTTGCTGAGGTACATAGTCAAACAGAAGGAATTGAGCAAGATTCCCAAGAAATTGAGAATTCTCGCCTATTTTCTTTGCAAGAAGGGAACTCTATTAATATCCATGAAGGAGGAGGAGAAACAGGGGAAACAAAAAATCCAAATTCTCCTCTTGAAGTAATCCAAACAGTGAGCAGCCTAGATAAGGGAATTTTTGTCAACATCATTCAAAACAAAGCTAAAGGACCTGAATCTCCTCAGATAGTAGGCCAGCAAGGAACACTTATTATTCTAGCTCAAGGGAGTGCTATTAAGGTCATTCCTATTCCTTCTAGTAAGCCTAGGAATTCCCTTGAAATCCCAGAAGTATATTGGCACATATTCGATCAAATGGCCCAGAACCAGAACCAACAAACACCTCAACAAACTTCCACACTACAATATCCCGTTGTGGACACTACAGTTAATGCACCTGTGAGGGCCATTCCTCTTCATCATATTCCTACATTCCATGGCTTAACATCGAAAGATCTAGATGCATTTCTATTTGAATTCGATGTATTATGGAGGGGATATGACTATACCACTGATCCCCAAAAATTAAAATTATTTCCTTCAACATTAAAAGGAGCATCTTTACGATGGTTTATGGGGTTAGGTGGAGGTGTTATAAATGATTGGAATCAGATGAAAGATGCATTTATAAAGAAATATCAATATTATTGTAGGTCTAGGGAATTAAAAGATGAAATATTTCAGATGACAACAAAACCTAATGAAACACTTGAGGAATATGTAGAACGCTTTCAATAAAACCTCTAGAGATCACCTTATGCATCTTTACCCTTCCATGATAATGTGTTGAAAACTACATTACTTAAAGGGATGAGAGAACAATGGGTTGAAACATTAAACATTATGGGAAAAGGTGATATATATCAGGAAAATTTTGCTGACATTATTGATTTATGTATCAGGAGTTCAAGAGGCAGCACAAGGCTAAAGTCAACACAACGTGATATGATCACAAGAAATAGTAAGATCTTTGGTGAAATTATAACCCGCGCAGAAATTGGAAATCTACTAGAAGATTTTAAAATGGATATTCTAGGGACTCTGACAATGCAGTTCAAAATTATGCAAAACAAACAAAAGCAAGCAGAAGCAGAACAAAATCTAGCAATATTCTGCCCTAAATGCAGAAAGAAACACAGCCATAAAGAGTGCCCATTGGATGTACTCAAAGTCTGTGCTATCTGCACAAAAGATCACTCCACAGAAGGTTGCCCCTCACTCCTTGGATTGAAAGTAGTTTACAAGGAGGTGGAAGAAGAATCAGAATTGGTATGCCTACTTAATCAGCGTCGACAATGGCAGCCACGACAAACAGGTATGCCAATTGATCCATCCTCTTATTTTTAGTTTCCTCGGTATAATGCTCAACAATATAATGGAATGCAGAAAAATTAGCCACCTTTTCCCAACTGGTCACAATAGTCATTCCGTACATCACCATGGCCAAATCAAACAAAATCAAACCAATTGGCCAAAATTTCCTTACTATCCACCATTTTTGCAAAACAATTCTTATCCAACACAATGGTCCCCCTCCACCTTCCAGAGTCAGACCTGGCAGACAAACTGGAAAAGACCTACAAATTAGCCAGCTGGAACAATCCCTCTCTCTCAACCTACACTGCCAACCCCCTATACATTGCCACAAAATCCCCAAACCAACTTAACACCGCAACTCCTGGCCCAACCCAACCCAAACCCCAATAATAGGCTAGTTCAGTATGTTCAAATAATGGAACCACCAGAACTAGAAACTAAAATGAGGGAGTGTAATGACCTTCAACTAAGATCTGGGCACATAGTAGAAACAAAGGGAGACAAAAATGTTCAAGTTGAAGACCCGTTACCCGCAGAGAAAATAGTGCACAAGGAGAATGTGGTTAAACAACAAACTCAGGAACAAGCAACCAAATCTTCTCCACCATTCCCATAACGATTAATCATACCTCACCCAATAGAATATCCTGATTTTGATCTTCTGGGAGAATTAAAAAAATTGTGTATAAAAATCCCTCTCCTCCAATCTATCCAAGACATCCCTATTTAAACAAAAACCATCAAAGAACTATGTATAAGGAAGCCCAAGAGGAGAACAACAACTAACCCAACTGTCCAAGTAGTCGGCACTCTATCTGACTTATTATCAGGAATGGAAACACCTATAAAGTATGAGGACCTAGGAAATCCTATAGTGACAGTAAAAATCAATGCGAAATCATTTCCAAATGCCTTAGTTGATTTGGGAGCTGCAATTAAGATCCTAACAACCACCACTTTTCAAAAACTTATAATTACATCATTAGATCAAACAAAAACCTTATTAGAATTGGCTG
The DNA here is from genome assembly GCA_034641835.2 of Pinus albicaulis. Lineage (NCBI taxonomy): Eukaryota > Viridiplantae > Streptophyta > Pinopsida > Pinales > Pinaceae > Pinus > Pinus albicaulis. Next base: position 289,822 of record JAXQQM020089213.1, on the reverse strand, counting down.
ACCGATCGGTAGTCAAACTAGAAGGTACATTACATGATGTAATGGTATCAATAGATTCCTGGGAATACCCTACTGAATTCCTGATTATCAACCCCAAAAACTGGCTAGATGGACACCCTTTGATCCTAGGTAGACATTGGTTGGCAACTGTCGATGCTTACATTGGCTGCTGATAAGGCAACATGACTATAACATGGGGAAACTATGTCAAGAATTTAGCTTTATATCCCCCAGCCCAACCAAGCCTATCGATAATCAAAACAAGGAAACAAATTGTATCATATCTCATGGAAAATATTAGATCACCACTAACCATAGAAGATCCCCTCGACTTTAAAGACCAAACAGAGGATGACATTATTAACAGTTTAATCAATAAACCAAAAATCAGATCGCATTTTCAATGTCACATGATCAAGGCAGCATTTTATAGTCAAGAAGAAGAATATCCCCTGAAAAGACATTCATGATCAATTAATACCCACCACTTCTGTTTACAATAGCAAAATTGTAGAAATTGAACTAGGAAAAACTCTAAACATTAACAAAAATCTGACTACTGAATAAGAAAAGAAGACGGTCCAATTACTACAAAAATATAAGGGAGCCTTTGCATGGGATTATCCAGAAATGAAGGGAATTAACCCCCAGTTATGTACACACCACATCTATACAAAAAATATGCTAGAGCCATTCTCCAGCCCCAACGAAGATTAAACCCTCATCTTAAATATATTGTGAAAGCTGAATTACAAAAGCTATTAGATGTCAATTTTATTTACCCAATATTTGATAGCAAGTGGGTCTCTCCATTAGTAGTAGTGCCAAAGAAGAATGGAAAGTGGAGGATATGTGTCGACTACCGAGAACTAAACAAAAAAACCCAGAAAGACCACTTTCCCCTTCCCTTCATTGACTAGGTATTAGATACATTGGCAGGAAAGAAATTCTTTTCTTTCCTAGATGGCTTCAGTGGATACAATCAAATTCAGCTGCCCCTGAAGACCAAGAAAAAACCACTTTTACCTGTCCTTGGGGGACATTTTCCTATCGAGTTTTACCCTTTGGCCTATGCAATGCCCCTGCTACATTTCAAAGGGCCACTCTCAGCATCTTTTTAGATTTAATAAATGAATGGCTCGATCTATACATGGATGACTTCACACCTTATGGAGATGATTTTGAGCCAGCATTAGAAACCTTGGAAAAGGTGTTGCAAAGATGTATTGACACTAGGCTTTGCTTAAGCCATGAAAAGTGTCACATGATGATGATTGAGGGACTCATCTTAGGTCATTATGTTTCAGCACCTAGAATTCAGGTAGATCCGGCTGAAATTCAAATAATTTTGTTAATACCTACTCCTACCACACAAACAGAGGTACGTAGCTTTCTCGAATTTTATGGTTATTATAGAATATTTATAAAACATTATTCTAGAGTAGCTGCACCTTTATATGCACTAATAGGAATGTTGATTTTAACGGGACAGATAAATGTGACCATGCTTTTGAGGATCTCAAAAAGCTTCTATTAATAGCCCTAGTGCTAAGGGGCCCAAATTGGGATTTTCCATTCCAAATTTCATCTAATGCCTCAGACGCAGCTATTGGAGCAGTTCTTGGGCAAGAAGAGGATAAGAAACCATATGCAATCTATTATATTAGCAAAAATATATATCTTGCTTAATTAAACTACACTGTGACTCAGAAATAATTTTTAGCTGTGATACATGGTGTAAATAAATTTAGACATTATATAACTAGGCATCCTGTAGTTTTATATAAAGATCACTCTGCCATAAAATTTTTATCAAATAAACCTATTACAAATGGTAGAGTAATAAGATGGTTGATTTTATCGTAGGAATTCAATATCACAATAAAATATCAACCTGGAAAAGAGAACCCTGTAATTGATTTCCTGTCACGAATGTCAAAACCAACAAATGCAGGAGAAATTGAAGATCACTTCCCAGATGAGAATTTGTTCGCTGTTACTGCTAGAACCCCATGGTATGCTGATATTGCAAATTATTTATCAATAGGTAAATTACCTAAGCATCTAACGCCCAATGAATGAAAGCAGATAATACAGCGTAGTACCAGATTCTTTTGGATTGGGGGTTACCTATTTCATACAGAATCAGATATGCACATCAGGAGATGCATCCGAGAAGATGAAATATTTGATATTCCGAAAGCATGGCATGACGAGCCATGTGGCAGACATTTTGCAGATCATAGGACTGGCCACAAGGTTTTACAGACAGGCTATTACTGGCCTACAATTTTTAAAGACGCTAAAAAATTCGTACAGGCTTGTGATAGTTTCCAAAGAGTGGGTCGCCATGGAGAGTCTGACGAAATGCCTTTGAATCCACAATTAGTAATCGAGCCACTTGAATGTTGGGCGCTCGATTTTGTTGGTCCTATTAACCCACCATCAAATTAGAAAACATACATCCTAGTCGCAATAGAGTATGTTACTAAATGGGTTGAAGCAGAGGCACTTTTGAGAGCTAGAGAGGACTCTGTAATACAATTCCTTTTCCAAATATTTGTCCAATACGGCTTCCCAAGGGACATAATTATAGATGGAGGACCGCAATTTGTAGGTAACAAAATCACTACAACATTAGAAAATTACCACATTCAACACAAAATCACAACTCCATACCACCCACAGGCAAATGGCCAGGTAGAGAGCACGAATAAAGTGATTGAATCTATACTGACAAAAACAGTTGCATCACATAGATGTGACTGGGATTATAGATTTCTAGAACCCTTGTGGGCATATTGAACAACATGGAGAATTACCACGGGGTATTCGCCATATCAATTGGTATTTGGAAAAGAACCCATCTTTCCAATAGAGTTTGAAATTCTGACATTAAGAATAGCCCAGGAGGTGGGTTTAGATTTAAATGAAGCCCAGGTCAGAATATTACAGCAAATCAATGAGTTATATGAAATTAGGCTCTATGCTCTTCAACGCACTACATTAATTCAACAACAGAGAGAAAAATTGCATGATGCCCTCATCAAAGAGAAAATCTTTCACAAAGGGGATTGAGCACTACTATATGACTCGAGGTTTCAAGATTTCCCAGGAAAACTCGAGACATGATAGCTTGGACCCTACGAGATACAAAAAGAGCATGATAATGGCACCATCACATTAGCCACCATTGATGGATTTGGACACTCATTCCAATTAAATGGTCATCGAGTGTGACTTTACCATAAACTGCTTAATAAGGAGCCCTTTTACCAGCAATTACGGGAAGATTCTACCATGCATATTTTGGCTGAGGGAGACAACTCCTCCTCAGCACCCATTCACTGAATAATTTCTTTCATTTTGAAACTTGTACATAAAGGTTTTTTCTTTATTTTTCTTGTTTTTTGTACATATTTTATTTCTTAAGCTATTCCTTTTTAAGGAACAATGACAGTTTCTATCAAGAAACAATGTGTTTCTTTTTGCAGTTCCTTTCCAAAGGAACAATAGTTTTTGCTGCATTTTTTGTTGTTCCTTTCAAAAGGAACAACAATTTTTGTTGCGAGTTTTTGGTGTTCATTTCCAAAGGAACAACAGTTTTTGTCGTGTGTTTTTACTGTTCCTTCCCAAAGGAACAACATTTTTTGCCACGTGTTTTTGCTATTCCTTTTCAAAGGAACAACATTTTTTTTGTTCCTTTCCAAAAAACAACAATTTTTTTTCGTCTGTTTTTGTTGTTCCTTCCCAAAGGAACAACATTTCCACTGATTATTTTTGTTGTTCCTTTACAAAGGAACAACATTTTCGCAGATTGTTTTTGTTGTTCCTTACTAAAGGAACAACACTTTTTGAGTGCATTTTTCTTGTTTTAGAACAACATTTTGAGGATTTTTGTAAATTCTTCATGACTCTCTTGAAGGAAAACATAAAATTTATGCAAGGATACACAAATTAGAGGTTACTAGAATCAGCAAATCAAGAGAAATTGTCATTTTTAAGAAATTGTTTTGTAGTGATAAGAAAAAGGAAAGGACACAACTATCTATATCACTTTGCTATCTTTATGTTCACTAAAATTAATATGATTGGTTATCTTTAAAATGTTGGTTCTTCCCTAAATTCTCATAACTCTCTTTGATTTTTATTTATTGAATAATAATAATGGCATATTTTCTCTGTTGAGATGTTCAGACTTCTTCCACCATCCCTACTATTAAGGAGTGCTAAGCCATCCTCTATATATAAGTAGGGAAGTGCTATATGAAAAAAAAAAAATCTCTATATAATTATTAACAATTCTATGATATGGCAGAAAGAGAATAGGGGGTCTCATCAAGAGCCAGCCTACCATGATCATAAGGAAGTAGTGAAGTGGCATTCCCATTATGGCCACCACACCTGGGATATGATCCAATGGATAACTCAAAAAAAATAAAATAACAAAAATTCCTTGGAACAGGAGGTCTCATCACGAGCCGGCTTGTCCACCTTGCACTCGTTCTTGGTGAATGGCATTGTGAAACATCTGGTTCCCAAGCCAGCACAGTGGCCTCCATCATGACATCAAAATAGCACTTCCCTAGGCATAAATAAAGGATAATGGTTCCAAGGGTAAAAAAAGAAACTTTGTCAAGGTTATAGACACCTTTGGGCAACAGAGCTCTACTGATGGTATTGGAGTCACACTTTTCAAATCAATAGTAATGATAAACCCTTTTCTTATATCTCCATCTAATATGAAATGAGAAGTATGCTCCTAAACCATTTTTTTTTAACCTATTATGCATGAAATTTATTTATAAATCGATCATAATATTTTATGTGGGTAATGACCACATAAGTACTTGTTTTCACATCAGTTTTCCCTTTCCATTATCCTCGAATCATTACATAAACCTTTCTATATCTATTTACAATTTAATAATATGCATCGATTTCAGTAACGCAATAATTTGATTGATCATATCAGAAGAATGTACGCTTTTTACTGTTGTACAACTGTTGTGCAGTACCTTGCTCTTCTATTCGATGCTTGAGGATGACCTATCATCCTTCGGGAGGGGCGTGGATGCCTTTCTATGTTTGCATGCGGGTCAAATCCCTATATTCTCAGTAATAATAAAAACTTAATGATATTGCTCCGATATACTGTGCTGTGATGTTCCATTAGACTACTGTGCATTTGTGAAGAATTAACAGTGTACAGATAGAATGGGAGGATGACCAATTCATAGTGAGCCACAGGTGCTAGCTGTTTCTAATGCTGCATGGGAAATTCTGGAGAGATTAGGGTGGATTAACTACCTCGAGATATTGCAACAACCTCATGAAATGGTAGCCATTGAATTTTTACAGAATTTTCAGGAAGGTTACTCCATGGTTAGAGGTAGGCAGATAGAAGTAACAGGCTCAATATTTGCCAAGGTGTCTGGTCTGCCAGCGGAAGGAACGATATGGACCCATAAGAAATTAAAACTCTAAGAAGCCATGAAAATTTTCCAGGATGAAGGGCAGACCCTGGTCATCAAAGGGAAAGGAGTTCAGTCAGTGACATTGGGAGAACCATGGACAGAATTGGCAAAAGTTGTACAGAGCTACATAACATACAATGGAAGAAAAGATGTGGTAAGACCTCGCCACCTTAAGTTATTAGCAGTATTAAAGCAAAAATGTATTGTAAACTTTCCTGCATATTTAAATTTCTTATTGCATGATGCCACCTGAAGTATAAGAATGTATCGTCATATAGACATGGTGGTAAGCCACCATTTCTTAATCAGATTGATAGTGAGTTAAAGTCTTGCCCAACAGTAGACTAGTTGGGAAGAACTAATATTCTCAATTGATGGAGGAATAGCCTTGCCTACCCCAAAACGCAAAAGAATTACTAACACAGCAGCAGAACCATAAAAACGCAAAAAATCCTCCAGGTTAAGGAGAAGTAGTGGAATGATAGAAGGTTTTTAGGGTAGCAGTAGCCAACCCCTAGAATTTCCCAGTTCGGAAGATGAACAACCCCCACAACTCGAAGAAGGAAGTCACCACACTGATGAGGAAGAAAGAAATGAAAAAGAAGAAGAGAATCACCACACCAGTGAACAAGAAGAGAGTCACCACACCAGTGGAGAAGAAGAAACTCACCCTACCAGTGTGGAAGAAGGAAGTTATCACACCTGTGAAGAGGAAGAAAGGAATGAAGATGAAAGAGAGGGAGTAGAACCTCCTGAAACCACCATTGAAAGTCCACATCAAAGCCCATTGCAAGAGGACCAATTGGCCCAAATTTTGGCCAACATGAGCGAATACATACAACCCCACAGCCCACTGAACTTCAACGTTGGGATAAACCAATTGTAGGAACAAGCTGTTACTGGTGAAGATACGGCCGAGGGAATACCCGATGAAGTAGAAAAAGAAAACCCTTAGGGAACATCAGAATCAGCTGGGGTTATTTCCCCTGAGAAATGCAGCTAGGAAGGTGTAAACACTGAATAAGTGTTCCAAATGGAAGACCCTTAGGGAACAGTAGAACCAGTTAAGGTTACTACCGCTGAAAAACATAGCCAGGAGCATATGAACACTGAAGAAGTGTTCCGAGTAGAAAACAGAGAAACAAGCCTGAGCAAACAAACAACTACTGAAAAGAAAACCCTACCTAATCAATTGAATATAGAAAAAGGGATAGCCGTTGCTCCCAGGAGGAAAAAGAAAATAACTAAACTTCAAGAGCTGCGGAGGGAATGGAAGAAACTTCAAAAGCTAGTGGAACAAGTCAGACAAAGTATTAGGGTTATAAAAATGAAGAAAACCTCCAAAACGAACCCCAAAACAAAGGAACATAGCCACCAAACGAACCCCAAGGAAAAGGAAAGTAGCCACCAAAGCGAAGCCCCAGATTGCAGAGACTATGGAAACCCAAGTTGAGCCCAATCAAGAAAGCATTGAACAACAGGCAGTTGTTCCAGATGTAGCTGCCCCAACTAAAAGTGCACAGACCTACAGTAAAAACATTTTTATTGACCCTACTATAGCAGAACTCCAAAAGGAGCTGGCACAGGCTCAATAGGAAAGATAAAATCTTGAGGAAGAGACTGTCCCCAAAAAGAAATATCAACAGTTACAACAATAACTAAAGGACATCAATGCATCAGAGGCTGAAGCCTATGATAAGTGTCATAAGGCAGAAGAGAAAGCTAAAAAGGTAAGGAATGAATTAAAAGTGGCCCGAAATCAAATGGATACTCTCTTCTCCTTATACACAGATGTTCTAGCATGTATATGCCCTACCAAGAACTATGCTTTGTTTTTATTAGAAAGATATTTACAGTTGAAAATTAAAGCAGTTAAGGTAGGAAAGTATATAGAATTAAAAACTATAGATGATTTTGTAAAATGCTTCAAACTTTATGGGGTTAAAGTCCAGTGTCTGCTATGTGATTTGTATTTTCACAATCTTATATTGGAGAATGACATTGAGATAAATCCCAGCCATTTTGTGGGTGACATCCAATATCAAGCATTTATTTCATTTGTTTTCAACCAGTTTAAATGGCTCAAGGCCTATAATGCTTTCCAAAGGCAGGAAAATGAGTTATACCTTTGGGTTAGGGGTGAAAAAAAACACCCATTACAACTATGGGCTAGGCAGAAGAGTCTAATGACAAAGGAGGGTGTGATCCAAACATTGGGATCCGTCCACAAGGCAATTGTCTTGGATGGGGTAGAATATTTTCTATCTATCAGAAACCAGGCCTATATAGCAGCTAAAGTCCAATGGAATATTTCCAATCGGAATGTTCAAGGCAGAGAGCCATTTAATTATAGAAATTTTGGATTAGTTGTTGACCGCTTGATTCTCTATATTAACCTCATCTAGAGGGAAGGCCCATTCTAGCTAGGTTGTAGGTTTCGAAGTCCTATTATATGGTATCCTACAACAGACTATAAAGCCATTTATGAGTTACCTGAAGGACAAACAGGGCACATATTTGAAGCTTTAGCTACAAACCATGGTTTTATACCTCTTAATGAAAAACCTTCTCCAACCTATTCTATAACTGCTTTACATGTAAACTATGGTTTTCATGAGGGCATGAAAAAGGGTAAGCAGGGGGGTGTGTTGAGCATTGGAAAAGGTATGGATTCACCATGTATTTTCTCATCTTTTTCCTTTAAACATAACTCTTTTTATTCTAGAAAGATGATTTATTGGAGGATTATGATAGAATTGCAAAGACTAGTGTTTATTGTGAAAATTGACTAAATATTGCCTTTTATTCTAAAAACAAGAAATAAATGAAGTAAATTATCATTTGAGAGGCAGAGCTAAAATAAGAGTAACTGTTGTTCTTCCAACAAAGGACCGTATCCAGACAATAATAAGGAAATCAGAATGTATAGCTAAAGGAAGACAGGGAACAACATGGCTATAGCCTAAGAAGACCAAGCACTAGCTAAAAAGAGAAAAAGAGTGAATCCCTTAGGATCGAAATCGCTATTCAATATTATTGTTGTTTCTTGTCTTCTCCATCAAATTGTTATAAAAGGTAGTGCCGTTAGAAATTGAGGGGATGAAATTATTTTATGATAAAACACTCCTTTTCTATCTTTGTAATTTCTTAAACTCTCATGATCAGAGAGCGACTATTGTAAATGCTATTTATGTCTGATTAATATAAGATCTTGTTGTTGTTCCATTTCTTAACTTTGGAGTAAAGCCTAGCGGAGTTTCACTGGTGGTTAAGGGCCCAGCCCCAGTGGATCGATCTACTATTTGTATCATTACCTTTCAGTTACCGTTGTGTGACATTTTGTATTTTTTTTTGTTACAGTTTGTAATTTAATTGGTTTACTGTTTAATTATTTATTATCGGTGTTTTACATTGATGAATTGCATTGCTGTTCCGTTCTAACAAGAATTTTCATTCCTATATCATTTATCTTGTTATGCTTTAACAAAGCTTTGCTATTCAGTATTTGATGTTCTATTTTAGTTGTGGTTCCATTTGCTATTTCGTTTGATTTTTGTTCATTTGAGAGTGCTAATCAATAGAGTTTGTTGTCGACAGGATTTGCTGCTTAACAGGATTTTCTGCTCAATAGGATTTGTTGTTTAATAGAACTATTTGATTCCATTAGTTAGAGTTTGCTGTCCAGATTCATTAAATAGAATTTTTTGTTCAATTCTTCTAGTTACATTTTGTTGTCCATTTACATTGTTGTTCAATTCCAGGTTTGCTGTTCATTTTAGATTAATTAGTTTACAGATTGCAAAGAGTTTGGTTTTGAGAATTTACTTAGTTTACTTTCATTAGCAACCTTTAGTTCAATTTCTATTTCCCTTTAATTGCATTAAGGTAGGATTATCAACTGTAAAGAATATTGGTTATTGCTACCTACATTCTCAGATTGATTATCTTGTTCCCGTTCGATTTCAACTCCATCAGTTTCTAAAGGAAAGATTTATCATTACTGCATCCTTGACTGATGTTTCATGAATGAATGATTGAATTGTCAAGCATTTAAGTTCATGTCATTGTAGTTAGATTTATTTTCCAAGCATCCATTTACTCTTTTATTTAGAACACTATACTACATATTGCAAAGCATTACTCTTAGATTGAATTGCAGTCTCAGACTGAGTACACTCTTGAAACAAAAAGTCGTTCTTGGATTGATAATTAATGTAGAATAAATAGGCGTTAAAAAGACACATTTTATACCTAAAAAACATGGCATATAAATGCAAATTTTATGCATGGGTGGCTGACTAGGACCTTCACGTGTAAGCATTGTTATAAGATATGCTTATAAAGGCACGAGTCTTCGATGAATTTGATCAAAGTGAAATTGTTGTAAGGTACAATACAATATTGACATGAGAGCTTCTATTGTAGTCGAATGTGAAGAGGATCAATGACATCTGTGGGCAATGATGCCTCCCACAGTGCCACCCGAGGATGTCCCTTTTGTGGAGAGGGGTGATCCAAGGTACCACTTCCTTTTTGGAAAATAGGTGTTGATGTCGACAAAAGGGAAGCCTCAATCAAATGAGACTGTCGTTGATACAAGGAATCAGGATCTTGGATGTGAGAGGTTTAACATGGGCATGATGGCGAGGGGTGACTGAAAACTGATGATGGAGATTCAATGGCCCAAGGTTGGAGTATAAAAATCAGCTTGGCGACAGTCATAAATATTTCCTATGGGGAAATCCCTAGAGTCGGTAGGGTATCCAGGGTGGGTATATATTGGTTATGATCAATGTCATGGTGCCTTATATGTGAAGGGAGTGATACTTAGGCCAAGGGTGACTAGGGACTGTTTCCATGGGAGAAACAATGGATGGGTGAATGGCGGACATAGTGCACTATTTGCAGTATTTTTACACTTACCAAAAGAATGAAATAATGGGGTTCAGTTTGTACAAAACAGAGAGATGGGTGCCCCAAAACATGAAAGCATTCACTCACTGAAGATGTGAGGAAGGATTTTTGCTGAGGGTGGGGGCACCATTGGTTGGTCTCATGTGTGGGGTTGATGAAGTAGATGGAAAACGTTGCAAATGGGCTATGTCGATGAAGGTATTGTAGGCTAAATGTGAGGCACGGTAGTGAGCTTTCTATCTTCTTGCAAAACCTGGTAGTTTGGGAAAGGGGTTTTATTCTCGATATGGTAAAAATTGACCTGATTCATGGTGAGTGAGTGGGCATGAGGTGATTCCTCGACTAAAGTGGTATGGCCATGGCGTCATTTTTTTTTTGATATATGGTCTACCTTGGGTGATTCTCGCCATGGAGGGGAGGCTCTACCAACCAACGAGGATGTTTATCATGTGCAAGGTGGGCTGATTATAAACACAGTCAAGTGCTTGGAACCTATGGTTAATTTATTATGGAACAATGATGTTAGGATATGCAGAGTTTTTCTAGGACTCTATTATGCTCAGCGTACAATGGTACATGCTCTGGAACTTTCAATGGATGGAGCGAAGGATGGTTTGCACAATACCTGCAAAAAATACTCAAAGTGAAAGAATATTATTTATTCAAATATTATTGGAAGACGTGCTAAAAAAGAAGATCAGAGAGGGCATACCTGTCAGACCTTTGAAAATTTATTTTTTCAGAGTTGCGAATGTGTGGTACCTCCTTTGGGCGTTAAGAAGTGTTGTTCATAGTGTTACAGTTTACTACTATCTAGGTGACCTTGGGCCAAAGACTCGATTAAATTGTTTGTGGTAATCGACATGTGTGGTAACTCAAAAGGATGAGGCAAATAGGTTCCCCTGTCCCTGGTAGGTGTATGGTGGCTTGGGGGGGAGGAGGGGACAAATGGTTGTCTTTATCAGTGACTTCTCTTCCTCCTATAGGTATATAATGATGTGAGGTTCATCTCCAAATGAATGGATGGAGGGATCCTTTTAATAGGATTTCTTGATCACATGTAAGGCATCCCTGTATCGGATAATATCTGGGAAATGATAGGTGTAATGATGATAAATGATACAAATAGCATGTGCATGATTTTTATGCAATGCATTCCCTTCATTTTTTGTGGCAGGCTCCTTTTTACAGGAACTTGTTACCGCGATGCCTACCACAGAGCTAAGGAACGATTTTAATTCATCTAGCTCTAGGAAGATGTGGGTAGGGTGAACTGCTATAACACATAAGGCGAAGGTTGGTGATTCCCGTTGCATGGTGGGATTCTCCACCTTCTTTCCTCTTCTATTGGTGTTATTGGGCATCATGATCAACTTCGCAATGGGAATTTCCTTTGAAGTGATGTTTGCGACAATTTCCTGAATAGTTGGGGCCTCCTCAGGATTGATGGGGATTAACCCTGTAAAGGTGATGTGCATGACTCACGTTGTGGTAGGTGGGACTAGGTACCAAACTAGTATTGCAAATGATAAGTTTGTTATGACCACCATGGCCATGACTTGTTGCGACACAAAACTAGCTCGGAGGAAGAGGAAAGGAGTTTGGGAGGCAGCATAGGCTAGAGAGGCTGTCGTGGCCAAGGAATCAGTGTCATGACTACTCATCTCCGTGTCTTGAATGGATTCGGTGCTTGATGAGGGCATCATGCACATTTGATTCTCTTTGACATCTAGTGATGACTCTGGTATAACAGGGGGATCTCCTAGGAATGACCCTAGTATGGATGAAGGTTTGAATTGGCTGGGGCCATATTCTTGGTACCATGTAAGCATCTTGGGAGATGTGTCTACATAGGGTAGAATGGAATCAATATTTTTTAAGTGTAGCTTTTCATTGTGTGTCAATTGGTCGCCATTAACGATGCAGTCCTCACGGGGGTAAATCATAATTCGGAAGATGGAGGAGGCTATAGCGGACATGGTGTACACATAACTCCATCCAAGGAGTATATTGTAATCCAATTGAGCATCCAAGACTTCTATGTATATAAGGATCATCTTTCCGGCTAAGAATACTAGAACATTTTGGTAGAGGCCAAAGAGAGCTGAAGGGCATCCATCGTATGATATAAGCATGACCTCTGATGGATTTATCTCAGGAGACCCTAACTTCTGCTAGATATTGTTTGACATGATGCATGTGGATGCACCCTCATCAATGATACATCGGTGACTGGTGATGTTTTTAACTGACATTGATATCTAGAAGTTAACCATCGAAGGAATCCTAGAGGTGGCTCTATCTAAATCAAACGCCATCAGGTGTGAATCAGCAGGGTCGATGGTGCCTAATGTGGAAAGTAAGGCTTTCCTTTGCTTTGGGCATGATTGTAATACCTCCAAAGTTGACATAGTAGTGGGAGATTGAGCTAGATCATCCACAATGCTATAGTTATGGGCCACTTTGGAATGGTTTCCTACCCACCTAGTTGGTCTCTTATCCATTTTTGGCAAAGGTTCAATAAGAATATTTGATATGGTCAAAGGTTTTTTTGGAGCACTTGTACTAGCCCCTGACGAATTGGTGTCCGATTGGGTATCGTAATTTCGGTTCCGTTTCTGAAAGAAAATTTCTTTTCTAGTCATGTATATTTCATTGTTGTTATTTTCAGAATCGTCGAGAGTTTTTTTCTGTTGCCAAGTGCTAATTGTCCCTTGATGGGGGAAAGGCTCTTGCATGACTATTGTCTCCTGTGAAGATCCCCCCTTTCACATGGTTACCATGTAGCTTCTTTAGCTCAAGGAGGTCAGGACAGTGGTGTATGTAATGGTTGTACTCACCATAGATTGAACAAGAGTGGTTTTTCTGAACATTTTCCCTCTTGTTCTACCTTCGGGGGTTGCTTGGCTCCTTGTTTTGATTTTGGTTGGAGTTGCCTCTAGCCTCAGATTGTGGAGTGCGTTGTTGGCTGTCGCCCCCCTATTTAGGATTTTATTTATGATTTTTTTTCCCTTTTCCTTAGCCATGTTAGGAGGATAATTTGGATTCTCTTGATTTTATGGATGGTGTGGTTGGATTTGGGAAGGTTGAACAAAATTCACCTATTCATTATTCTGCATGGGTGGGTTTTGTGATGGGAGTGCTGAGGCATATTTCGGTCCTTGTCCCTGGTTTATAAATCGATGCTGGAGGGGAGCTATTCCATCAGCATGTCTAGCTGCATAAGGATATGTTCCTTGCTACTGATGGTGGTACGATGATGCCCTATTGGTCAAATTTTGTGAAGGAGAATGATGAGTTTGGTAACTAGGTTGTACTATGTTCGGGGTAGAATCATATGTGTAACCACGGTATGGAACATTTACCTTAGGTGAATTTGGGTCAATGACCCAATCAAACCGTCTGCAAAGTTTAGCATGCCTGGAAACTCTATGTAAGTTTTTCAAGCATGGGGCATTAGGAAGGATATTGTAAATATACCCTGACTACGTATCGATCAGCTCGATTTGTTGGGCCTTATTGATGGCATCCTTCTCAGATATGGGCTTTTGTTGTGCCACATTCTTCAAAATATTCGCGGTGAGATTTTTTAGGAACATGTCTAACAGAACTCGATCGTCGAGTTGGGATTTGCACAAACTACAACGTTGCTGCCATTCATGGATATGGTTCGAGATATGGATGACAGATGTTTACCTAAAGTGGGTCAGTAATTCCATTCTAGAATCATGGTGGATGGGTAACTGAAAATAGGTCAAGAATGCGATAGCAAAGGGCACTAAAGGTTTCGTGTGTAGCGAAGGGGCTAGCTCCACATACCATTTTGTGGCTATTCCAGTTAGGGTGCATTGAAATAGTCTTAGTTAAATAGAATCATCGACGATGTTGTTTGACAAACACCACGGGTGGAAATTCATCACATGATTTCTGGGGCCTTCGGCTTGCTTCCGTTTGAACTTTGGAATGTATGAAGGGAGATTTGTGGGCATGGCAGGCCATCTAGGGTTATTTGAAATGGGTTCATTTCTCAACTTGGTTAAATCTTGTGTATTTAACAAAGCTAACAAAGGTTACTGCGAGTTTGTAGCCATTTCAACTTGTGAAAGCACAACATTTTGATTAGGTATATGGTTTGTCTACAATGTACCCTATTGTGAGTTCATTTTTCTTCCCGAATGGGTAGCACTCCTCTACCCCCTAGGGGTTGTAGGAGGAGTGGTATGTGGTGATGCTGTGGTGGTGTTCACAGGTGTGGAATTGGGTGACCAACAAGGGTTCCCAACTAATAATGCCCCAATAAAGGATAAACCAATAAGGGTTGCAGTGTTCTATCTTTGACGCCTAAATGGAGAAATACTTGGAATCCCTCCTGATAATGGGGGACGTCCAAAATATGTCCAGATTGACGAGGTCCCATTGGGTCAGTTCTGGCGTCGACTAGGTATGGTTTTGGAAAAATTTGAGAAGATAGACATTAAAATCAAAGAAAAAATGCAATCACATACATAAAACAAAGCGAAAATAAAAGATAAATTTTCCATTTAGAGTAATCCTATGTGACCAATCAATCAAAAAATATGGTTTTTCATTGTTTTTGCATATGCTACTCGAACTCTTGAAGTCCTAATCATCCTCACATGTTCAAATTTAATTGGGCCTTGAGAAGATATCTTGTGAATGGTGGTAGAATGTCCTAAAATAAATGGTGACACCCCTATTCAACTAAATAAAATCAACCAAGGTAAGTGTAGAGGATCTAGTGCTACCTACATCGTCACCTATAAGGAAGGATGCCCTAGTTTGGCCATTAAGTAACGTCATCCCACGTGAGTGTTTGAGTCTTCATTCTATCAGTAATTCAGCTACCGGTACCGAGTATTATATGGTTCAGGTAGCCTCGAATAATACCGTACGCACTGGGCCTAAGCTTAACCCCCTCTGAATCAGGCCTCTGAATCGGGTCTCTACTTCGCTCATGTTTTCTTTGTTGTGGGCAGAGAGAAGGATTTTAAAGTTACATAAACAATCAAATTCTATGTTTCAATATGTAAATTGACTAAGGAGGCTTATTATATGCCTAACCCCTTGGTCCTAAGTTAAACTATAAATTCTCTTGTAGACCCTGTGGGGAGAGTTTAGTGAGTTTAGTTAAGTTAGTTTTAGTTGGCTTTAATTTACTTAGGGTGTGAATGTGTGTCATAAAGTGGGGAAAATGTGAATATTTTGAACATGTGGATATGTAGTGATACTTTTCAAAATCCCCTATTTAAACTAGGTTTGGTTGTTCCTTTCTCAAAAGAAAAACATGTGTGGATAGTGGGGTCACTAACGATACTTCCTAGTTAATATAAATGATCAACTATAGGGAGATGGTGAATTATCAATAGAGAGTGTTCATATGCTTTCCTAGTATCACCAAAGGGTGCAAAGGCAGTAGATATTACTTGCTCTCAAAGGATAATTTGGTCCCGGTCCTAATCCTAGTGTCAAAAATTGAACTACAACTAATGACTTTTAAACTAGGAAAATTAAAACAATTTAGCTAAGCATGCATGAACTGGGGCCATTGACTTTGGCTAATTACCTAATTTTTTTTGGGTGCCTAAATTCGCAAAAATATAAATTATTTCGGAATGCAAATTAAATTTTCCCCTACTTAAAATATGTGTTCTTTGCGAAAATAAACTTGAAATTTAAAACTAACATTTAAACTACTAAAACACAGCCAAGAGTGAGATTTAGAAATTCATGGGACACCTCAACTAGTGCTAGTATATTTCTTATAGGGCCGCAGATCAATTTAAAAAGTAAGAAATAAACGGAAATAGTGGCAAATTTGTGCTTCTGGTTTCCACGTGCAAAAGGTGAAGACATGCACAAAGGCTGTGCGCAAGTCATTGTTAAACGCATACAGTCGAGAATGTTTATCTGTGAAAAATCTACGCGGTTTTCCTACAATGAAATTTTGGGAGCTCTTGAGCTTTAGCCTCTCACTGAGGGTGAATTAGGTATTGAAGCAAAGAAAGGGAGCAGTTCTAGCCCAACTCCAAAGAAAATGAAGAGGTCTCTACAAAAAGGCACAACCAAATAAACTTGGAAATAAAAGTAGTGGAGTCGCCCATCCTGTGTGTGTGTGTTTGGCGCACGAATGTACGAAATCAAACCTGCTTAAGAGGAGTTGTTTTTTCCTCTTAATTTCTTGGTCACGGATAGAAAATCAAGGGATTCAAACAAGTTAGTGAACATGCTAAGAAATAAACATACTAAATATTGAAAAAGCATGCATATTGGAAAAAGAAAACTGAACTAAAACAAATAATATGAAAGCTCTAAATAGAGCCAAACAACTTCAATAATCGAAATAGTGGGGCTTACATCCCCTCTTTTTGAATGTTGGTCAGAATAAAGGATGAAAATATTACCCACTTACCAAGGGGCCCTTAGAGCTAGGGAGTTCTAAAACATGATGTAAGGATGTATTTACTTCGGAGCTACCTTGGCGCAAAGTCCCTCTCTCAACTCTGAACAAATGGAGTTGTTGGATGGCCAACTACTACGTCCCCTATATCACTGCTCTGGATCACACTGCTTGATTTATTGGGGAAATTTTGGCCAACATAACAATTTTTTCTCATATTGTTCATCTCTTGGTGCCCTTTTATAGGAAAATTCAAACTCTCCTACCCTCTCTTGGTAAATTGATGGATGGTGACCCAAGAGAGGAGGGTGATTTTGTTATGTGCCACATTATTCCACTATGTGCTCCCTTGAGGTCCTAAGGAGGCTTGGGCGCTTGTCCTTAGAAGGCCTCAAATGTGGGATCAATTTCCTAGAGTGTGCCTTGTGGTCTCGGAAAGTGACTTCCACCACTCTAAGGTCCATGCAGATTTTTGAGGAAAAGTCGTCCAAAGGCGCGCTTATTGAAGAAAAGTTCATTCAAAGGTGGATTTTTCTGGTTCCTTCAGTGTGAAATTTGGGTTTCCTTCTAAAACTTAGATATTTTTAAATATTTTAGATTCTCTAATGTGCTTGAGCCTTATAAATCCTTCGGCCCGACATTTAATAATGTCATATTTTCTTGTCTAATTTTCGAGTGATAACAGTGCTTGAGGAAGATCACCTTATTGAAAATTTCCAATAGAAAGCTACAAAGTCCTACAAAAGGGCATGAAATGATAGTTACATAAGACAAAATGTCTTTAGGGAATATGGTTTCATCTTGTTGTATGCCAACAAGTTTTCACGCAACTGAAGCAAGTTCAAGATGCATTAGCTAGGGCCATATATTATTAAGGAGATCACTAACGGAGGTGTAGTGTGTTTGGCCATGTTCAGCGATGAATAGCTTCCCGGGTATGTCAATGGAAGCTGATTCAATCCATAAAGGGATGACCCTCTCCTTCTATGCATCGAATGACTATATGGACGGAGTATTGGACCTCTGGGCGAAGGGATGGAAGATGCGTAGACATGTGTGACGCGCTTATGGTAGCTCCGCATCAAGATTGACTTCATCACAAACGTGTCAAAATATATTACCATTTAAGGGGCCATCTAGGTTGCATTTAATGAGCAGATTTTACCATATTTGGAACCATTTTGTCATTTATGGAGAAACATTAATGCGTAAGGGACCATTGAAGACACACTAGAACTATAAATATGAAATAACAAGTTACATTAGCTCCCTTTGATTTCTGTGTCTATTTTTTGCCTTGAACTCTTTGCTTCCTACAAATTACTGATTTTTTATGTTTGGTCTAGATCCGAGGTCTGAGGAGGATTTGTGCCACAGGGGTAAAGGTTATGTTGTCCCTCCAAGCACGAGAGCTACTCATGCTGAAGAGGATCCCACATGCTTAGTCACTAAGACACTGCACTCGTGAAAAATAATAAGGGTCATACATTAGGGACCCAAAAATCCCCAAGAGAGAAGACTCTGAAGCCACTCTCTAGTGTGGTTGAGCACCAGAAGAAGCCCATGTCAGAGCTATTAGGGTCCTATAATAATAGGATTCATAATTCTCAATTGGATATGATTAGTCTTGTAATATGTACATACCTTTTCTTTTTGCAAATTGATTTCCCATATAAAAATAAAAAATGTAAAAGGGGTAAAGCCCTAAAATAAAAATAAAAGGACTAAACAAATAAAAAGATAAAACAGAATAGAAAAATGAACCCCAACAAAAAAAGAGATAAAATAGATAATGAAAGTGATGCAAATTCAAATCCCACTACTTTTTACTTTACTTTGAAAAAATAAAGATTGTGTGTAGCTTTTCAAAATGCCACAATCCATGAAGGTCAAACCGCTTAATCTTGACCTTTTCATGCTTTAAATTTCATGTTGATAGATAGAGAATAAATATGTAGAAAAACTATTTAACCTTGGTAGATTAGTAGTTAGGTAGAGAATAATAAGGAGCTCAACAATTTAATCTGAACCCTTGGAAGAAATAAGGACAGAATCAGTTATTTTGTTGTTAAAAAAAAATTGATGAATAAGGGTATGCAAGCTCAAATGCACCCATGTAAATAAAGAAAAAATGTTAGAGTAGCTGATGGGTAGGTAGAAGCACTTTTAACAAGGTATGGATAGCAAAACGTTGGTCATTTAATTGACTAATTTCTCTTCAAAATCATTTCCCTTGTAAAAATACCCTTTCCCCTTCATTTTAACCCTTTTCCCCATTAGTGACTCATTTTCCTACTAGAATCCCTTTTCCTATGTTAGAATTGCATATTTTCCTTTGGAAAAGTAAAACCTCCTTTATTAACTTTCATTCTCATTGAAAAATTATAGAAAAAAATCCAAAAATACCTTTAGCCTAAGTATTTCTTTAAAAAGGTAATATGTCGGGTCCCACAGTGAAAAAATGCCTTCGCGATAGCCATTTTAAAGTTAAACTTAGTGTATTTAAAATTCCCGCACTTGGTAACATTTCATTATAAAGTATTAATATTTAACTTTATGTATTAGCTCCCGTTATACCTTTTAAACTCGTATTATATTAATTCCTTTATATAGATTATTCCCAACCCATTATTTTTATATAATATATGGTTTAATTTCCCAACATACGATATATTTTGGGCCCACTTAGTATATATTACCCCACCTATTATAAAATTCCACTTTCTATAACCCTATTGGTTATAAATTTAACCTTATCACATATTTGAAAACTCGACCATATCACATATATCGCATAACTTTCACGTTTAAAATATCTCTGACCCCATGCCATCAAATTCCCAACACTCCATCGCATATTCCCAACCATCGGATCTTAACTGATCAGATCTGATGGCCCTTGTAGCCTATCACACATTCGAAAGCCCGACATTTACCCATACCCCAACTTTGTGATATCCGTGGTTTTCGGAGCACACTCCATGCTACATGGGTAGTTACCATTCGATCGCATCAATCAAAATTATATTGCTTGACCACTTTGGCTCATGCAAAAACCACTGAGCAGATTCTCGTACCCGTTGCGCAAACCACCCTATCAATTCAAATTGACCGTACACTCAATGTAAATATTGTTGGTTAAAAAGACCATATAGATTCCCTTTACACCCTTTCACCATTTCTGTTACACTTTTGTGCAGAAGGAGCTTTTCTAAACCGAAAAAATTTGTTTCTGACCATGTTTTAAGCCAAATTCAACTATAATTCAAACAAATGGCTGCTACAACTGTTGCATAAATCATCCAAAGCATTATAAAGGCTAGAAGAGCTCAGAAATCCTCCGCTACCTCAAAACCATTGTGCTAACTAGAATCTTCATTTTATCCAGGTATTCTTTAGTTCTTAGGCCTGTTCCCAAAGCAATAAAGAAAGTAATCAATAATTCTATTCAAATAGAAGCCTTTGGATACTAAATGAAACCTTTTGTGCCTTTAAATCCTTTCCTATAGACCCTAGGAATCGTTTTGCAGAAATTTGAGGTCTGAAGATTGCTTTTGGTCATAGATAATACAGTTTTATAATTTAAATCAAATAGAAGCCTCTACAAACCTAAAGGGAATCCCTGTAGCTTCCCATATTATTTTTTCTACAAATCCTGGGCCTATTGTTTCGGGATTTCCAATGTATCATAATGTTTTTTATTACAGAGAGTAATAATTCACCAATTTGCTTCTTAAATCGATCCTGACTGTTATAATATGTCGAAGGTGCTACTAAAGGCCTGAAATCATTTTTTTTCTAAATAAAAGATTAATAAATTGAAGAAATTTATCAAACAATGGCTTCCAAAAGCATTGTATCAGTTAATCCTCTGCAACCTTCAGTTTTATATGTAAAGCACACTCCCTTGGCTGATAGAGACTTTAAAATTAATGACACAATCATTTGAATTTAGCCTTCTTGAGCCCCACTACTGGAGCCATGACAAATCCATAGATCGAGTAGATGATGTTTTCATTTGGGAGTCTTATCTACCAAATATGTTGTACTACGTACTTTCCAATCCCCGAAGGTGATCATCATCGTGTCAACATTTTTATTTCCCTAATCAGAGAGCTATTGTAACCCCTAAAAAAGAATGTTTTTTTACTATCACAATATATTCAATCAACCAAATGCTGCAGTTACAACCTATTCCATGTGAAATACCTTTATCCATTGAGGCTCTTACACAGTTATACCTGAATCTAGACTTCCCCAAGAGATTTTAAGATATTTCAAAATTTCATGCCTTTGTATGTGCTTAAAAAATGATTCCATCATCTTATAGGGTAATCCTTGAATTTCCTCACTAATCATTAAACACTCAAGTATTCGGTTAATAATTCAGTCTGGGAAGGCATATATATAGGTGGATTCTGCTATTTCAAAAGTTTCTTTTTGAAGTGGTGGTAAATCCAAGGAAAAAATGTTGGTCTGAATCACATATTGAGGATTTGAATAAGAACGAAGAAAGAAGGAAGAAGATAAAAGAGAAATACTGAGAAAATAGGGGGAGAATCACCAAGCCAACAAGTACACACCCCCACAAGCACAACAACTATGAAGAGGCAAGCATGATGGCCCAATAGCATATGTAGAAACTCCCAAGACAAATACTCCTTACCCATCTCCAATATTTTTCACGAGAGGACCAGGCATATAATCACTATGTTGTCCAACATTTTGGGTTAATTTTTAGATGACCATGTTGATGCTTTAGTATTAGGTTTTATGTCTAATTTCACACTTGGTCAACCTCCTAATACCATTTTTAATTTTTCTCAATATGTTGTTGACTCAATTCATGAAAAATTGGTCAAGATGCTTGAAGAAGGTGTTTTCGAGTATTCTTGAGTTTTATTCCACCTTCTTTTGTATTTTCAATATGAGAAATTTTCTATTGACCTTCAAAATCTTGATGCTGAACGTAACCCACAGTCAATCATATTTTGGACTCAAATTACCAGGAAAGATTCCACACAGTCCACCAACACATAGTTCAATGACTCTTTCATTCATCCTATTTTCAACATGCTAAACTATAGCATGCAGCCTAGAGTCAATGAGAAGATTAAAAAAGGTCTGGGTACGTTAGAGCAATCTAGGACTGGGAGATTGGTATTTGTATCGAACCATACAAAAAAAGGGTATATGGGTCAAATCTCATACCACATAGACGCGCTCAAATACCTCCCCCATGAGGGTATTTTCCCTCGAATACATAAGTCAAATTCTTAATTTTGATGCAATTAATTTCCTAGCGAGTTAAAAAGAAGACATGGTTCAAGATAAAGAATGAGGTTGGCCCTTTCATTTGTACATGATAGAGATGTAGGTCGAGAGGCTAAAAATTATTTGTAAGAGTTTAAGTTCGGTAAGAGTTTCCCATGGTATTATGACCCTCTAGGAGTAATAAGTAATTTGAGAGTTAAATGGAAATTAACTCCTTATGTACATGACATCAATAGACTAAAAGAACAACTTAAAATTCTAGATGATGAGAAGAGGATAATACAGATTATGCACAAGAATGAGGAAGAGAAAGCTAACAGGTTGAATGGGAAAGTGAAAAAGTTAGAAAAGGATTTAACATTGAAAGAACCAATGGTACAAGCCAAACAACAACTATGGGCCAATATCATTGAATATATCAATGATATTTGGCCATTTATTTAGGTTATTTATGAACAAAAGGATCTTATAAAATTAGCAGGTGAGGCCATCCAAAAAATCAAAGAAGAAGCTGGGTAAGAAACTAGAATAGACTCTTGAAATCATCAAATTTATTAATGCCAAAAACAAGCGAGAGTTAGGAGAGATTGGAATTAGTAATAGGACAGAAACCATCCTAGAAGTTAGGAGGGTAATTTCTAAAAATAATTTTATCATACAGTTAGAAGAGAAATTCCAGAATATGGAAGCTACCATCACTCGATTCATGATGAAGTTTGACACTCTTAGATAAAATGTCCTTCGAAATCCTCTGGTTATTAATGAAAAAATAATGAAGAAATATGATTATGATAAGGAAATGGGAGAGGTGGCTAAGGAGCAAGCCAATAGCTCAACCATGCAAGGTATTCCAACAGGGAAAGTTCTCTATAAGAGCTTTTTAGAATCTATTTTACCCTGCAACATTAGGTAAAGAACATATTTGTCAATAAGCCTACATTTTAAAAAATATACGAGAGGCATATGAAATATTTAGGAGGATGATGAATATCAAATTACCCGGAAGCTAAAGACTGGGGAAAAAATTAAGCTGATTTCTCGTGAAAGCAGTAAAGGTTAAAACAGATAAAAAGAGCAGGTTGTTTTTATAGTTTCAATAACTAGTAATAGTTCTGTAGTGAAAACAGAGACACTAAAAGTGTATGAGTTTAAAGAGTATCAGTAAAATTCTAAGTGAAAGTCAAATCAGAAATTACGGAGCAGATTTCTAGAGTAAAGGACACCATACTAAAGCCTTCGTTGATCAACAATCAGAGACAAATAAGCAGCAAAATATCAACAATTGAACAAAAAATCAATAAAAATAGGGACATCTTGCATTAGTTATATAGTTGTCACTATCTTCTTGCATGAAGATATTTATTTTCCATGAATAATTCCTAAGTTTGTTTTAGGATATTTTATAAGAGTTTTTTGTATAAATAATTCATATTTTGAAGTATTGAGTGTGGATGAATTACTAAAAATTTCTATAGTGTAATTTTTCGGAACCTAAAGGTGATTGTACCAATTTCAAGTCAACAAACTAGATTAAAGCAATAAAGATATTATATTATAGGATTCATGTGTTGGGCCATTATAGTGAAGTACTTTCTACTTGTTCAAATTGTTTCTTTCGGAAGTTTTTAGAAATACTTTTATCATTTTTTCTAAATCAAAATGATATATCAGGAATGCTATTTCAGAATATGTTTAATTACACTCTATCTTGAAATTTTTATCATTTACATGTTTTCTACCGATATCCAGATCATGGTATTCTTAGTTTCTTCCCAGTTTCAATTGACCTCTTTATTTCTGCTCATTATCCATATTGATAACCCTTAATTTCTCTCTTACCCCAATTGAAACTAGTTTCACTATTTTCCCAAGGATTTGAAGTTACCCAACCATCTTTATTTGTAAATACTTCGCTTTAGAACCTTGATCCAAATCTGTTTCTTGACACTTTGACTCCACTAGCCCAATGGTAAGCAGACCTACATCTATCCATGTTAGTAAGTGTTCCACCACCAAACCAAAACAAATCCAAAATCAAATCCCAAGTAATCCTACATAACTAGCCTAAAACCAACTTAAATCAACAAAGATAAATCATATAGAGAGAGCCCTCTCTGAGCATTAGGAAGGATAGATCCTAAAGCTTAAAAGTAGTTTTGTGGTTACCTCTAATATTATTTAAGACAAAATAAAAAATTTCACAACCCTTAAGAATTATTGCAGTGATAACATACTAGCGACCATACTGGGAAAATTAACCAATCCTGAGTTTTCTCAAATAAATCTTTAAGGAAATTATTTTACTTATCTTTTCACCCTAAGATTGTTTTAAAGTGTTATGAGTAAATTTTCATTAAAAATTGAAGTTTTGGCTTCCAGAACAACCTACTATATCGAGGGTCTAATCTAGATCCAGGAACCCGTTTGTAATAGTAGATAATCTGTACGAGAATTTTAAAGAAAAAAAAAATATAAAGTTTAAGCAATAAAAATTCATTGATAAAGGAAAATTATCTTCCCAATAAATTATCAAGTTTACAAGACATTGAATTTCATTTAGCTTTTGAGCAATCTTTGTTTACAAATAAATCAGAAAGTGTCATATATGATAGTGTAATAGATCTTGGTTTCATTTCACTCATTGAAAGTAAAAAGGAAACGATTTCACTTGATTCAGATGAAAAAGACCTAGAATTCTATGATAAACTTGATGCTTTAAGCTGGAACTTTGATTAAAGAAATTGGTGAAACTTATCTTCAACATTCGGTTGAATTGGTCACTTTATCTTCCTATACCCCTAAGCCTTCTACAACTCATTTATCTACCAGTCATTTAGAATCTATAGGTTCATCCTTGTTACTACCACCTCATCTATTATTTCCACCACACTTAATTCCACAAAATATTTCATTCCTACAAAACCTTTTCAACCTACAGTTTTATTTCCATCCCCAAATAGTTCAAGTTCATCCCCTAGCATTTATGCTGCATTTTCCAATACTTCAACTTCATTTCCAAGCTCTTCTTCGAGCATCCCAACTACATCTTCAAGTGTTCCTACCTCATCTGCAAGTACTTCAAGCTCTTCACCAAGTACTTCAAACTTACCTCCTAACTAAGGCAGAACCCTAGACATGGATGCCAGATATGCACCTTTTGTTCTAAAATCCCCCTCTACATAACATGTCTCAAGATTAACAAAGTAAGATTTTTCAATTTGATGGTACTAGTCATTACATCTGCCAAGCATGTTAATAAAATAGCAGGACTACTCGAAAAGCTCGCATGAAATAGATGAAGTCGATATTCAGATGGTACTTTTTGCTCAAACCGTAGTTGGCGATGTAAAAAAATGGTTCAAAGGTTTACCTGCTAGTAGTATAGTTGATTTATCTACTTTCCATATGATTTTTCTTAATAGATGGGAAAGAAAAATAATCCTTTACAAATTCTATCTGAATTTGAAAACATAAAAGAGCACCTAGCAAACTGATTCAAGACTATTGTACAAGATACAACGAGTATTTATAATGTAATCCCACTGCTAACCTCAAACCTCCTCTAGACTCTGCACCGATCAAATTCCCTAATGGATTTGATACGGATATGGCATACCAACTAAGAGAGAGGAATATCGAAGCCTTAGAGCAGATGGAAAGTAATGTTGTAGGTGTAGAGGTAAATTTGTTAGCCAGGGAAATCTATATTAAGAAATGAAAGAAGAGTCACAATAATAGAGGAATTAGAAGCCTTAGACCTTAAAATAGATAGCTTAGCAAAAAAATTAGAAAGAATGATGGATAGATTAGATAATATTGAAAGGAAGCCACAGTGGGATAATCAACAACAAGGTTCCCAAATAAGAAATCCCTATTTCAGGAAGAACACCAACATAGTAAATCGAGAGAATCAACACCTAATCAAACAATAATACCACCTTTCCAAGGGAACTATGTTGAAATTTCTCACCAAGAAAAAATGATGAAGATACTCAGATTAATCTAATGGGAATTAATGATGATAATACCATTATTATTACATAAGAAGAACAAGAATTATATGAATTACAACAATTACAATTAAAATTTGGGGAATATTTGGATTACAAGAAAGGTTATGAATATGAAATTAATTAAGTTCATAAGCAATATAACATTGGGAGAAAGAAGAATGTAGAAGCATCTACTAAGAAATATGCCCAAATTCAGACTAAGAAAAAAGTACAAACTCTTACAAACAAAGTACTGCAAATTCTTCCTAGAGAAACCCAACAAAACTCTAGTGAAAATAAGAAAATTTCTAGTCCAAAAATTGCACCAAGTCCTAAAATTGTTGACATCACGGATACTGTTGTTCAAACAACAGCTGATCTTCAAAAATATGTTGTTGCTAAAACAACAAATTTCCATTAAAAACAACAATTTCCGATCCAAAAAATTCTACGTTGATCCTAAAAAAATCGAGTTGATCTTGAAACCTTTGTAGCTATAAAAACATAAGTTGATCCTAAAAAATCAGTCTACTACGAAACAAGCTACGCCAAAACCGTGAACTTCCACCCAAACTATCCCTAAAAAGAGATTGAAAACATCAAAAGCTGGTGGAAACACGGATCGAAAAAAATCAAGCTGTAGGAAAAGAAGAGAAACATACTCGAACTACGGTTATTAGAGAAGATATTATCCGATTAGGTAAAAAACAAATTCCATTCAATATTCAAAATGAAAATACCAATTCCCCCTTTAACAGAATTGGTAAAATGTGATTTATATAAAGCAAAGATCACTGACACTCTGACCATTAATGAAGCAGAAGATTCTGTAAATTTGAATGATGATCAACCGAAACGTATATTTGTTCTAGAGGTAAACAGAAAACACTAAGAAGGAGGAGTTCCTCCTTTCTACATTATCCTAACTATTAATGATCAAATATTACATAATTCTATGCTATATTTAGGTGCTTGATAGAACTTGATGCCAAAATCAATCATGGAAACCTTGAATTTAGACATTACAATATCATATAAGAATATTTTCTCATTTGATTCTAGTAAAGTCAAATGTCTAGGCCTAATTAAAGATTTATGTGTCACTTTAGTTTAATACCTAGGAAAAAGCATAATCATGGACATTGTAGTAGCTTATATCCCTCCTAAATATGGAATGTTGTTACCTCATTCATGGGGAGCAAAATTGCAGGGATCTCTACAATTGGACATGTATTATGCCACTATATCAATGATTGGTAAACCCAAGAAACTTTACAGAGAGGCATTAATGAAGTACATGGTTAGTAGTGTAGAAAGACCTCAAAATTATCCAATTTGTTCTACACCTACTGACATGGACCCTTTCATTTTATGTAATTCGGATACTGGTATAGAGAACAACACAAAAGAAACAAAAAAACAAAGAACTAGCTAGTCATAATATCTTTCATGAATCAATGTGGCACCTAGATTTTTATGAATCAATAAAAAAATTAGGAGTAGGAGAAGGAGTTTGGATACATAACATGGAACAAAACCATTATGAAGTTCATGCCTTTATCCTAAACTTCAAATGTACAAACAACATGGAAGAGTATGAAGCTCTGATTTTAGGACTACAGATTGTTAGAAATTTAGGAGGCAAAAGAATTTCTATTATGGGAGACTTGATTTAATTATAAAACATATTAGAGGAGATTATTTTGTATATAATCCAAGATTAAGCCAATATAGAGAAACAATTTTAGATCTGATCAAATGATTTCTTGAATGTGACTTTGCTGTATTTCCTAGAAAACGAAATGTGTAGGCACACAGTTTAGAAACTTTTTCTAGTACTTTTAATCTGCCTTTTCATCCAAATCATCAATATACAATGGAAGTAAAACACGGGCCTACAATACCAGACAATCTAAAATATTGGAAGATATTTTCACAGGATGAACAAATCTATCATTTCATGAATGTTGAAGGAGACTTTCAAAATTGTAACATAGACACAGATTATACAATAGATGATACTTTAGACATTGAAATAGATGTAAATAATTTAGATTTAATTGAACCCACTAAATTTACTCAAGTAGAAATAGATAAATTAGAAAAAGTAGAAAAAAAACTAACAAATGATGATTCAGAGTTTTTAGATTTGAAGAATAACCTTTTACCCAAGGGATTAGCCCCATTAGAAGATATTTTTGATTCAAATGATGTTGCAAGAAAACCAAAAATGGAACCATTAAGATCAGATATAGAAGAGTGTAATATAGGAACAGAACTAAAACGTAATCTTATCAAACTTTCCAAAGCCTTACCTTCAGAAGAAAAACTGAAATACATAGCTTTGTTCAAATAATTTCGGGATGAATTTTCATGGAGTTATGAGGACTTTAAATATTATGACAATAGCATAATACAACAAAAAATACCAATTAAAGAGGACCATGAACTTTTAAAATAGAAGATTAGGGGAATAAATCATGTTCTTTTACCTTTGATCAAAAAAGAGGTAAAGATGATGTATGAAGCCAATATCATTTCACCTATTAGATATTATGATTGGGTTTCAAAATTAGTTCCCACTAGGAAAAAGATAGTGGAGATCATAGTTTGTATTGATTTCCAGAATTTAAACAAGGTGTCCTTAAAAGATAACTATCCCCTCCCTAAAATGGATCATATTTTACAAAAGGTAGTTGGATCATCCAGGATTTCATTTCTTGATGGATTCTTTGAATATAATGAAATCTTATTTCAGCTATAAGTCCAACCATAGACAACATTTACTACTCCTTGGGGTACTTTCATGTATGTGAAAATGCCTTTTCGATTAATGAATGCAGTAGCTACTTTTCAGAGAGCTATGGACATAGATTTTGCTAAAGAAATTCATGATTTTCTTGTAATTTATATAGATGATGTTATTGTATTCTCAAAATAGATAATGAACATTTAGATCATCTTAGACGAGTGTTTATCAAATGCATAAAATTTGGTATTTCTTTAAATAAAAAAATAAACCCTTTGGACTAGAGGAAGGTAAACTTTTAGGACATATTATTTCAAAAAAGGGAATTAGAATAGGTCCTACTAGAATAGAAGCAATTCTTAACATAAGTCATCCCATAAATATCAAGGAGTTACAAGCTTTCTTAGGTAAAATCAACTTTCTTAGGAGATTCATTTCAAGCTTAGCAGAATTAATTAGAGAAGTAAATAAAAAGTTGAAAAAATACTCAGCACTTAGATGGATAGTAGAGGCAAAGCAATCATTTGAATCAATCAAACAAACCCTTACAAAAATGCTAGCCCTAATAAGTCCTAATTTAAAAAAAGATTTTATTATTTTTTCTTTTTCTTCAAAACATACTATTGTTGTATTTTTTATTGCGAGAAGAATGATGAGGGCTATTAGCGACCCATTTATTTTTTCAACAAATCACTAGGAGATCTTTGCTCACGAAATATAGCATAATTGAAAAGAGAGCACTAGCTTTAGTGAAGGCTACCAAATACTTTATAGTGTATATCTTGTATTAAAATATCATTTCTTATGTTCCAAATTCAATAGTGAAGGACATTCTAACTTAGAATGGACCTCATGGTAAGAGAGGCAAGTGGGTTACCACAATTTTGGAATATGACATAGAAATTAAGCCCACCAAACTCATCAAAGGCTCTAATATTCCCAATTAGTCCTAAGATAATTGGAATATTCATTTTCGTTTTATTTCTTTGTTTAAAGAATAGAAGTGTAAGGGAGGTCCATAATACTCTTAAATAATGAATAAATCAATGCAAGATGTAAAAATTCTAAATATTGGCTGCTAAATCAAGCACCCTTAGGTGTGAAAGGGGCTGGACATTTTGATTGGGTCAACCTTGACCAAATCTACAACGTTGTCTTGGAGGTGTGGCCACCAATGAGGCACAACATAGTTTTATATGGAGATGCTTTGTGTGAAAGGAGTGATCTCATTGGAAGTGGTTTAGGGTTTGCAAGATCTTAACTTATAAAAGGAAGAGTATGCCAACATGAGAAGGTTGTTGATGATATGATTTTTTCTAAATATATTGTATGTTTAGACATATATGATTCTCTTGTTGTTTAGCATTGGGTGTTCCTGGTCGGTAATCCCACCCCTTCCCATGGAGTAGCTCTTGGGAGAGTTTTCATTGTCTTGTCCACTATCTGGCTGAAGGCCAAGCTTCTTCTTTCAACTACAACGCATATCTTGTTGAGGGTTTGGTTGTCTTCACAAGATTTGGAGCAAGTGGAGGCTAGATATTTCTAGATCCGGGCCATTTCAGGTGCTCCTTTCAGGTGGAGGAGGGTTCTATTCCATTGGGAGCAGAGTATTGGATGATTGGAGCTTCATTTTCAGATCTTGGCATGTGCCCAGCCCGCATTCTAAACCCTACGATGCTTTTTTACTTCCCGGATCCGCATTATTCTTGTAGGTGGAGTTTCGAGGTCTTTTGGCATACCATCTGGAGAGTTGGTTTTCAAGTGTTGGGGATCTTCCCTTCAATTTGGAGATCTATTGGAGGGGGGATTATTCTCTTTTCATATTAGATCGATTGAGTTCTAGATCCGAATATTTCGTAGATATGTGCGACTTAGATCTCAGATATACTCATTGTACATGGTTTATGTTAAGTCCCTATATTAATAGTGTAGTCCCTTATTATATTAGTGTAGCCCCCCTTATTGTTATTTCTGTACCCCTATAACCCCCATATTGTTATTATTGTGCCCTTACATTAGTAATTTTAGGTCGGCTAGGATTACATTGTGGCCTCACCAGGATTATATTGTGGCCCCATGGACTCCTATATATAGAAGGAGGTTTTGGTCATTTGTATTATCCAAGAATTGTTCATTTATGTAATTTATTGGAGGTTTCCCCCTCAAAGTGGCTTATTTATAAGGTGTTAATATATCTTTTCTTCTATTTTTGGAGTCGGTTTCACAATATTTGGTATCAGAGCTTTGGATTCTAAGGTTTTGCTGCTCCAAACAGGTCATCATGGCATTTTCACTATAATTTTTTTTCTATGAAGGCTAAGAAGCTGAAATGTTTAGGGTGTGAAGCCAAAATCCTGAGGAAAATCATCGCAAAATTTTAGATCTTCTTTCACAATATTGTCATAGATATGATCTGTGGAAGGTAGGGCTTTTTGCAGGCTTCTGAATTTCACTTAAAAGGGTGATCGTGGCATTTTCGCTATAACTTTTTGTCTGCGAAGGTTCAAAAGTTGACATATTTAGAGAAAAAATCTACGATCCTAAGGAACATCATTGTAAAATTTCAGAGCTTGGTTCGCAATATTGTCAGAGATATGATCTATGGAGGTTAGGTCTTTCTCAGGCTCCCTAATTTCAACTCAAAGAGCTGATCGTGGGAAAATCTTCATAACTCTCTCTTTGAGAATCAGATTGGAATTCTTTAAAAATTGACTAGAATCACATAGAATATAGTTTCCTTTCTATAAATTTTAAAGCCAAAGGAGAAAACAGTGACACATGTCAAGTCATACAAGTTCGCTCTATTGAAAAAATCCATAATTAGGTCATCATAGGAGATTGGGCAAAACTTCTTCTTAAAGAATCCAAATTAGGTCAGACTTGTGGCATTATAAATGGAATTCAAAGAGCTACCTCAGTGAAAAATTTTAGATATTCAATGTCCGAAATCACAAAGGTAATTCAGTTTCAATATCGAGCTCCTAAAAATCAAGAAAAAGGTGTGTATTTGATTTTTAAAATTGCATAACTTTTGTTTGGAAAAGTAGTTTGAAGTGATTCCATGGGCATATTTTAGAATTTTTATCGGTATTGGGTTATATAGTGCTTCCAAAAAATAATTCCATACCTATTAAGCCCTCAAAAATCTATACTATGATGCATGAAGAGGAATAATTACATTATGAGATATCAAAATTATGGTATCAAGTGGAACAAATTTTGATGTTACGAAGAGAAACCGAAGATGACATAGATGGTTTAAAAGTAGAAATAAAGGCTAATTTGGATGGTTTGAAGTATCAAATAATAGCTAATATCGATGATAAATTAGTGGAAGATGAAATCGAGCATCAACAACAGGTTTTCCAACTCTCAAAGGATAACCTAACTTTGGTGCGGAATCTAGTGAAACAACAAGAAAATCACCATCACATCGAAAGAATTTATGAAACAGTCACAGAAACAAGAAATCAACAAGTACGATCAATTTCAGAGTATCTTAGCAAGTGGAAGAACTTCCCTGTAGAATATTCCACATGGGAGGATGTGAATTTTATGCATAAGCATCAATAAATAATCAAGCATTGAGGACAACACTTGTTTGAAGGAGAGGGGCATGTTAAGTCCCTATATTAATAGTGTAGTCCCTTATTATGTTAGTTTCGCCTCCCTTATTGTTATTGTTGAACCCCTGTAACCCCCATACTGTTATTATTGTGCCCTTACATTAGTATTGTTAGGTCGGTTAGGATTACATTGTGGCCCCACTAGGATTATATTGTGGCCCCATGGACTCCTATATATAGAAGGAGGTTTTGGTCATTTGTATTATCCAAGAATTTTTCATATATGTAATGTATTGGAGGTTTCTCCCTCGAATTGGCTTATTTCTAAGGCCTTGATGTCTCTTTTCTTCTATTTTTGGAGCTGGTTTCACAACGATAGTACTCATCGAAAACTCCAAGGGGATCTTGAAAAATAGCCTATATAGTCTATGGATATGTTATAGATCTGACTTATTTGCTCTAGATCTAAAGGGTAATGTACAGTTCCTTGTAGCCCAATAAAATAATGTCGTAAGGATTTTTCCAGTCTTAATGCATGGTTGCAACACCTATTTTTGAGGAATTTCTTCTATTGGAGACTTGTATTTCCTGTTATGCATCTCATGGGCCATCTTGTACATCTATTTTCTTTGCTTTCGTAAATACATTTGAAAGATCTCCATACTAGCCTCCTGCTTTGTCTATGACGATTTGCATTATTTTTCTACTATTTTTCATTCTATTGTTGCATTCCCTATTTGGGAATATTACAGTGGTATCAGAGCATCATCTTGGCACAACCTATGCTTTCTAAGAAGCCTATATGTCTTCTAAAGAAGAAGGGCCTCTTACTGACACATAGAAGAGGTATCTAAAGAGAAGACAGAAGAAATTTGATTACACCGATGACAACGAAGACAAGGGTAAAGCCCCTTTATCTGGAGGTGAAGCTGAAGAAAATGATTTTCCTAAGATCCTTCTTAGATCCATGCAAGATCTTGCTAGAGAAATCAAAGAGATGATAATGGAGAGAATCATAAAATCACCTAAAGGATTCCATCTTGTTGAAGGCTGCGGCATATCTCATCACTTTCGCATGATGATAAACCAGTGTGTCAGCCACACATTTCCCAATGCTCTACCATGCCTACCTATTTGGCTGTGGGAAATTAAGGGTTTCAAGAGCATGAATCCCTTGAATACTATTTTCAATAACATGAGTCTAAAAATTAGATATTCAAAGATAACTTGAGTTTTCAAGATTTTTGTCACATAAAGGATAATAGAAGACCAAGGAATCATCATAAAGGTGATGGATTCATTAAAAATCATGATCGACACCACACTATGGGCAGATTTTTTTTACCCAATTTTGATGGTTCATCCAAGTGTTCTGCCAAATCTTGGGTAGAAAAACTTGACATCTAGTTTCAGTTGAACAAGGTTCCAGAGATGGAGGCTATCAAGAATGTAGCGCTACACCTTGAAGGTGAAGCACATGACTTATGGTACCATGGATTGTCTACATTGATTCATGCCAATGTGACTAATTTAGAGTTCACTAGAAGGCTGGTGGAAATATTTGACAGAAGAGATCTAGAGGCACCATTCATGAGCCTTGCAAAGTTGAAACAATCAGGTAATACAGAAACTTACATCTCTGAATTTTTAATACTTTCTCTCATGGATCCTGATTTGTCTGCAGCAATGTTAGGTCCATATATTACTAGTTTAGTCAATTATTATTATTAGTATATCCCCCTTATTATTATTTTTGTACCCCTATAACCCAAATATTATTATTATTGTGCCCTTACATTGTTATTGTTAGGTCAGCTAGGATTATATTGTGGGCCCATGGACTCCTATATATAGAAGGATGTTTTGGTCATTTGTATAGTACAAGAATTATTCATTTATGTAATGTATTGGAGGTTCCCCCCTTGAAGTGGTTGATTTCTAAGGCGTTGATCTCTCTCTTCTTCTTTTTTTGGAGCTAGAGTCATAACATTTGATATCAGAGATTTGGATTCTAGGATTTCACTGCTCCAAACAAGTCATCGTGGAATGTTTGCTATAACTTATTTTCTGCTAAGTTTCAAAAGCTGAAATTTGTATAGTGTGAAGCCAAAATACTGAGGAGCATCTTACCAAAATTTCGAGCTTGGTTGCAAATATTTTCGGGAGATATTATATATGGAAGTTAGAGCATTTTTTCAGGGCTCCTAAATTTAACCTAAACAGGGTCATCGTGTAATTTTCACAATAAATATTTTTTCTATGAGGTTTCGAAGCTTAAATTTTCACGGAGCGAATCCAAAATTTTGAATAACTCCCCTGTAAAAAATTTTAGATCTTGGTTCGCAAAATTTTTGGAGATATGATATGTGGAAGTTAGGAATATTTTTAGGATCTCAAATTTCATCTCGGAGAGGTGACCACGGGAAAAACGTCATAACTCTCTCTCACGAGCATCGGATTGAGATTCTATGGAAAATAATTGCAATTACTCGGACTTCGATTTTCATTTTATCATTTGCGAGAGCTGAATAAGGAAATAGTGACATGTGGCAAGTCGTACAAGTTTTCTCATCTTGAACCGATCCCATAATTAGGTCATCATGGGAGATTGGGAAAAAAATTGCCTTGAAGAATCCAAATGAAGTCAGAACTATGGCATTCAAAACATGATTCGAGAGGGCTACATCGGGGCTGAATTATAGATATTCAAGATCCGACATCACGAGAGATAATTAAGTTTCAATATCGAGCTCCTCAAAAGTAATAAAAAAATGTGTATTTTTTGCAAATTACATAAGTCTCGTTTGAAAAAAAAATAGTTTGAATTTATTCCAAGGGCATATTGAAGAATATATATCGAGTATTGGGCTCTAAAATTCCCCTAAAAAAGAATTCAAAACCCATTAAGCCTTCGGAAGGATCTACTATGACTCATGAAGAAGAAGAAACACAATATGAGATATCAAAATTACAAGAGCAAGTGCACCAAATTCCGCTATCGCAAAGAGCAACAAAAAATGAAATGGAAGTTCTCAAGACATGCATGGAAAATAAGATGGATGGTTTGAAGAAAGAAATGGATGCTAAGATGAATGGTTTGGAAGCTAAGATGGAAGGCATGTAAGTGGGTATGGAAGCTAAGATCGATGAAAAAATGGAAAACATGAAGAATGATATAAAAGTAGACATCGAAGGTTTGGCAAAGTTGATACAAGAAATGTTACCTAATGGCGAAAGGATAATAGAGGAAACTCATGATGAGAAAAAAATAAATGTTAATCATGATTTCATAAACTCTAATTTTAGATGGAAGAACCACCATATTCCAAATATGGATATGAAGAAGTTTGATGGCAAGGATCTCGTAACATGGATACTATAGATGGAGCAATATTTTGATCTCAATAATGTGCAAAACACACAAAAGGTACACATTGCAACTTTACATTTAGAACAAAGTACATTTGTATGGTATCGATGGCTTTTCTCCCATAAAAAAATTGTCACTTGGTCAATTTTTACGGAGGAAATGATAGCACATTATGAGGATACAAAAAGCAACACCTTCTTTAGCCAATTGATAAATCTAAAAAAAAAGGGTTTAGTGGCGGAGCACATTGAGGACCACCAAAAATTGAATATAAGGGTAACTGATATTCCAGAGGAATACATGGTTGATGTCTTCATAGGGACTTTTAAGGAAAACATCCAACATAAAGTTCGCATTTGGGAACCTGATTCATTGGAAAAGGCATTCAGGTTGGCAAAAAAAATTGAATATAAAATTATGGCAACAAGGAAGCCTGCCACTCACATATATAAATATGGAAGTGTTGTTACTCCTAGACTTCTACAACCTACAAGGTTGACACCAAAGCAATTGGAAGAAAAAAGAGAAAAATGGCTTTGCTACAATTGTGATAGAAAATACACTAAAGGTCATAGGTGTGCTTGAGAAGAAATTATTTTACATAGATTGTGAAGAGGAAGAAGAAAATGAACAAGAAACTTCAAAAGAAGAGGATATACACCAGGAACCAACCCTAAAAGAGGAAAAAATGAGTCCTACTATATCGTGTAATGCATTGGCAGGAATTACCACTACTTAAACTCTAAAGACAAAAGGACATATGAAGAAGAAAAAGGTAATGCTGTTGATTGATTTAGGTAGTACCCATAATTTTATTCATTGTAAGGTAGCCAAGGAATCGAATTGTTTCCTATACCCAACACCAGAATGTCAAGTGATGGTTGCAAATGGAGGAACTATAAATTACTCTGTAAAATGCCATAATATCAAGATAACCATGGGGGAATATGCATTGAATAGTCCAATTCTTTCCATTCTTGTGGGAGGTGCGGATGTTGTACTACGAGTACAATGGTTACAATCTTTGGGGACGGTAGCTTTTAATTTTCAAGAACTTTTCTTGAATTTTTTTTCAAAAGGAAAGGAAGTCGAATTATGGGGTATCGTATGGAAGACAGGGAAATATAGTAAGATCTAATGTCATTATAAAGTTTCTAAAGAAATAAAAAATGAGGCCTAATTTCACAATTATGCTCACTAGAAGTTCCAACATCAAAATCATCTATTTCTCACGAGATCTCCCAAAAAATCTTGGAAAATCATTCCAAGGTGTTTGAAACTCCCAAATGACTACCACCTATTCATGATCATGATTATGTTATTCATTTGATTCCGGGAATTTTTCCTCCAAACATCGGGCCTTATAGATATCCTTATGTCCAAAAGATTGAAATTGAACGTATGATAGTAGAAATGTTAGAGGTCAGGTATAATTCAACCTAGTCAAAGTTATTTCTCTACTCTAGTAGTATTGGTGCACAAGAAGGATGGATCATGGCACATGTGTCAGTTACGAGGGAGCTCAATAAGCTCACCATTAAAGATAAATTTTCCATTCCTATGATTGATGAATTATTGTATGAATTACATGGATAAATTTATTTTACCATTTTGGATCTACGTTCGGGATATCATCAAATTAGAATGAAGACTAAAGATATTTTGAAAACAAAAATTTCAAGCTCATGAGGGCCATTATGAATTTGTTTTCATGCCTTTTGGCTTTACCAATGCACCTTCTACATTTCAAGGGTTGATGAATTCCATTTTCAAATCCTTCCTTAGAAATTTGTGCTAGTATTTTTTTGATGATATACTAATCTACAATAGGTCTAGGAACGATCATGTTCAACATGTTGACGTGGGTGCTAAAAATATTTCGAGGGAGAAACAATTATATGAAAAATCATCCAAATGTTTGTTTGGAGTACAAGAGGTGGAATATCTGGGTCATAATGTATCTCACAAGGGTGTTAAGGTAGACCCTAACAAAATTAAAGCCATTAAGGAATGGAAATTCCCCACAACCATAAAGCAATTGCAAGGATTTCTTGGTTTAACAATGTCTTATCACAAGTTTGTTAAGAATTATGGAAGAATATCAGCACCTCTAACAAAATTATTGAAGAAAGATGCATTTTCATGGACTCTTGACACAACTAAGGCCTTTGAACATCTTAATGAGGAGATGTGCCTAGTACTAGTCTTAGCTACACGGACTTCACAAAAACCTTTATTGTGGAATGTGATGCCTTAGGAAATGGAATTGGTGATGTTTTAGTGCAAGAAGGAAGACCCATTTCTTTTGAAAGTCATCCAATCAAAGGAAAGTATTCCTAGAAAGCTATGTATGAGAAGGAAATTTTAAAAAATACTACATTCACTAAAGAAATGAAAAACCTTACCTAATGGGAAGACACTTCAAGGTAAAAAGCTGATCATGATAATCTTAAACACTTTTTGGAACAAAGACTATCTTGAGAAGAGCATCAAAAATGGGTCACAAAGATCTTTGGGTTATGACTTTGAAATAATCTACAAAAAAGGGAAGCTAAATGTTGTTGCGGATGAACTCTCGAGAAAGAATGAAGAGGTGGAAGCATTTCTTTGTGCCATTTATATTATCCAACTAGATTGGATAAACCAAAGCAAGGGATGAATGGAAGAGGGACAAAGAAGTTTGTACACTCATTCAAAATTTGCAGCAAGATCCTAGTACATCTAATACATTTATTTGGAAAAATGATTCCTTATGGTACAAAGATCGCTTATATATTTGTAAGAATTACCAACTAAAACAAAATATTATTTTGGAATTTCACACTTCTCCTTTAGGAGGACACTCAAAGATTTTTAAAAACTTACCACGGGGTGAAGAAATAATTTTTTTGGGATGGCATTAAATATGATATTAAAAATTTCGTGGCGGAATGTTTAGTTTTCCGAGTAAAATAAAGTTGAGACAATTAAGACCCGGGTCTTCTACAACCTTTATCCATTCCAAGTCAATGTTGGGATGAAATTTTAATGGATTTTATCATAGGTTTACCTAACTCCAAAGGAAAGAGTATCATCATGGTGGTAGTTGATAGACTTACCAAGTATGCAAACCTTTGTGCATTATCTTATCCATTTAAAGTAAGTACAATTTCTACTACATTTATGGACACAATTGAAAATCTACATGGAAACCAAAAGGTTATTGTGAGTGACGAGAGATCCCATTTCTGCTGAAATTTTTGGATGGAGTTGTTTTCTTGTTTGGGTACTCAATTAGCTCATAGCTCATCTTATCATCCTCAATGCGATGGTCAAAATGAGATAGTGAATAAATTTTTGGAATAATATCTTCATTGTTTTGTATATGATAAACAAACACAATGGGTCAAGTGGTTACCTCTCGCTAAATGGTGGTATAACACTTCCTTCCATACTGCAACAAAAAATGACCCCATTTATTGTACTTTATGGATATCATCCACCGTCCATCACATCATATTTAAGAGAAAATTCTAAGGTTCAAGAAGTGGAATATCACATCGAGCATCAACAAGAAGTTCTCCAACTCTTAAAGGATAACCTAAATTTGGTTCAAAATCGAATGAAATAACAGGCAGATCAACATCGCAGCGAGAGAAGTTTCGATGTAGGAGACTGGGTATTTTTATGGCTACAACCATATAGGAAAATGTCCCTAAATCAATCTAATAAGGATAATAAATTATCGCCAAAGTACTATGGTCCTTACAAGGTGTTGCAAAATATTCGTACTAGGGCATACAAATTGAAGCTTCCTGCTTCTTCGTGAGTGCATCCATTTTTCCATGTTTCATGCCTAAAGAAGGTTATAGGTGAAAATCTTCCATTTCAAACAATATTGCCAGGACTTGATGAGGAAGGAAAAATAATACTAGAACCTAAAGTGGTCACGGAAACAAGAACTCGACAGATACAAAATCAATAAATTTCAGAGTATCTCATCGAGTGGAAGAACTTACCCACTAAAGATTCTACATGGGAGGATGATAATTTTATACTGAAGCACCCGAGCTACTCAAGCTTTGAGGACAACAATTTTTTGAAGGAGAGGGGCATGTTAGGTCCCTATATTACTAGTTTAGTCCCTTATTGTTATTAGTGTAGGCCCCTTATTATTATTTTTTGTACCCTTGTAACCCCAATATTCTTATTATTTTTTCCCTTACATTGTTATTGTTAAGTCATATAGGATTATATTGTGGGCCCATGGACTCCTGTATATAGAAGGAGGTTGTGGTCATTTGTATCATCCAAGAATTGTTCATTTATGTAATGTATTGGAGGTTTCCCCCTCGAAGTGGCTGATTTTTAAGGCATTGATCTCTCTTTTCTTCTCTTTTTGGAGCTAGTTTCATAACAAGTAAGAAGGGTGTACTATTAATTGATGGTTTATATGAAACTCTTCATGGGTTGGTTAAATCTACCAAGAACACTACCATACATGATGCTATTGAAAGGGCTAGACACCTTCAAGATCCCTTTCCAAAAGCAAAGGCAACCTTTATGCATAAGCCTTGTTTTCCTTTAACGGGAAAGGAAGACAATGCTTGGTCCTTCAAAGGAGAGCTCATACAAGAAGCCTATTGATGATGATGTCTGGAAATATCTAAGAAGGAAGCTTTTCTTCACTTGCGAGAATCATGGGCACCTGGACATAGATGTGTTTTTTGAAAATCACATTACATAAAGGGTCTTCTTAGATGATAAGTAGGAAGAAGATGATGAACCAATAAGAGGTCACAACGCCGACCTTTGCAGGAGGAGAGCGAACACCATCGGGAGATGGAAATGGAGCATTTGCTCCTATTGGAGGGGCTCTTGCATCTTTGAGAGGAGTACCTAAGTACTTGACCTTAAGAGTTCAAGGTTCCATCTTGAATCGGAGAGGTTTCTCTATTGATTGATAATGGGGCTATCCATAATTTCATTCATGCCCAACTAGTGCAAAGGGGGAAATACCCATGATTATTTTGAGGGATTCTCTGTTTTTTGTCCCGGAGATAGAACAATGCAATGCATGAATTATGTCACATCACTTTTAGTCACTATGGGAACATATACTTTGATTGACCACTTCTTTGTAGTTGACATACTACGACACCAATGTGATATTAGGTATTCAATGGTTGATTACATTTGGAGAGTCACCACTTGATTGGGAGGCTTTACAAATGGAATGGAGTGGAGAAAAAGAGTGGTGAGACTCAAATGATCAAATTCATGCATATATATCCCTCACATACAACTTCCACACAAATAACGAGAGATGGA
The DNA here is from genome assembly GCA_034641835.2 of Pinus albicaulis. NCBI lineage: Eukaryota > Viridiplantae > Streptophyta > Pinopsida > Pinales > Pinaceae > Pinus > Pinus albicaulis. The sequence continues at coordinate 248,752 of JAXQQM020089213.1, read as the reverse complement.
TTTACGTAGTGGAAGCGAGGACCTTACGAGTCCCATCTATCATGCTCATGAGATTGTTGTGTGAGATACTATGATCTAGTGAAAAACTACCTGGGAGGCCACCCGATTTAGATTTTATGGGATATATCTCACAACATGATGCTATAAGATTAGATCTAGGAGGGATGGGAGCATTGGAAGACAATGACACGGTCTTTGGGAGTATTGGGTAAGCTCAAAGAGGGAGAATATCTTCTCCCAATATCATCATCGACCACTCTCATTTCGGGTTACTGCATTGTGGAAGGAGAAGAATAGAAGGAATGGCCTTCCAAAATATACCTCTGGAATGGGAAATGTCAAGGAGGAGAGTAGCCACATGGCATACATTTCGATTGATAGATCATCAACAACGTTAATGTTGGGGAGTTTAGATCCATATTGGAAATCCCAGGCTTATTGGTGGATTACTCCAAGGATCTTCACACTTACATGATACTTGATGACCAGCTGCATGAAGAGGGATATTTAGTCTAAGATGGAGTCATCTATTATCATGGTAGGATATTCTTGTCTAGATCCTCCAAGCTCAAGGAGAAGTTACTACAAAGGGCTTATGGGAAGTTCTGTTCTAGCCACACATATTCCATGAGAATCTACAACATCATCATGAGGAGCGACAATTGTAAGGGCTTTGAAGGAGAACTATATCAAAATATTCAAAGATGCATGTACCATGTGGAGAGGGGTTAGCAACATAACTCTATGGAGGAGTTAATTCAGCCATCTCTTTCTCTTTTATAGGAAGGGGATAGACCCATGGCACCAGTCCATTTGTTTAAGGAGGAATTCTGGTTGAAAATATGCTCATGTAAATAATTTTTTTATTTGATTATTGCTTGCATTATTTCACATTTTATATGCAGCCCATAAATCCAAGGAGGATTATTGCACCTTATAAACTTCATGGCCAAATTTGGGCCACAAAAATTTATGAACATGGGCACTCCCCTACGGGGAAAAAGCGAGATTTTGTTTCGTGATGGGTGCATTCCTAAGGCACCAAATATATCTCACACTTTTAGCCATAGTGAGATGACATGGATAGAAATTAAGTGGTGGGAAAACCACTTACCACATCTTAATTTGATGTAGGTAGGAGATGCATCTGTGTCGGTTCCACATGTGGGACTATCACCCACCTCCATATGCACACATTTCTATTTATATGAATGTAGTTCTTCTCCCATACATTGATGATATACTTGTACATTTTATGGGAATGTATAAAGGGGATGGGAGGTATGTATGTTCCCTATGGGATGGAGACTCTCTATGTATCTTATGCTACATGTTTCAGGGAGAACATTGGGCCAACGATGTTTATTTTGTTTGAGCTATTGTCTCCTTATGGGATGGATTATTTACATCTCATGAGAACTTTGGAGGAGAAATTAATGGAGGGATGGATTTGTGAACACTTAGCTTATGGAGGAATCTTATCACATGTTGGTGTCACCGATTGAGGAGGAGAAGAGCTGCAACACTCACGTTGTCAGTTTATTGAGGACAAGCAATATTTTGGAGGGGGAAGGACTGTACTATTCCCAATTTTTTCCTAAGCTAATTGAAATATACATTTTTTGTTTTATTTCTTTTTTTTAATGGAGGTCCATAATCTTTGCTAAATAATGAATAAATCAATTTCAAATGTAAAAAGGCTAAATATTGGGTGCTAAATCAAGCACCCTTAGGTGTGAAAGGGGTTGGACATTTCAGCCGGGTCAACCTTGACAAAATATATAAAGCGTTGTCTTGGAGGAGTGGCCATCGATGAGGGCACAACACGAGTTTTAGATGGAGATGCTTTGTGTGAAAGGAGTGAGTCACATTTGAAGTGGTTTAGGGTTTTCAAGATATTAACTTATAAAAAGGAATATGATGGCTGAGGATTCTAAGGTTGTTAATGATATGATATTTTCTCAATATATTGTCTATATAGACATATATCATTCTCTTGTTGTTTAGGCGAGAATTAATGTTATTTAGCATTGGGTGTTCATGGTCGTGGAATCCCACCTCTTCCCATTGAGTAGCTCTTGGGAGATTTTTCATTGTATTTTCCACTATACAGTCTGAAGGCTAAGCTTCTTCTTTCAACTACAATGTAGATCAAGTTGAGGGTTTGGTTGTTTTTTCAAGTTTGAAGCAAGTTGAGGATAAATATTTTCAGATCTAGGCCATTTCGAGTGCTCCTTTTTGGTGGAGGAGGCTTCTATTCCATTGGGAGGATATTATCGAATGATTGGAGCTTTATTTTGAGATATTGGCATGTGGCCAACCACATTCTAAACCCTACAATGTAGTTTTACTTCCGGACTGCGTTATTCCTATAGGTGCGAGTTCTAGAGTCTTTTTGGCATACCATTTGAAGAGTTGGTTTTCAAGTGTTGGGGATCTTCCCTCCACTTTGGAGATCCATTGGAGGGGGATCATTCTCTTGTCATATCGAGATCAGATCCAATTCACGATATGAATATTTTGCTATAGATCCGTTTAGACTTAGATCTCATATCTACTCATTGTACATGGTGTATTCTTTGAAAACCCCAAGGTGATCGGAAGAAGAGACTATATAGTGTATGGATCCGTTATAGATCTAAATTTCCATGCGCTTATTTTCTCTAGATATAAAGTGTAATATACATCTATTTTTAACCCAATAAAATAATGTTGTAAAGATTTTTTCCAATCTTAATACATGGGTGCAACACCTCTTTTTGAGGATTTTCTTCTATTGGAGACTGTACATTCCCCATTTGGGTATATTACAAAGCAGAGGTTTAGCCAAAATCATTGATGAATCAAACTATACGGGCCTTAGATATAAATTCTAGTGCCCAATTAGATGAACGGGAAGAGATGGCGACCTCACGGATTAGTGAAGCCTTTTGATATTCGCTTGTGGTATGCATATATCATATTTGTTTTACTAAATTTACAAGCTCCTCATGAATTGTCGGGAACTAAAGCTAGATTTTTAAAGTTAAAGGCACCTTTGAAATTTTGTATCATAGATAATGCCTTGTTTTGGAAATATCATGGTGAGAATTTTATCTAATTGTTTACTTAAATAATAAAGCTGATAAAGTTTTGGAAGAGCTTCATGCGGGTGACTATGGAGGACATCTTTGCTTTGGAAGTTAACACTTGATAAAATATTGAGGGACAGCTTTTTACTTGGCCCATTATTTTTGTAGATGTAAAAAAGTATGTGACCTCCCTGTCACAAATGAAAAAATATTTGAAGAAAAGAAAAAAGGTCTGCTACCTTTACCCCTTGAACCCATCTCCACAAGAAATTCCATTTCAGGCAATGGGGTCTAGACTTCATTGGTGAAATTAACCCTCCATCCTCGGTCCAACACAAATGGACTTTTTAACGACCACGGAGACTATTTCCTATTTCGGATAGAAGCCATTCTTTCTAGGCAAGACATTGATACTATCATAATCCCATTTTTGGAAAACAATATACTATCTAGATTTAGATTCCCCACAAAGCTCATTACCGATAATGCAACTACTTTCAAGTCTAAGAAAATGATTGACTTCGGTAACAAATATAACATTATGCTTGGCCATTATATCGCTACTAACACTGGAGGTAATGGCCTTGCATAATCCTTTGATAAAAACCTTGTTAATATCATCAAAAAATTGCTACAAGATAGTAAGAAGACTTAGAACAAAAGGTTAGTTAGTTCCTTATGGGTAAACATACTTACCACAAATATGTCCATTGGTACATCCCCTTATCAGCTTGTATATGGGATGGACATTGTTTTTCCATCCTCTTTAGGAGTTCAAGTGATGAAGATAATCCAAGAACTACAAGTAGAAACCAATGATATCCGAGAGAAGGATAAACCGGACCATAGACTTGCGGCAATGTAGGGAAGAAGTCTATGTCGAGTCACAAGTTGTCCAAGATAATATTAAAAATATATTTGAAAAAAAGACAAAGGAAGATGATTTTGACATAGGTGGAAAAGTTCTTAGAGTGGGATTCTAGGAGAGAAGAGAAGGATAAACATGACAAATTTGATTTCCTATGGAAAGGCCGTTATGTCATTTATGGTTATAGAGGTAACAATGCATTATTTTTAAAGGAGTTAGATAGACCCAAGATTTGACTGGTGGACCTACAAATGGTAGGATGTTGAAGCATTATTATTTTCCAAAATAACAGTAGTTCACTTTGTTTCACTTTTCTCATTGTACATAAAATTGCAGATTTTAGATTGGATTGGATGTTTTTCTTACAAAGTTGAAGCCGGAGAGAAGGCCCTAAGCTTTGAGGATAAAATATCATAACTATGAATAAAAGAAAAAAATCGAAATGTAGTTCCAAGGCAATTACGAGTCGAATTCGAAGGCTATTGATCTTAAAGTTCTTGATATTTCACCGGGAAATGCCATCCCCATGTGGTACCATTGTTAAGGTCCTATAATAATAGGATTCATAATTTTGAATTGACTATGATTAGTCTTGTAATATGTACATACCTTAGATTTTTTTCAAATTGTTTCCCCATATAAAAATAAAAAAATGTAAAGAGGGCAAAAAGGTCCTACAAAATAAAAATAAAAGGACTAAAAAAAATGAAAAAGATAAAAAAAGAATATAAAAAAATGAATCCCAACAAAAAAAGAGATAAAAATAGATCATGAAAGTGATGCAAATTCAAATGCCACCACTTTTTACTTTACTTTTACAAAACAAATATTGTGTGCGGCTTGTCAAAATGCCACAATCCATGAAGGTCAAACTACGTAATCTTGAACTTTCGAGCTTTAAATTTCATGTTTGTGATAGATAGTGAATAAATATCTAGCCAAATTGTTTAACCTTAGAAGATCGGTAGTTAGGCGAGAGAATAATAAAGAGCTCAACCATTTAATCGCGATCCCTTGGAAGAAATAAGCATAGAAATTAGTTATTTTGTTGTTAAAAAAAATGATCGATATGAGGTTTTCAACCCTCAAATGTACCCATGTAGATAAAGAAAAAATGTTAGAGTAGATAATGGGTAGGTAGGAGCACTTTTTAGAAGGCATGGATAGCAGAAAATTGGTCATTTCATTTTACTAATTTCCCTTCAAAATCATTTCCCTTGTAAAAATAACCTTTCCCCCTTCATTTTAACCCTTTTCCCCCAGTTAGCCACTCATTTTACTACCCAAATACGTTTTCCTAAGTTAAAAATTGCATATTTTCCTTTGGAAAAGTAAAAATGTCTTTACTAACTTTCATTTTCATTCAAAAATACACCAAAAACCCAAAAATACATTTATTCTAAGTATTTAATTAAAAAGGTAATATGTCGGGTCTCATAGTGAAAAAGTGCCTTCCCAGATAGTAGTTTTAAAGTTAAACTTAGTGTATTTAAAATTCCCGCACTTGGTATCATTTCATTGTAAAGTATTAACACTTAACTTTCTATATTAGCTCTTGTTCTACATTTTAAACCTATTCTATTAATTCCTTTATATATATTATTCCCAACCCATTATTTTTATAAATATATGGTTTAATTTACCCACATATAATATATTTGAGACACTTACTATATATTACCCTACCTATTATAAAGTTCCACTTTTCCCTAACCCTATTAATTATACATTTAACCCCATAACATAGCTTAAAACCCGAACATATCACATATATCACATAAATTCCGCATTCATATCTCGGGCCCCCACGCATCAAATCTCGACACTCCATGCATATTCCCAACCATCGAGTCATAACCTATCAAATCTGATGGCCCTTGTAACCTATCGTGATTATAAATCATGAACTTTACCCATACCCCAACCTTGTGATATCCATGGTTTTCGGAGCTCCACTCCATGCTACAGGCTATTCTCATTCGATCACATCGATAAAGTATATTTACGACCACTTTTGATCCGAAAATGGAATGTACTTGTTTAATTGTACGAGAGTATCCATTTTTCCAATATTTTCAAATGATCCGCCGAAATTGTGAGAGATAAACTATTTCCCATACAGGAGATGGATTGTAGGGGGCATTCATCAGACATGTCACCTCTAAAAGAGGATGAGTTCCGGGAGGCTACCCGGCCCTCTACGATACTCTGTCTAAAGGAAATAATATGTAAACACAAATATCAAGATCAATGAAAGTAATTAATTCTGAAATTCAAAGTGTTCATTGATCTGTTTTAAGTGTAGAATAAGCAAGAGTATATGTTACGATTGGAGTGTAGAGGTTTGATGTTAAAAACAACAAGTTTTGATTGCGTATAAACTTGTTTTGGAAAAACATGCTTATGAAATTTTACTATTTAAACTATCAGAATCTGGAAATAAACAGCCATAAAACACAGATGAACAGCAGATATTTGTTTAAGCGGTTCACCCCTCTCTTGAGCTACCTCACGTGGTCCAAAAGCCTCTAATTAGGGCTCGAGTCCTCTTTTGATTAAATGCTTCAAATGAAATTACATCTGTATAAACTCCTCAAATGAGAAAATAGACTGCTAAAAACAGACTCAGACTATCCAAATCAGTAGAAATAGACTACAAATTCACCTCCTTTGGAGGAAGGTAGCCCAATGCAGCAATCTTTCCCTTAGCGAGTGGCTCCTCCTGTCAAAAGCGCTGTAAAATTCGTAGATAGAATGCCCTGATGGCTCTGCGACACCTCAACAGCTCCAGAATGCTCTCTACACCCAAAATATTCGTCTTCAAGGCCTCTCTAGCAGAAGTTATGGCACATTTCTTGAATCGATGAGTTACTCCTTGGGAAACTCCACCTAATTGTGGAGGAAGTGCAGTTAACGCCACCAAATAAGGCGGGCCGCCAAAATGGGCGGAGGCCGCCAAGTCACCCGCCAAAGGATGGGGCTAATGGATTAGCACCCGTGTCCGCCGGTTCGAAGGTCTGTTTCAACGATCATAAGTTATGGGCGGTAAACATTAAAGTTTTAACAATATTAATTTAAATGTTTCCGCACCCTCCGCCGTTTCCAACGTGACCCCCGCTCCAATGCACGTGGACCTGCCCACGTGGCTTTGACTTTTAATTAACCATACGTTGCCCTTTATAACATACGTTGAAACCATATCCATGTGCCCACGTATTAACTCACGTGCCGCTTTAGAAACTTTAGAAGTGTGGGTTTATACCCCATTTCATATTTCGTTCCATGATTTTTAAAACATTTGGAATTTGAAATAATTATATGTGTGGTTTTAAAACTAATATATAGTATTTTAATTAATTTAATTAAAAAAAATTTAATATTTAATTTATATATATAAAACTTAATATAATATATGATTTTTTATAAATCAAATAAAATATTAAATATTTATATATATATATATATAAAACATTAATATAATTTTAATTAAAATAAAAAAATTTCCACACATAGAATTAAAAAAATTTCCTTTCAAAATTGAAGGTTATTAGGCGATTTTTAAAGTGCAACAACTTCTTCATACGGCGTCGGATTTTGAGTGCCGTTCACGGCGTTGGGATCGTATCGGCGAGCACTTTCCGATCGATCTGTTTCGAGCAATTTGCGAGCAGTTTCATTTTTGAGCATTTTTCTTCAAGAGAACTCGATCTCTCGGTCAACTTTGGCTCATCGAAAACCACTGAGCGATTTCTCCTACCCGTTGCGCAAACCACCCGGTCAATTCAAATTGACCACACATTGAATGTAAACATTGTTGGTTAAAAAATATCAGTATAGCCTCCTTGACACTCTTTCTACCATTTATGTTACACTTTTGACGGGAAAGGAATTTTCTAAACCAAAAAAATTTGTTGCCGACCTCATTTTAGGCTAAATTGAACCATAATTCAAAAAAATTGCTTCTATAGCTACTGAAAAAATCATACAAATCATTATAAAGACCATAATATCTCGAAAATCATCCGCTAAATTAGGACCCTTGTGATAGCTAGAATCCTCATTTTTATCCAGGTATTATTTAGTGCTCGATTTTTCCTAAAGAAATAAAGAAACTAATTAGTAATTGAATTCAAATAGAAGCCTCTGGCGATTCAAAGAAACCTTATGTGCCTTTCAATCCTTTCCTGCGCGCACCTAGGCATCCTTTTCTGAGATATTTGAGGTCTACAGATTGCTTTTGACAGCGGATAGTACACTTTTTATCAATTAAATCGAGTAGAAGCCTCTGAGACCTAAAAGGAATCCATGTAGCTTCCCAAATACTTTTTTTACTGCAAACCCGGACCTATTTTTTCCGAGTTTCGAAAACTCGATACCGCTTTTTGATTACAAATAATAATAATTCACCAATTGGCTTCTTAAATTAGTTTGAAAACTATTATAATCCGTCGCAGGTGATACTAAAGGGCCCGAAAATCGGTTTTCAAAATAAAGATTAACCAAGCGAAAAATTTAAGAAACAAAGGAGACTTCAAAAGCATTGTATCGGTTAATCCTTTGCGACCTACGAGTTGTCGATGTAGAGCAGGACTCCTTGTTTAATAGAGACTTTAAAATTAATGACACGATCTACATTTAACCTTCTTGAGCTCCTTTGCTGGAGCTGTGACAAATCCATAGATCGACGAGATGAAGAGTTTTTCATTTGGGAGTCTAATCTACCAAAAAATATGTTGTACCGGAGACTTTTCCACGATGCGTTATCAAAATTGTTATTTCACGATTAGAGAGCCATCTGTAACTTGAAAAATAAATTTTTGTTTACCATTAGAGCGGAGAGTCCATCGAATGAGTGTTGCAGAAACAGATAGGCCCGGATGAAATCCACTTTTATCCATTAGGCTCTTACACGGTTATACCGAATCTAGACTTCCCTACAGAGGTTGTAGATATTTAAAAATTTCATGCCTTCATCGGGAGAAACTCCCAAGACAAATCCTCCTTACCGTCCGCAATCTTTTACGCGAGGACCGAGCATATAATCACTATGTTGTCAAGCATTCTTGGTTATTTTCGGACGAACATGTTTCGATGCTACGGTATTAGGTTTGCGGTCTACTTTCACACTTATTCGACCTCTCTGCTACCATTTTTTAATTTTTCTCAATACCTTGATGACTCAATTCATGAACAGTTGAGTCGAGATGCCTAAAGAAGGTGTTTTCAAGTATTCTTCATTTTTATTCCACATTTTGTGCTTTTCATTTTGGATAAAGTGCTCATTGACCTTCAAAAGCTTGATGTTGAAGGTAACCCACGATCAGTCATATTTTTGGAATCCAATTATTAGGAAAGATTCCACACGAGTGAGACCTCCACATAGCTCATTGGCTCTTTCACTCATCCTATTGTCAATGTGCGTCAGCGCACCATGCAACCTAGAGTCGGTGAGGAGATTAAAAGGTCCTACAGATTGTCAAAGAAAAGTAGCTTTCGGATATTGGTATTTGTATCAGAACAAAATAGAAATAATGGTATATGGGTCAAATATCATGCCATGTAAGCGCTCTAAATACCTCCCGATGAGGTTATTTTCCCTCGATACATGCAAGGCAAATTCTTAATTCTGATGCAATTAATTTCCTAGAAGCTAAAAAGAAGACACGAGTTCAAGATAAATAATTATGTTGGCCCTTTAATTTGTAACATTAGAGATTGAGGTCTAGAGGCTGAAAAGTATTTGCAAGATTTAAGATCAATAAGACTTTCCCTAGTAGTGTTATGATCCTCTAGGACTAATAAGTAAATTGAGAGTTAAAAGAAAATTAACTCCTTATGTAAATGAGATCAACGGACTTAAAGAATAGCATAAAATTCGGATGATGAGAAAGAAATTTAATATAGATTATGCACAAGAATGAAGAAGAAAGCTAACGGGGTTGAATGAGGAAGTGAAAAATTTAGAGAAGGATATAATACTAAAAGAACTAGTGGCGAAGCCAAACATTAGCTATGGGACAATATCATTGAATCTATCAGATGATATTTGGCCATCTATCAGATTGTTATGAACGAAATGATATTATCAAATCGAGAAATGAGGCCATCCAGGAAATCAAGAGAAGATGCGAGTAAGAAACCAAAATAGGCTTTTTTAAATCATCTAAAATTACTTAATTCGAAGAATAGTAGGAGTTAGAGATTAGAATTAGTGATAGAATAGAAACCATCCTAGAAGTTAAGATGGTAATTTCTAAAAAGGGAAATTTAATGATATAGTTACAGGAGAAACTCATATGGAAGTTTCCATCACAAGATTAATGATGAAGTTTGACACTCTCGGACAAAAAGGCCTTCCAGAAATCCATTGGTTATTCATGAAAAATTAATGAATCAAGATGATTAGGATAAGAAAATGAGAGAGGTGGCTAAGGAGCAGCCAATAGAACCCAGCCCATGCAAGGTATTCCAATAGAAAAGTTCTCTACAAGAGTTATGAGAATCATGATATTTTGTAAAATGAGGTAAAACACCTATTTGTCAGATAAGCCTACATTTTCAAAATATCGAGAAGCGAGATGAAATATTCAGGAGGATGATGAAGATCAAATTACCAGAAGCTAAAGTATGGGAAAAATTACCCGATTTACTTTGAAAGCGATAAAGGTTAAAAGATAAAAAAAGAGATAACTATTTTTACATTTTCAACAAGCATTAACGAGTCTTTCTGAGTGAAAACATAGAAAGTCAAAGTGTATTAGTGTTTATGAGTGATCGATAAAATTCATAGTGAGATTCAAATAAAAAATTATAGAGAAAATTTCGCGTAAAGGACTACCCCTACTAGTTGTTCGTTGGAGCAAAAATCGGAAGAAAAATACTGCAGAAAAAAATATCGACAATTGAACAACAAATCAATAAAAACAAGGATAGCTTGCATTAATTAGATAGTTTTTCACTATCTTCTTGGATGAAGATATTTATTTTACATGAATAATTCCTAAGTTTGTTTTAGGATATTTTGTAAGATTTTTTTGTATAAATACTTCACATTTTGAAGTATTGAGTGTGGATGAATTGATGAACATTTCTAGTGTACTTTATACGGAACCTAAGGGTGATGATGTACCAATTTCAAGTAAGTGGGATGGATTAAATAAATAAAGATATTATATTATAGGATTCATGTGTTTGGTCATTACAATGAATTACTTTCTACTTGTTCAAATTGTTTCTTTTCGAAATTTTTCACAAATACTTTGTACACTTTTTCTAAATGTAAATGATATATGCGAAATTTTATTTAGAATATGTTTAATTACACTCTATCTTGAACTATTTATTATTTACATGTTTTCTACCGATATCCAAATTAGGGAATTCTTAATTGCTCCCTAGTTTCGATTGACCTCTTTCTTTTCACTCATTATCCGATTTGAGAACCCTTAATTGCTCTCTTACCTCAATTGAAATAATTTTCATTATGTGCTTAAGGATCTAAAGTTACCCAACTATCTTTCCTTGTGAGTACTTCCCTTTATAACCTTGATCCAAATTTGTTGCTTGATACTTTGACTCCATTAGCCCATGGGAGTGAAGTAGGCCTACATCTATCCATCTTAATAAGTGATTCCACCACCAAACCAAACCTACGTACGAATCAAATCCCAAGTAACCTACATAACTAGCCTAAAACCAACCGAAATCAACAAAGATAAATAATAGAGAGAGAGCTCTCTCTAAGAATTAGGAAGGCTAGATCCTAAAGCTTAGAAAGTAGGTTTGTGGTTACCTCTAATATTCTTTAATACAAAAACAAAAATCTCACAACCCTTGAGAAATTATTGAGTGATGATAGGAGCTACGACATAATCATACGAGGAAGATCTAGTCGAAAGTGGTCCCATTCTCACGGTTGCGACCTATGTCGCACCTCACAGAGAGCATCGATCGAGGTCCCAAAGGATCTCAAAAAACTACGGACATACATTAATGTGCCTTTGATCCCGAGAAAATGTCCCACTCGAAGGAGATATGTTTTCCAAAGTGTTTTTCATTTAAATATGGAGGATTGGGACCTCTCGATGCGGATAAATTCCTTTGCACTCGCACTGAACAATATGTTGACCACGTGCCTTATGAGGGGATACTTGTGCACATGGAGCTCAAATGATGGGTGTTGAGCTTGCACAGGTATGGATTTTAATTTTTTTTAGGTTCCACATTTCGGTGCAACGTGATAAACGATATATGTGTGCACTAGTTGCTCACACTCGTCCATAATGAAGCTCTGCGGTTGGGAGGGTGCATAGCTATTTATTCGCACTAGTCCATCGGATTACCAGCCCTGCTGACCAGAGGCATGAATCCCATGGCCGATTTCGGAGAAAGTGCGGAAAATACCGTGGCTTAAAAAATCAAGGCTACCTACCGGTGTTGCGCCACAGTACGAGGATTTTTAGTATGTAAAATTAACGACCAAAAAAATCTAATTCCGGTTGTCATCACGCATGAAAAATGATGTGGTAACGTAGACCTAAACAATAACATGCACAAGTAATTTCAGTTTTTAATTCCAATGTGAGAAGGCATTGTCTACAATTGGGCACAATATTTCTATAAATAAATTTTTGAGAATAGTGTGAGCGTGAGAGAGGCAAAAATTTCTACTATGCTTAGCTCCTATTGTTGATAGCTCGATCAACTGAAGACCCCAAAGGAGATGCTGGGTTTCCTAAAAATAAAACCAAAGATGTATGAGACCATGCGGTATGCCACGTCGTGGAAGTCCTTCATCCCCGCACGCATCATGGAAAAATATATTTTGGGTCCTGTTTGATGCCTCCATTTTTTTAGGAAATTCAATCCAAACTAAGGTTGTCTCTAATTTTTTATGAAAGCGCTAAGTTAATTTTTGATTTGAAAGCAACGTTCCCGAACATTCACATATGCGCAAAGGGCCCAATTGAAGGAATCAGTATGATTTTTCCTATCTCTTCACCGAGGACGATTTTTTGCGTGTAATTGTGGAGTGACTACCATCTTGGTTGGAGGCACACACAGAGCCTGAAAAGGTTCCTCCACTTCTATTCCTAAGATGCCCACCAAGCCTCGGTATGCATACACAAGCAACTCGGAATAACACTAGAGAAAAATCCCACAGACCACAACCAACGAGGAAATTGAACTTGAAATAGGCACTATCTCTTGAGAAGGATAGTGTCCGGCCTAAGGAGATTAAGGATCGAGTCAAATTATAGACTTCGAGGAAAAAATCGCGGGTTATCATGCTGCGAGAGGTTCAAGGAAGAAATTCGAAAGGATCCAAATCCCCCAAATAAGAAGAAACCGATGTTGAGCAAGGATGATTTAGGTGAGATAGAAAACATGGTCGAGGATAGCATCGAAAGGACATGTGGATGGACCGAGAGTGCGATAGAAAATGCTTTTCTTGATGGGGTGCAAAGTGGCATCCGGAGGTCAAAGTTCAAGCGAGCTCGATTCGGGCTAGCGTAACTCAAGAGAGATAGGCGCAACCAAGTGTGTCTGTTGTCTTCGTGCAACCCCTCACGGTAGAGTTTCCTTCAAAAGGAGAGAGCCACGTGGTTGAGATCCCAAAAAAAGACATTCTCATTAAATCCCCGATTCGGTGTCGCGGCTCAAAGCCTCCAAGGAAATAAATCACGATTTGGTTGTGTTACCCATGGGTCCACAAAATCATCATGGACGAGTTTCGCGGTTTCGAGAAGGTCGCACTACCATGATATCGGTGAGGCACAATAACACGTGGTTAACCTCCAAGAGAAACAACGAGTGCAAAATAAGCATGTCGAGCCGATAGAGGTGAACATGCTCGCTCTACGAGAAATGATCAATCAAGTATGTGATGATGTGCTAGTGGTCCTCACCACACCCACCCCAACACATACATTAGAGGGTTTAGCCTATCGTCACGGCCTCCGGGAAAAAATTTCATGTTGTTCATGCGGAATTATAACATTAGATTGGTGACCTTGAGTTTAAAGTTCGGGATAGAAACATCGTCGGAAGTCAAAGCTCGAGAGGGTTGCGAGAGGTCAAAACAAGTACTTATAGCATAACTATCTGTAGTTACATAGTGTTGTCATGTATTGCATGAGACCATGGGTTTTCGTACTTTGGTTCGGAATGACCCAATAGTACGAATATCTCTGCGATGAATTTCACATCAAAGAGCAACGATTTGATGATATCGGGATAGAAATTCCCACCATCGTGATTGCACGACGCCTCGCTACTGCCTATAGAAGGGTAAAGTATTTCAAGAAGATATCAAGGATTTGCATCACAAATAATAGTTGTTTGGAAGATCGCATTTGTAGTTGTGGCAGGAGGCTCTATAACTATCACAGTTGTTGATGGTGCGCTATAGACCCTTCAACAGACGCCTATAGGGAGTATCGAGCTTAACGCTGCAAGGGCCGGCAACAAGAAGTATCATAAATGAAGCAGGATAGGGAGTTGTTGCTAGAAAATTATATATTATGGAGCAATGCAACACATAAATATACAAAAAAATACAAGCACACAAAAAAACACATAAAACCGGAGAGACACGGATATACGTGGTTCACCGGTTGGGAGCTCAGTCCACAGAAAAGCCAGTCCTTCCTTTCTATTATCCAGGTAAAAATTGAAGAGACAAAACCTCCGGTAGATCCATTTTAATATCCTTTGTTCTCTCTCATAGTCTCCCTATATATTTCTCGCTGCGATAATACATACCATGCACACAACCCACAATACAATGTCCTCATAAAAGCGAGGGGTTTCCTTTCTAGGAAAAAAAACCCTAATCTAAACATATCTTCTATCGTCGCATCATTTTGCCTAATGAACGGCCTAGATTGACTAGAAATTACTATACTTTTACAAGGTATTTTTACATCCATTTTTTTAGCTTCGATGAAATGTTGCCTCCAAAAACCCACGAGCCTAAAAGTTCTGCCGCCCTTGGACCCCCACGGCGTTTATTAATTGTGGGCGACATTGCCGCCCATTTTAAGGTACGGGGGTCCAATGCTATGATACAAAGTAAACAAGATAAACGGGGCTCCATACCCAACAATCTCCCACTTGGATATTGATTGTAGCGACTCCATTGCTGCTCATTTGCTAGATAATGAATCCTCTTTGGACACCGACGTTTTCCCATCTTAATCATCATCCTTGAAAGACCAATTGAGGCGAGCATGTTCTCGGTTTCTCACTGGTCACAACACATTTAGCATATCTACAGGGATTCACGCTAGTGTGTATCTTTTCCAGCTTCAACTCTCCATCTTCCAATACGAGCCATATGAAATGGTACTTGAGATGTATGTGTTTAGTCCTATGAATGAAAATCTCAGAGTTATTTCGCAAGATGAATAGCACTTTGGCTATCACCGTATAGTGTGCCCATATCATGCTTCTTACCTAATTCATCCATATTTACCTTTGTAACCAAATCATTTCTTTACTAGCCTCTATAGCGAGAAACATACTGTAGCTTTGTTGTTGAAAGTGCAACAACTGTGATTTAGATTTTTAAAACCCAACTAGCACATTCCACCTACGATAGTACATATCCTCACGGTGCTCCTCCTTTTATCTACACACACGCATATCGCATCAACATACCCCGTGAGAAATGTTTGAAGCACCAAAGCACAATTCTCGATTTGTGGTACCTCTCAAATATCTAAGAATCCATTTTACTACCATCCAATGTTCCTTTTCCCGGATTGTTCATGTACCGCTACAACTCCTTTTCGCATGTGCAGATATCATGCCTTATGTAGACCATTGCATATATTAACCTTCTCTGTTGATGCATATGGAAATTTAGACATATAATCCATGTCTTCTTGGGTCTTTGGGCACATATCTTACTAAGTTTGAAATGGCTAGCAAAAGGTGTACTAGCGGTTTTTCATCCTACATATTAAATCTTTTCATCACCTTCTCTATGTACTCATTCTAAGGCAGTGAGTAATTTGCAATCCTATCTCTAGCTATCCTCATACCAAGGATTTGTTTTTCGTGACTCCCAAATCCTTCATTGCAAATGAATTTGCCAAATTTCCATTTGAGCACATTTATTTCTGCCATGTTAGATCCCTGCAACAAGCATGTAATCTACATACAATAATAATATAATATAGCTTCCATCATTTTGCCTTTTTAGATAAACACAATGATCGGAGTGACATCTAGTATAACCTTGTTTAGACATAAACTTATCAAATTTTAGATACCACTATCTTGGAGCTGTTTTAAAACCATACAGAAAGCTCTTCTTTCTAACCTGCACACCAATTTTTCTTTCCCTTTTACCTCATATCCTGCTCGGGTTGCCGCATGTATATCTCTTCCTCTAAATCTCCATGGAGAAACATTGTCTTTACATCTAACTTTTCAAGATGTAAATATTCCGCTGTCTACAGAGACTTAAAATAGTTCGATTGAATTCATTTTAACATCGGAGAAAATATTTCATCGAAATCAATACCTTTCTTTTGTGCAAACCCCTACCACAAGTCTAGCTTTGTACCTCTCGTTTTCCCAAATCTTGTTCCTTTAGCTTGTAAACCCATTTATTACTCATGATGTAGTTTTACTGCGCATCTTGACTAAGTCCCAAGTACGGATTTGTGAATTAAGGAGTCCATCTCTTCTTCCATGGTTAGCTCCCACTTATTCACGTGTTACTCGTTGCGTGTCTTCATAACATTCAAAGTTCACAAGAATCGCTGGCAGTAAATAATATAATGAAGGAGAGTATCATTCGGGGATCTACTTATCACGGTAGATCTTCTAACACCACTTTCGGTGTTTGAGGTGCTGTTCTTTGTTGTGGTGTGCTTTCTTCTGCTGTCGACTTGATTATTATTTTTCGAGACACCTTTACTTTTTCATATATCTCATCGAGAACCATGACTATTCATGCTTTATTTTTTCCTATTTCTTTTTCCCTCGCAGATTCTTATACAAGACCTTTTCATTGAATATTACATCTATTGCTCCTAATTATTTTGTGATTTTCATAATCATATAAGCGATAACCGAAATCATTAGCACCATATCCAATAAAGGGTACATTTATTTGATTTTGCCTCAAGCTTTGTTATGTTTTTCTTTATTAATATGGACAAATGCCTCATAACCAAAAGGCTTTAAAAAAATAATAGTTTACCTTTTTACACAGTCCATGCTTTCCTATGGAATACCACCATCCAAGGAACTTGAAGGCCCTTTTAGTTTTATTAGATAAGCAACGATATCTGCTAGCACTCACCCAAAATTGTAAAGGCAATCACGCATGCAATCTCATGCACCTTGCACACTCCATGATTGTTCTCGTTTATCCCTTTCGACACACCATTTTCTTGTGGTGTTCTTGGATCGCATCTCTCTCTCCGAATTCCATGCTCTAAACAATACCTATCAAACTCTTTTGATACAATATTCACCTCCATTTTCTTATCTGAGACACTTCAACTTCTTTCTGCGTCTCCAATCTCAACCAAAGCTTTCCATTTCTTGAAAGTATCAAATACATTAGATTTATCATGAATACAATAAATCCATGTTTTTCTAGTTTCATCATCAATAAAAGTAACATAATATATGAGATACCGATGAGACGACACAGCGGGACATATCACACACACCTATACACAACCTCCAATTTTTTCGCTTCTTCTCCCAACTCACGAGAGAAATTTGACTCTGTCCATAAAATGCATTCTCACAAAAATCCAAATCAACATTCTTCAATCCTAGCAACAAATTTCTTGAGTGAAGAATCTTCATTCCCTTCTCACTCATGTGTCCGGGCCTATGATGCCACAGTGTGCATCTACTCCCTTTGGAAAGTTAAAGCACTAAGAGTTAGAAATAACATTTCCCAATAGTTGTTGCAGAAACCTTGACGTGGTGTTTCCACTAAAAGAAATTTTGTCATTGCATTCCAAGAAAAGTTGAAGGAGACTACCCCCATGCTGACTCGGTGATGGGTAACATGTTTTTGTTGGGGGCTTGTTGGAGTGGGGTCCACCGGGAAATTTGAGAAACTTTTTGTATGTATTTTCTCGTTATGTGTGTTATGTGGAAAGGTAAAGGGCACGTGGTGGTCAAAGTCCTATTTTATATAAATAGGTTGTAAAAGGGGATAGCTATGGGCCGAAAACCATGGTTTGAGACCATAGTATCTGCTTGGATGAATATAAATATTGATAGATCAAGTCTAGTAAGAGGACACATATGTTGATCGAAATGTAAATTTCTATGCTTATGTTATATATTTTTTGTAAGGGTTTTTAGTACAGGCTTTGTAAGGAATGCTCTTGTTGGTCTGTGTATGTCTGAAACCTAGTCCTCGTTAGTACTGCGTGATGCTAGTTATTGTGTGCGTGAAAAGGGTAATTGTAGGGAAAGTATGAGTTGTGCTGAACTATTTTGAATCTAATGCAAGGACAATTTGGGAAAAAAAATTCTATTATGTGGTCGATATATGAGATATACGTTTACTTTTATTTCTTTGATATCACTTTACTTCACTATGATCAATTGTGTCTATCCTTTATGCATGAATATCTGTTGATGGTTAAGTACATGTATCAACCTTATTAAACTATTGTATATTGTGAGGATTTGGTTCTTATATATATATATATATTAGAGACAAATGTGATTTACGATACATATTTTATATGCATTAAAAGTGTTTGCGATAAAGATGATTTGATAAGTATTGATCTATATATATATATATATATATATATATATATATATATATATATATATATATATATATATATATATATATATATATGCTACATCGGTTCATGATCTGCGATAAGTTATATTATAAACCTTTTTAGGGCCACCCACATCAATCTCTCCATCAAGGTGTAGAAACTTAGTTCAAGACATACTACTTCGGGTGGAGACTTTGATCACTTGCAAAGAAGGTCATGCAGCTAGAAATGGCCAATAGTTGGAGGGTTTGTTGGTTCCATGATAAAATGCGAACTTGGGTCAAGACCCTCAATCCAATAGATAACTTTACAGAAACGAGTGCCAAAATAGTGTCAGGTAATGCTAATATGCTTCGAATAGTGCAAAGACATGTCAAACATGCTAAGATGTGCTAAGTGATAAGGCATGCCAAGATGTGCAAGGGTGTGTCAATGCACTGTCAAGGATTATCTAGGGAAAAAAAGGGAGAAAAAGGTTAAACTACAAAGGAAATGAGCACATAACCGGGTTAATGATCATAAATTTACCTTTTCCAAGAGCGACATTCTAGGCAAACTAACATTAGGTGCGATAGGTGCCAAGTGCCAAGTGTTTGTGCATTCTAAGTGTAAAGTATTATGTTCTTTCTTCTCATCTACTTTCCAATAATTGATCTTAGATAAATTTGACATTAAACCATGCCAACTAATACAAGGCATCTCAACATATTCCATACATGCTAAGACTTTCCATCCACTAACATGTGTCGAGCGCCGATATGTGTCCATGAGTGTTATGCATGCTATGAAGTGGAAGGGCATGTTGAAGAGTGCTAATGTGTGCTAGAGAGTGATAATTCATGTGGAGGAGTGTTAGGGAGTACTAGGATGAGGAAAGATTAAGGGAGACCTGAGTCAAAATTCTTTGAAGTTAATGAATATGAGGGACTAGTGTTAGTGAGTGCTAGCTATCATGGCAAGGAGGGAGGTGAAAAGGTATGCTAATAATTGGTAAATCATGCTACTAAATATCAAGGCATGTAAAAGAAAGTGCCAAAGTGTGCTAGGAGTTCGAGGGTGTGCTAATTGTATGTGCCAAATAGTGCCAAGATATGCGAATACATGCCGGTGCTAAGGATGTGCGAGGTGTCACGGTATGTCAATATGTGTCCCGAAGGGTCACGACAAAAGGAAGAACCAAGCTAAATTGAAAGAAATGAACACATAAGAGGGTTAATAAGTCGAGACTTTATATTTTTCAAAACAAACATCTGTAGGCACACTAATCATATGTCCCAATACATGCCAAGTGGTAGTGTGTGCTAGTGATAATGTATGTACAAATGCATGTAACCTAAAAAGGTGTTCCGGGGCATGCTAGGGACAACATGCATGCAAACACACGGTAGGAGAGTTATATGTTATGCTAGTGCATGACATTATGTGTACAGGCATCACTATCATGACAATATGTTGTAGGTACAAATATGTTCCAAGACATGCGAGTGCTAAGAAATGTTAGAGTGTGTTGTTAGCCGACTATAAAAAATTTGTTATACCAAAAGGGTGGCTAAATAATTTTTTAGATCCTTCATGGAACAAATTTTATTGCAAAGTGTTATCTGTGAAGACTCTTGAAGGCCTCATGCCCTCACGTCCAAAAATCTTCCCCCACTATGCCCATTTTTACCTCTTGGAATTCCGCTAATTTCATGAGAAGAAAATTTTGCAAAATCACCTTTTTTCCTTTCCTCACTTAAAAACTAACCTCCATTTTTGCTCCCCTTTTCCTCCATAAAACCCTCTATTTTCATGTTTCCCCTTCTTCCATTCATAAAAATCATTTTCTACATAATTTAAAACTCGTTTGAACTATATAGAAACAAAATCCTTATAAACATCTTGAAATGTCCTAAAAAATAAGTATTTTGACTATGGGTTTAAGCCCCTGAGCTAAATCAAAACCTTTTCCCCTCCATGTGCCCCAACGCTAGAACCAGGTGCTAGGGTCCTAAGTGCTTATCACTCGGAGCAACTCACGAGCACATTTTTTTGTGTGTTAAACGAAAACTCCGATGCCGAGTAGTACCCGTATATTATAGCCCCCGATCATATTTCTTTTCATATAGACCAAGGCCCCGCAGTCTCGGGTGCCTATCCACTTTGTATATATAAAACCATCCCGACACATGAAACCTTCATTTATATTAATTTTTTGTGTTTTTTTGCGGGGTTTTTAAAAGGTTTCCGCTATTGAAAAGCTTAATTCTCTCCCCACCGTCGATGCGATATGAAGATGACGACCCTCGAAATCAATCACCACGAGTGGTCCCCATGGTCGATTCATCGTACAAAGCCGGAGCCGATTTGATTGCACCGCCTTTGAAAGGAAAGCTCTATTCCTATTTGGTCGACCCACGGGTCGACACGTGGCCTTGAGCGAGTTTGGAGATCGCTCTCGCGCGCGTTAAAAGTCGACTGTGGGCTGTGCCGCGATGTTGGCATATGCCGTCCGATCCGAGACCGGCTCATCGGACGGTGATCACACTCAAAATAAGCTCGGATAAACTAAGGTATAGAGCGACTCTGTTGAGCCTCAAATTTGTGCTTTCCTTCACCTCATTTTCACCTCATTTTCCCTTGTCCATTTCTATTTTAAACCCAATTGATCAATAAAAATAGTTAAAATTACTTCTAGAATGATTTACATGTGACTTGTTGAATTTTGTGATTATTGCCATTGTTAAGCATCTTGGCCAGGAACTAGCTTAGAGTCTGAGTGCATTCCGTAGCTAACCGCGATTCTGCCGACTACCTTTATGTTTTAGTATGTTCCGGGTGGCCTCTTGAGGAAAAAACGCATGTGGGCATGATCACGTCGTGCCTACCCATGGTGTGTTGCTCATCATGGAAGAGGAAGTAGATTCAGGTACAAGTGATGCACGTGGGAACACATTTGTGAAGGAAGACTCCTACTAGGGATCTGTCTCGGTCCGGTGTCTTTTCTCCTTCAGCGACCCACCTCAAAGACTCCTAAGATGATTTGGATAAAGGGAAAGACATCATTCCTAAATTATTGTAATTATTGTTACTTGCATTTACTTTATAAACTCTTGAGTAGGCCGAGAGCTTAGAGAGAGAGATTTTTGTGTTAGATTTGTCAGCTAGGATTTTGTGTAAAAAATGCGTGTTACGTCTTTGAAGACACGAGCATTATGTTCAAACTATTGCATCGTTAATGGAAGCGAGACAAAAATTATCTTGAAGGCGTGATTTAATTTGGAGTTGAATGCTGGTCGAGTGGTAGAGGGCCCGCGCCTCGCAGTTTCTTTTTGCATAAACTAGATAAGTTTTTCCTAGGCTTGTCTTTACGTTACGCATTTGAATTGGTAGTTGTTTTTGTTTTATCTCATGTAGTCGTACTCATTCTAGTTCTTCCATAAGAAGACACTCTTCCAAATGATGACTAAAATGATGAATGTTTAATGACTATGGTATTGTAGGATAGGAGTTAAATTTGTATTTGTTTTTAACTAGCCTACTGTAGTCATATTCGTTCCAACTCTTCCACAAGAAGACACTCTTCCAATAAATAAAATGATGAATGTTTAGTGACTATGAGTACTGCAGGAGTTAGTTGTAGTTTTTGCTCTTCACTATCACGTTACTTGTTCTAATCACTCTTCCACAGAAGAAATTCTTCCAAGACATCCTTAAGAAAGTTCAAGACCCTTATGGCCAAGTGATGTGGTAATTTAGCTTTTTCATTTTCTTTCGGTTCATTTTGCTTTCAATTGCATACAATTACACGATGCGAACTATTCTACCTCTTCCACAAGAAGGAACTCTTCCAAAATATCACTAATGATGAACAAGCTTGTTGTGTAACTGCTTAGAATAATGCATGTGTTAGTTAGAACGCTCAGGAGTTTCATTTTTCATTTTAATTCATGTCATCCTACTTTGTTTCAAGGTTTGATGATGACTTATAGTTCAACATTGTGCTAGTTTAGTAGCATCTTGGGTTCATTTTTAGATCAGCTTATTGCGCTTGCATCTCATAGTCTGCTTGTCATCCCTTGCACAATAGATTACTTTGTAGTTGATAGGATCCACGACGGCCTGCATTGTCTACAAATATCTTTTGTTACGAAAACCACCGAGTCGATCCGTAGCCATAGGAGACGAAGATAACACATCATTACCGGGTGCTGAAATATCTCTGCGCAAATTCCTCATCATAAAGCGAGCTCTTCCTCGAAAAAGAAATTGCTTGTGAAAGAAACCAACTAGCTCTTTGAGTATAGGAGCTCTGTGACATTTCGATTGAAATTACGAGTAGATAGAACTAGGAATTGGTCATGGAATAGATGAGGCTTAGAATAAAATGTTGCATCATGATTAATGTCTAGCTGTCTGGTTAGAAAACTTGCATATTTAGTGATCATTTCTCAAGTCTAGTTTGTGTCATTTTTGTACGAAGTCATCATCAAGCTCTTGTTTCTATTCGGTCATAGTTAGGATGTTGCTTAGTTTTTTGATTACATTTTTCCATTCCATACATTAGGCTCTATAGCGTCTTTACACCACCAATTTCTTTTCATTAGTTTTTCTAGGCATTTTCATTTGTAAACATAAAACTTCAAAAAGACCAAAACATCGCCAAATCAACATAAAAGACGAAAACATCACTGAAAACACTGCACTGACGCACTAGGAAACAAGCACACTAGGTACATATGGTACATTTCCACTTCATCCGGTTTAGAAATCTCACGGTTGACAATTAAATGAACTCGGTTGGGAGACTAGATTGAGACCCGACATTTTGGCGCCGTTGTCGCGAGTGAAAACTGAGGTAGCCTTTGTTTCATCGCATCCAAAAGAATTTTTCGTAGCGTGAGGGAGAGAGATTCGAGGGAAGATTTATAGCGAGCGGAAGGCGAGGAAGTTTGACATCTAGGGCACCACTTGTTTCATCTAGATCCCGGAGGCTAAGTACACCTTCAACTCAAACCCATCTTCCATCCTTTCACAGGTCCTCGGACTTCTAGAAGATCTAAGGTCACCTATTCCATTAGAGAAACCTTCCACTTCATCCCACTAAAGCACCATACACGCCAGAAGAGGATCCAAAATTTTTTGTGTTGAGGATACAAACTTTTTCTATACTTCCACGGGGAAAGTCAGCATGGCCGAAGAAGGAGGAGGATTTGTGACGGAGAACACACATTGTTGGAGGAGGTAGAGGTAGAGGTAGAGGAGAAGGAGGAAAGAGGAGGTAGAGGTGCGGATGGAGGAAAGAGGTACAGAGATAGGAAGCTCTTTTGGGTTCCCTATACTTGATGAAGAAACCAATACAACCATGAAAAACATTTCACCTTTTTTCCTTCCGAACTTCATGGACTTAAAAGCGAGGATCTGGAAACTTTCTTATTCGAGATTTGAAGTGCTTGTGTAGGACTTATGACTACCTTGAAGATGCTCAAGTGAGTAGGTGGCTATCAACTACGGGAAAGGAAGCGGCGTGAAGTGGTTTGTGAGCTTAAACGGTAAGTTCCATTAGGACATGAGGAAGAGCATCGAAACAATCATTTCTAGAGGAATACTTGGATTGTGTATGCCGGTTAATCTTAAGGAAGAAGTGTTCAAGATATTACAAAAAGAAGATGAAAACTTAGAAGATTTGTTGGAAAGATTTAAATACAACATAAAAAGGGCACAAATGGAAAACCTGAGATCAAGAGCACTCTAAAAAGCTCTTTTGTTGAAAACCATTAGGGATGAATGGTTGGATATCCTTAACATGATGGGAAAAGGGGATATAATCACAGCTCACATTGCACAGAAATATACGAGGTTACGTATCAACCTTTTCCAGAGGAAATCCAGAAACGTCGAGGTCCAAAGAAGATCCTGCTCTTGCGAAAGCAGATAAATGTTTAGCAGGGACGGTGAGTGAGATCAGAAATAGGACACATGCTTGATCGATTTTAAATCTGACATCTTAGGGTCTTAGTGAACGAAATGAGACACCCCTCAGAGATGCAAAAACAAAGCAAAAGGGTGAGATACGATGCCTTGGCAATCTTTTTGTCCCAAAGTGTAGGAAGAAACATGCCTTGAGAAAGTGTCGTTTAGATGTAAAAGTTGGCAGAAGGCCTTTGTGTTATTTGTTCCCGAGAAACATGAGACCAGAAATTGTCCTTCTCTTACTTCCTGGTCTCAGAAAGTGCATTTCAGAAGAAACTCCTACGAATTCCACGAGAATCTCTTAACTTTGTGTCTAGAAGACCGCCGGCGGATCTCGAGACCATGAGGATTTCATGATCGAAATGTATAATCAACCTCCACCTTGGAATTCTTGGCGAGCAACCTTGGCCCCAATTTAAAAATCAATCTCAAACTTGGGCACGAGGATCACAAGGTCCCTATGGAGAGAATGCTCTTCATATTGTCGGTATCCACCATCCTATCCACCATATCCACAAATTTTATCCTCAAAATCCTCAACAAAGATGTGCCATCAAAATCTTCAACAAAATTTTCAACAAAATTCACAACAACATCATTTGAACCAACCTCATCAAAAATCAACCACTTCGTTACCATTCCTCAAAAATCCAATCAATTACCGGCCTACGACCCATGCCAAACCCCAATAAGCAAGAACCCCACGAGGCCACATACATGATAGGGAGGACAACAATTTCCAACTTATTTAATTGCTCCTCTGTAGACCTTGGTGATGTTCAACTTGGGTACTGGAAGGATGTCGAGAAGAAGAGCAACTGTGCAGTCATACAAGAGCAAGATAATTACTGAGGAAGACTCCTTACGGGTTAATAAGAAGTCTTGAGGAAGATGCATCTGTTCAAAGGCCAAAAACATTGAAAAATGCAAAAACAAAAAAATCCAATAAAGCCCAACTCTAGGTGTTAGAGGCAACCCATCCACATCTGCTTCTATACCTCCGCTTTCGAAAAGATTACAAATTGACAAAGGTGTGAGAAAAACAAATAATGGTGCCTAATTGTGATTTCTTGGATGAATTGAGAAATATTTGCGTTAAAATTTCCATTATTGCAAGCCATCAAAGAAAGTCCCAATTTTGGCAAAAACAATAAAGGAGTTGGTATGAGAGACAACAAAGAAAAGAATAAAAGCAAAGAGAAACTCAGAGCTATCGACTGGTGGGACAGGCAGCCGAGACATTGCGATGGGTAAGATTACTATTCCAAAGTACCTTGGCGAAAATCCGGTGTCCAAAATTCACACATCAATGGAATTGAAATTCAAAACACACTCATTGACTTAGGAGAAAGCAATAAATATCATGAGTAGACAAATCATGGACAAACGCAGAAACTTCTAGTCTTGCTCTTTGCACCACACACTTATTACTGATTAGCGGATGAGATGCGCGAGTCGGACGGATGGGAGTAATAGAAGAGCATTCCGGTGTCCTAGAGCTCTTGGGAGTACCATGCGGATTTGCTGATCGGCAAGCACCCAAGAAATAATCTGAAGCCATCCTGTTTATACTAGAGCAGACCTTTGGCTACGGTCTGACTGCTGCCCCAGTAGTTGTAGGTCCGGTGATGTATATTTACTGTTGGAATTTCAACCAGAAAAGTCGCTTTATATCCTCTAGCTAGGACAATTACGGATCTGGGTGACACTCAGTGGATAGAGGATGAAGAGAATATTTACACCACTCTTCACAATTTGCAGGCGATGAGTGATAATCAAATGGTCTGAGTACTCTAGAAAATTTTAAGATCTGCTCGGAGAACTGCGATAGAAATCATTTTCAAGAGATCCAATATTGAAGTTCTTGTCCATCCTAGAGCGGATGTCTCTTCATTCTATGAAGAAAACTTTGGCGAGTTCTACGGAAGTGAAATTTTTCCAGCAAAACTACGAACATAAACAAAAACTCTGAAAAAATCTCAACGAGAAAGAAGCTAGTCTAAAGTATTACGAGAGACATTCTGCTGCATATGCATGGGAATACTGCCGACATGAAAGGGATGAGTCAAAGAACTTGTACTCATCACATCTATATGAGGCAAACTAGCACATTAGTCGATTCAACCTTTCGAAAGACGGATGACGAGTCCAAATCTTCAGGGAAATTGTCGAGGAGAAGAATTACAAAAATTATTAAAGTGTTAACTTCATTGTCCTGTTTCGGACTAGTCGGTGGGTTTCCCCTTTGGTAATTGTACCTAAGAAAAAATGGAAAATGGAGGGTGTGTGTTGACTCACAGAGGCTTGAATAAATGCTACTCTTAAAGACCATTTTCCCTTACCTTTCATAGATCAAGTGCCAGATACATTAGCGGGTAAAAAGTACTTTTCATTCACTGGATGGATTTGAGTGGATCTACGATCAAATCCAAGTATGCGCAAAAGACCAAGATAAAACCACATTTAGCTTTGTCCTTGTTTTCTATGCCTACTGAGTATTTGCGTTTTGGATTGTGCAATGCACCTGCCAACATTCAAAGAAAGCAGGTAGTAGGAATTTTCACGATACGATACACTTGGTTTGTGTAGAGGTGTACGTGGAATGATTTTACGGTTTGTAGGGATACATTTGAAGAGGCTTTAGAAAACTTGGAAAGAGGTCTTAAAAAGATGTCCGAAAGGCAAACCTTTCTCGTAGTCATGAAAAATGTTTTAACGATGTTCCTTGAAGGTATTGTTTTGGGCACCACATTTTGGGAGATGGGATTAGAAGGTATGGAGTGAAGCGAAAGTTGAAGTTATTTTCTCGCACTATCCATTCCAAGTTGTCGAAGAGATGTTCGAAGTTTTTCTAGGATTTACGGGGGTACTATCGGAGATATAGAAAACTTCACCAAAATAGCATCTCCTCTCTTCAAATTACTCACCAAAAAGATTTGTGAATTTAAGTGGACTTCGATTGCCCGATTCAGCTTTTGAAACCACCGAAAACTCAAAATTTCTGAAGCACACATATTAAGAACCTAAACTGAAGTTACCTTTTCATGTCTCGACGGATGCTTTCACGTCTGACTCTGGGGCTGGAGTATTGAAGCAGAAAGAATTTAGTCACCTGCCATCTATTACTTAATCGAGTAGTGGCTCCCGCGGGAGAGTTAAAGCTATCTTTATATTTGGCCGAAAAAGAGTTTTTGAAATTTGTTGTTCATGCCATTAACAAATTTAGACACTATCGCAACGGAGCTGTGAAAGCTTTTATTCACAGCTCGATACATTCCATTAGATATTTAACAATGAATAAATCCGTCACCTAATGAGTAGATTGCAAGATGGTTGTTATTATTGCAAGAATTCAACATTGCTATTCACTAGGTGAGCTGTGAAAACACAAACCAACATGGTGACTTCACAGTACTAGAAATTCAAAAATATCGAAAAGATGACCCTCCGGTGTGAATGGGTTTCAACAGGTAGATATCGCTCTTTCTAGGTTTCCTATCAAGCTCCTTCGGTTTCGGCAGATATTCTCCATGGTATTTGATTCTAGGAAAGATTTACTTCATGATGATGGGTACTGAGGATCGAAAGAAAGAAATCATTCATGGTATGTACGAAGATGTCATGGGTGGCATTATTGAGTTGTAGACAAGGAGCAGGATCAGATTTGAGTCATTCGAAAGGTGTGTTTGTCGAAGATTGAGATGCAAGGAAATTCACCTGAAAGCATGCTCGCTGACGATGAAAGGCTGTGGCCCGGACAGCACTGTAAGTGACCTACAAGATCCTCAACTTAGGATATTGTATGGCCATCCTTTATTTAAAGATGCAAGGGAAGTATCGTAAAGGTGTGTGGGTCGCTAAAGGAAGTGAGAAACCTTCTCAGCATTGTGAGATGCCATTACAACCTGGAGTACACATTGAACGCTTTTGAAAAATGGGCCAACTGGATTTTTGTCTGGGCCTACTAGTCCTCCGTGAGACACAAAAAATACCTTATTCGTTTTACCACTGGTTGACAACGTTACTAAAGTGGGTAGAAAGCTAAACCATTGTGACTATTTCATCACCTGAATCATCTGTGGTGCTTTTCTGATACTTCTACTCGTTTTCGGTGTCTAGAGGAGTGTCCGAGATCAGAGAGCTCAGTTACACATCGAGGCGGTGGGAGCAAATGGTGAAAGTTACAAGTATCGGACGCTGAACATCACATCCTTGTCATCCACAAAGCAAATGGAAGTAGATGGAATCTACTCATGAAAGTCGTTGATGGTATCCTCAGCAGGCGGCTAAGCATACTACATGGAGAAGGGATTGGGTAGATGAGGCTTTACGAAGCCTGTGTGGGCCTATGAGAGACTACATGGAGCTTACACAACGAGCCATACTCATGTGAGCTTGTTTAGGGAAGCAAGTTTGTTTTCCTATAGAGTTCCAAATCGGGACATTATCAAGATGGCAATTCAGCTGAGGACTTGATCTAACGGAGGCACAAGAAAGCAGTAGGCGGAGCAAATTAACGGAGATTGGATGAGATCGAGGACGAGATGCCGGTCGAGACAAGTCTAGTCCAACGGAAAAGGGCTAGATGGCATGACAAGTACATCAAGGAGAAGAAATTTAAAGAGGGTGATCTGGGCTCTGTTGTTCGAGTTCAAAAGTTAAAGGGATTTTCAAAGGAAAGTGGAGACACATTGGCTTGGGCCATATGTAGGTGTTCGAATTTTTGATAATGAGGCGGTGAAAATCGGAACTATAGATGAAGAGGAGGTCACTTTTCTTGTGAATGACCTATAGGCGGGAAGCTATACCACAAGCCACTCTCAGGAGAGTTTGTCAGGGAAAGTTCCAAGGAGACAATGATGTGAAGTTAATGAAGAAGAGTCTCTCTTCTTCATCGACTTAGATTAAATTTTACTGAAGCATTTTCTCTTTTGAAAAAAATAAAAAAATAAAAATAAAAATAAAAATAGAAAATAAAAATAAAGGTATAAACATGAAAAGGCAATCTAGCTGATTGTGCATGTTTATACTGAGAAAGATAGGGTGACAAAGGTGATACGAGTCTACTCTGACACTCTAACTGCCACCATTTTTTGTTTCCTAGCTAGCATTTGTTATAAAAATCATAGAGTTCGAGTGCTGCATAGTACTTGCGAGTTCATTTCATCTCACTCCATTCACTTATCCATCCATACTTCCATCTCATCGTCATTCACATGTCCACTCCATTCCACATCTCATTCATTTCACTCCATCTTCCATTCACTGCATTTCTGCATGTCAAAGACATTGGATTTGGTATCTTTGCTACAGAAGTGAATAAACCATGTCATGGATTGCGAGTCGGCCCTTATGTGCTTCATTCGCATAGTGAATCCATTTTGTTCCATTATCCACTTCACTTACATATCCTCATCCATCATCCATTTTCATCCATTTTCACACAACATTTTCACCCATCCTCCCGAAACATTTCTGTTTTCATGTGATTAAAGTGTTCTACGAAGGAACGTGCACTGTGACCTCGGTGGACATTCTGTAGTCGATCGACCTTTCACAGCGACCCGACGGTGCTTTACGTGACTATAAACCACTGAAAGGCATCAACCGGCCAGGACATCGAGTACAAAAAAGTGATCCGGTGAATTCATGAATCAAAAATATCAAAGAAAAATTGCAGAAAAGATTCACTCCAAAGAGATGGCGAGAGAAGACAAAGGCTTACCAGCTCATCAAATAAAAGCGCGAAAGGATATGCTCATTTGAAGATACGATGGCATTTCATAAAAGTTTAAGCATAGTTTGAGTCGTGGATTATTCGAAAAGAGTTGTTTTAATAATTGTTTTATTGATCAAACACCAAACAAACCCACTCTGACGGACTTTGTATTAAAATCTTCCATTTCCAAATTTTATGTCAGGTAAATTCCAAGCGGTAAGCAGCCCAATGAGCATTTGAATTTCCCATGACTCTTAACCAAGTTATTTAATGATGATGCAATTTTCCCTGCGGTACGGAGAGTCCTCCGCCGTCTTCTCAATCATTAATACAATCCCTCCACCTCACTCCACTGCTTCTATGCCGTGATCATTTTCCATAACTTCATTCCGTAGCCGAGTATTCCGTTAGAGAGGCGGAAGGCATTACTATCATCGAGGAGCGAGATGGGAAGAGAGGTAAAGCCCAGGAAAGGTGATATAACGGTGGTGAGAAACTCAGCACTTGATCACGTGAGCAGATGGCATGTCTGCTTTGTGAACTGAAAGTTTCGGAGCATTTCTCTTTCGCCAGCACGGAGTGTGGTGCGTATGGAGAGTTTAAAGTACTGTTGTTACCAAAAAGACGAGAGATGTTAAAATTGAAAGTCTTTGCTACCAAAGAGCGAGAGGTTGAGTTTGAGAGTACGTGTTATCGAGGAGACGGTGGAGATTGAAGTCACGTTGTTACTAAGAAACGGAGCGGTGTTTATCGGTGATTGAGTTTGAAAGTCTTTCTCACATTGCACGGAACGGTGTGCACTTGAGCTCCATCTATCGCTTTCTATCGGAGACATATTTAGCCTGAGTTTGAAAGTGCTTTCATATCACTCCAAAGTTCAACGAGCTGCTGTCGGTCCGAAGGGGTTCGAAGGAATTTTTCATTATCAAACGAGAGGCACTTTCCGGCCAGGAGGTTTTGGAAAGGCACATTGCTATTATAAATCAAAGGTATGTCATTCCAAAATTGAAGCCATTTTCATTTAGAGCTTGATGACCATTTTAGTCCGAAAGTAAAAGTCATTGTTTTGTGGGTAGAAAAAGAGTGTTAATTTGATATTGAAAAAATCATGGGTTTCATCGTGAGGCCCGAGCACTGCGGGATCAAAATATTTAGAGGTTACCCACGATGCACGGAGGAAATGTTACAACAAATAGGATGGCCTCAATTCTTGGAAAAATTCTAATAGCTTCCATAAGGAAGTCACCAAAACATTGCACGAGATCGTCCAAGGTGCGAAGTTGAAATAGGGGATGTCAAGTTCTTATTCTTGAAGTTTTTATAGCGAGGAGGCTACGGGATTGTCCGGAAGCTGGAGAAAGATGGTTTAAAAATAGGAATTCCCTTAATGACTCCTGGAAAACAAATTTTAAAAATCACCAAATATGGATGTTAGTGTGTTCGAAGAAAGGAATTCGAGGTACATCATTGAAAAGCAAATGGAGAAACATACTACTTCTTTTACAAAAAATTGTCACATGTGAGGGTAGATATGGGACATTTTATGTCTACCACGATTAGACTAATGTTGCATTTTAAGGAAAATATTTGGATCTGCCATATTTCTTGTGTCGAAATTACTGAAGAAAATGGCTTCCACGTATTCGGAAGAAGAGAGGTTCGGTTTTAGAGACAACCCTGGTATCATCATGGGTTGGTCAAAATTTTGATTGAGCATCGTCTATCCAAAACAAATGATACATGGGATGATTTATTAATAAGGAAATCATTTTGAAGAAGCATAAAAAGAACCATCACCGAACCTGACCCACGAAAGTAGAAAAGTAGGAGATGGAACTTCCAAGAGGTAAAATTGACGAAACCAGGTTCAAGAAAGCGGTGAGGAAGTCATTTTGGAGAAGTTGACTCGAATGAAGCCGACTCAAGGAAAGATAAGATAATCAAGGGAATACGGTGTAGAGAGGAGAGGGTCCTCTCGAGCTTAGGAGAAGCCACACGCAGTTAAAGGAGAGGCTGAAGAAAACACCGATCAAACAAACGTAATCAATATTGAAAGATGAAGAAACATCCATGGAAGAGGATGATGATGAATGTTTACTGAAGCACCCTTGAGATTGATCTGCTCAGCAGAGGAAATCTATGATTGTGTGGAAACTTTAGAGAGACTGACTTGAGAGAAAAGAGAAGAGAGAACGGTCCTCCTTACAGAGGCAAAATTGATATATTAAGGAAGGATAGGTATGAGTTGGAGATTATTGAATGAGACACATGAAAATGAGAATGAAATTCTCAAAGATCAAATCAAGCTCCAGGTGACGTGAACTCAACCTTATCCCTGCATATAGGCGAAAGTGGAGAGGACCAATGAGAAGGTCGAAGACGAGGAACGAAAAAGTTGATCGGAGGCACTCACAAAGCTCGGGTTCAAACTTGTGGTCGAGAAACGAGAAGGCCTCCTAAATTTGGGACAAAGGAGAAGAAGGGGAGTTAGATGTCCTTGCGAGAGCCTGCTGAGATTCATAAGATAATTTGCACGAGGACATGCGAAAGGAGACCGACGGTGGGGTATGTTGAGCCTCAGAATTTGTTGCCTTTCCTTCACCTCATTTTACCTCATTTTCCCTTGTCCCATTTCTATTTTAAACGCAATTGATCAATAAAAATAGTTAAAATTACTTCCTGGGAGCGGATACATGGCCCGACTTGTTGAATTTTGTGATTGTTGCCATTGTTAAGCATCTTCAGTAGGAACTGGGCTATGAGAATCGCGAGGCGTTAGCAGCACTAGCAGAGCGGTCTGTGACTACCTTTATGGTGTTTGATGTATGGCGAGAGTGGCCTCTTGAGGAAAAACGCATATGGGCATGATCCACGTCGTGCCTACATGGTGTGTTGCTCATCATGGAAAGAGAAATGAATTCTGGTTACGGTTATGCACGTGGGAACGCATGTGTGAAGAAGATTCCTACTAGGGCTGTCTCGGTCAGGGTGTCTTTACTCCTTCACGCGACCACCTCAAAGACTCCTAAGATGAGTTTGGATGAGGAGAACGACTTTATCATTCCTGAAATTAGCCTGTAATTATTGTTACTTGCATTTACTTTATAAACTCTTGAGTAGGCGAGAGCTTAGAGAGAGAGATTTTGTGTTAGATTCTAGCTGCTGAGATTTTGTGTAAACTTTCTGTGTTACGTCTTTGAAGACACATGGCATTATGTTTCAAACTATTGCATCGTTAATGGAAGCGAGGACAAAATTATCTTGAAGGCGGTGATTTAATTTGGAGTTGAATGCTTTAGTCCCAGTGGTAGAGATGCCACACTTGCACGGATTTCTTTTTGCATAAACTAAGATAAGTTTTCCGTTGTCTTTGCGTTATTGCATTTGAATTGGTAGTTGTTTTGTTTTATCTACTTTGTAGTGGTACTCATTCTAGTTCTTCCATAAGAAGACACTCTTCCAATAGACTAAAATGATGAATGTTTAATGACTATGGTGATGAGATGAAAGTTAAATTTGTATTTGTAACTGCATAGCTCTGTGGTCATATTCGTTCCGAGCTCTTCACTAGAAGACACTCTTCCAATAAACTAAAATGATGAATTTTTAATGACATGTAGTGCGCTAGGATAGAGTTGGATTTGTGTTGTTTTAACTGAGATACTTGTGGTTATATTCATTCCGAGTTCTTCCACAAGAAGACATTCTTCTAACATATTATAGCGAGTGAATGATGAATAACGCTACGTCACGGCAGAAATTGAGTTAGTAGTTTGCTCTTCACTATCACGATTGCCGCATCATCACTCTTCTAAGAAGAAGTCTTCAAGACCATCCTTAAGAAGTTCAAATGCTATTATGGCCATTGATGCTGATAATTTAGTTTTTCATTTGCTTTCAGGTTCATTTGCCTCCATGCATACAATTTCAGTCCAGGCTGACTACTACCTCCTCCTGAGAAGGAACTCTTCCAAAATATCACTAATGAGTGAACAAAGCAGTTGTGTAACTTCATAGGAGTAATGCATGTCTTAGTTGGAGTATCGAGTTTCATTTTGCATTTTAATTCATGTCGAGCTACTTTGTTTCAAGTTTGATGAAGTGACTTATAGTTCAACATTGTGCTGGTTTAGTAGCTTATCTTAGGTTCATTTTCGATCAACTTATTGCTGGCATCTCTTAGTCACCTACTTGTCATCCCTTGCCACAAATGAATTACTTTAGTTGATAGGATCCACAAGACAACCTTCATTATCTTACAAATATCTTTTGGTCTGAAAAACCACCAGAGTGATCCGTAGCCACGCCAAGGCAGGAAAGATAGCATCATTTCCGGGTCCGAAATGTCTCATGCAAATTCCTCATCTTTCATGCAGAGCTCTTCCTCAAAAGAACTACCTTGAAAAGAAACCAATAACTCTTTGAGTATGAGGCTGCGTGACATTCAATTGAAATTACGAGAATAGAGCTAGGAATTAGTCATGGAATAGATGAGCCTAGAATAAAATGTTGCATCATGATTAATGTCTAGCACGTCTAGTTAGAAAACTTGCATATTGGTGATCATTTCTCAAGTCTAGTTTGTGTCATTTGTACTGAAAAGTCATCATCAAGCTCTTGTTTCTATTCGATCACTGGATTCGAGGATGGTGCCTTCGATGTGTTTTTGAGATCATGTTGCCATTCCATACATTAGAGCTCATTGCTATGTCTTCACCACCAATTTCTTTTCATTAGATTTCCTGAGGCATTTTTCATTGTAAACATAAAACTTCAAAAAGACACATCATAAATCAACGTAAAGGAACCAAAACATCTCAGCTCACTACACACAACGCACTGAGGAAAGCAAGCACCTGAGTGCATGTGTGCAGCACTTTCACTTCATCGGTTCTACAAATCTTTGGTTGACAATTAAATGAACTCGGTGAGGAGACTGAGTTGAGACCCAACACGACCACGGCCACGATCAAAGACCACTGGTCCCCACGGCCACGACGAGCGGTCGGCAGATCTGCCAGGCAGGCAGAGGTGGTGCCGACGCCTGGTCGACGCATACACATCCAACGCTACTTGACGCGCGTGTTGAATGGAGCCGAGTGCCTTGTGGTTGCTCGTATCGTCATGAAATATGGACAAGGGAGATTTATGGGCGATTTCATAAGGATTTCGAGTCACTGAAACACTGCTGGCGTCGGCAGAAGTCCCTTTTGTGACCCGAAATGGTTATATAGCTTGGTTTTATCAAGAATTTTGATGTCTAGATATACTGCTATTTGGTAAGGGTGATTATATGGTTTTTCCATTGTCTTGAAGAAAGAAGTTTGAAGGTTGGGGTTTCGATTCTCATGCCTTCGATTTGTTAAAGAGAAGCCATCTATGGTTCAGAATTTCCATGTTATAAATCGAAGTACTCCCGAAAACCGCTGATGCCTCACGATCACTGCATGGCAACCTATATCTTGACAAAACATGGTAAATCAAATCACAAATCGAAGAGTATCGGTGTTGAAGGCGAAATTCACGCGAATGGAATATTGAAGACAAATTTACGAGGCTTGTGGCTAAGATTGATTATCAAAAGCCTAATCCTCCCGTATAAGATACTGATTAAAAGAAAATCCTAAGGAAAGTGTTTATCGGACGGATGAAGGCCTCCACGCACACATGTGAGGAAAATTGATTCCTCCCGGCTACCACGAGTGCCCACATTGACAGACTCGTGCAAACGCAAATTTTGGAGATATGTGATCGAGTTCAGGATGCTTTGTCTCCTTACACGGCTAGAGAGTTAATTCTTCAAATACAAATAAAATTAATGACAAAATATCAACATAGTTACTTTAACATAACGAGAGAGCATCAAAAAGTGAAGAGCTCACAAGCTTAATCTTAAATAGAAAAACATTAATGCATGAGAAAAAATTTGCAAATTTCTTCACTTGAGCGACAGACGAGAAAGCCATTAGGATTGTATTAATTATCTTTGGAGATATTTTATCGAGATACGACCTCCTCATTCTTCTATAAATACTCTTGGAGAAGATGAGAGAGAGTTTGTTAAAGCTGGTTGCTAAGCTTTCGAAATGTAATTGAGCTTGATACTAATAGATAATTTATTCGCAGGTGTAGTGTAGGGTGCTAAACTAAAGCTGTTGGACTTAGAAAAGTCTGTGTGTGGTTTTCAGAGCATCAATGCTAAGGCCCAGTTTATGGGATCCTGGTCTATGCTCGATGTGGTGATGTGGCTTTCTTGTGTGAATTGTTTTTTTATTTAACTGTTTTCACTTTAGTGTTCATCTTCTCTTATAAAAGGTAATGGCGTGCATAGAGTTAAAGGCTCTACGTATATCGTTACCCTTCTACGATTGAAAATCTTTATCTAAATGTTTCTCTTTCCAATGCGTGTGTGTTGGGAATGATTTAATTTAGTTTAAGCACCGTAGGAATGCAGGCATTCCCTCGCTCCCTTTGTTTAGCTAATTGTTATTCTTAAACGTTATTTTCGGTATATGTTAAGTAGAGAGAAACTAAAGAATATATGGTGTTCCCTGGTCCTAGTTTTGTCCCCAAAATGCGTGCGAATGTTTCGCTTGAAATGTGTTGAAATGCGGCTAGTGTTGGAAATGCCTACCAGGATCTTAGGCCATTCTTTGTTGTCTTTGTGTTTTTCTTAGGAAGTAACCAAGTAAAGCGAGCTAAGGAAGAGGATTTGTGGTGAGCTCGGCTTTCTTTGCTATTTTCTTCTCCAACGAGTTTTCCTTCAGGTTTCCCTTTGTTCTAAAATGTTTTTCTAGTGAAAGTGCATCAAAAGCGGAGGCTGAGTTTTGAGTGCTCTGATCTTAGGCTGCTCTTTGCTCGTATGGTCATGAAATGCGGGACCCGGGGAGATTTATAGGAGCGGTTTCGCAGGTTCCCAGGTCCACCAGGCTGCTACGACATTGCAGAGTCCGCTCTGTCGACTGAAATGGTTATATAGCTTGGTTTTATCAGAAATTTTGATGTCTAGATATACTATTTGGTAAGGGTGATTATATGGTTTTTTTCCATTGTCTTTGAAGAAAAAGAGGCTGAAGGGTTAGGGTTTCAATTCTCGTGCCTTCGATTTATTAAGAAAGCCATGGTTGAAGTTTGTTCCATGCCTCGTCGATACTCCAAAAGCCTTTGATGCCTCGCGATCACACACGCAACATTGCACCGAGACACGAGTAAATCGATACACCAAATCGAAGAGTGTCGGTGGTCGTAGACGGGGTGCTTTTGAGAATGGAATATTGAAGACAAATTTACGAGGGTTATGGCTAGAGATTGATTATCGGCCTAATCCTCCTCAGATAGAAATACAATTCAAAAGAAAAATCCTAGTGTTTATCGGACAGAGAGGCCTCACTAGCCACATGTAAGAGGATGGTTCACTCCGGTACCACGATTTGTGCACACTTACAAAACTTGTCTGACCATGTGAAGTTATTGATCAAGTTCGGATATTTGTCTCAACCACGACTAGAGAGTTTGTGCTTCAAATAAAATTAATGACAAAATATCCAGCAGAGATTACTTTAACATAACGAGAGAGCCTCGAGAGTCAAAAGAGCTCCCATGAGCTTAGTCTTAAATGAAAACCATTAATACGAGACGAGAAACATACTGTAAATTTATTCATCGATGCAAAGGCCAGAAGCCATTAAAATTTGTATTAGTGTCTTGCAGAGATATTTTATGGGATCCAGGCCTCCTCATTCTTCTGTAAAATACTCTTTGGAGAAGACTGAGAGAGATTAGTTAAGGCCAAGGTTGCATTTCAAACTTTGAAATGTATAGTTGAGCTTGATACTAATTGATAAGTTAGATCTAGAAAGTGTGAAAGGATTGCTAAACCAGAGAGTGGACTTAAAAGGTTGTAACTAGTTTCGAGCATCAGCTGCAAGGCTGATTTGTGGGATCTGACAGTACATGTCGACTTGATGATGTTATTTCTTATTGTGAATTGTTTTTTTATTTTTGTTTTCACTTTGTGTTCATCTTCTCTTATAAAAGAATAGCATGCATAGAAGAGTTAAGACTTACGTATACTCGAGTACCCTTCTCACGATTGAAAAATATTTATCTAAATGTTTTCTTTCAATCTGTGTTATTTGGGAATGATTTAATTTAGTTTAAGTAGTAGGAATGTTGGCATTCCCTCGTCCTCCTGTTTAGCTAATTGTTATTCTTAAATGTTATTTTCAGTATATGTTAAGTAGAGAGAAACTAAGGAAGATATGGTGTTCCCTGGTCCTAGTTTTATCCCCAAAGACTGTCTGAATGTTTCCCTTGAAATGTGTTGAAAGATGGCTAGTGTTGAAATACTTACCAGATCTTAGGCCATTATTTTTTATCTTTGTGTTTTTCTTGAGAGTAACCAAGTAAAGTAGAGCTAGGAGAGGATTTTTGGTGAGCCCGACCCGCTATTTTCTTCTCCAACAGTTGCCTTCAAGTTTCCCTTTGTTTTAAAATGCGTTTCTATTGAAAGTGCATCAAAAGCAGGCTAGTTTAGAAGTACTTACCTGATCTTAGGCTACTCTTTTTTCTTCATTTTTTTAATTCCCCTTATTATTGTTTCATTTCATTCCATAAATCAAACTTTAAAGAGATCCTTAGACATAGATGACTTGCCCCATGGACCACTCTTGAACCTGATTGTTTCAATTAAACCCTATTCTGACTCCATAGCCCAATGGACTAAGACCTGCAATTATCTATATTTTTGGCCAAATCTTGTTCTATTTGCTTGAAAATTCACACCTTTGAGGCTCTTTGCATTTAGAACATTCCACCTCAAATAATAATCATGCTCAACCATCCAAAAATAAAACAAAACCCTTGGCCTTCATAACTAGCCTAATATCATTACCTAAGACTTCAAAGACAAATCCATATTTGCACTTATTGGAGAGATCCCTCTTCGGATTTAGGAGGGATAGATCCTAGAATCCGAAAGTGGTTGAAATAATGTTCTCCCTACAGTTGGATTTTTGCCAATCTTGCTAATTACAGGGTGCCAACATCTTTGGCGACTCCACTGGGGAACAAACCTAATTAGAATATATGTTTCCCCTTAAAATTTCATACAAATATTGTTTAGTGAGTAAGAAGCAACCTTTTCAAGCACTACCAAGAAATTGTAATCATGATGAAGCTCGTTTGAATCAGTGACAAACTAGGCAAAACCTACGATTCTCGTAAAAGTTTGTCTAACCTTGAAAGATCAGCTATCTTAGCCATAAGAATAGATTGTCTTTTTCTCATAACCATAGCTAAGTTTTGAAACAAATTTAGGACACTCTTAACAACCAATAGGACTGAAAAATAACTCAGAAAACCCAAAAATATTTCAGATTGGTATCCAATAAACATGGCGGTGAACCATAAAACCTTTTACCTCTAAAAAAGAGCTAAAAACTTCCACTTGGCGACTCCACAATCCTCAACAGACCTTAAGACTCCACTGGGAAGAACCCTTATCATTATAATATCATTCAAACTCAGTTAGAGGACTGTAGGATTAAAATTTGTGTAAATATATTAGTTCACCTTTTAAATATCGTCATATCTGGTTGAAATTTTCTTATTTAGTTGGGTCTAAAAACACAACATAGTGGCTCCTAGAAAGATTCACAATAGAGCCTATCCTGACCCTAATCCACCTTAGGTGGTTGATAACCCAGAAAGTATCCTTAGGAAGTCTCCTAGGATTAAATTATCAACTATTTTCAGATCACCCTTGAGAGCTAATTCAGCTCCTGAAAATCTTTTAGCTCTACAACAATCACAAGTTGACTTAGTAAATACCTTTAGAACTAGGTCATTTGATGATATAACTCAGCTAGATTATGAGTCTTCACTTTCATCTCCTGAAACAAGTGAAAATCCTAGTAGTAGGGAAACAACACCTCCTAATTTACATTTCCTTCACAATTCAGGTGTCTCTCATCGAAGACCAGCTCAACAATCTATTGTTGTTCCATCCACATCCCTTCATCCTCCATTCATTGTCCAAACCACTCCACTTCAGCCCACTTTTCCTTTTGGTAATCCACCTCTTGTGAATCCACCCCCACAACATATCATGGTAGCATGGTATGCTCCCTTAGTCCTTCCTGTACCATTAGTCAATCTTCCACAGGACTATTAGTCAAAAATTCCATTATATGATGCTAGCAATGGTACAACTGCATCACAACATGTGGATAAGATGAATGACTACTTTGACAGAAATGAAATTGATGATGATTCTGTCAAGCTTAGACTATTTTCCCAGAGTTTGGGGGGAGAAGTTAGAAAATGGTTTAAAAGCTTAACCCCCATAGTATCAATGATCTCCAAGCCTTCCATCAAACATTCTTAAACAAATGGGAAGTGAAGAAAAATCCTCTCCAAGTCCTTTTTGATTACAAGAACCTCCACAGAAACACTGGGGAAAGTGTACAAGCTTACCACACGAGATTTAACAGTATGTATAATGCATTTCCCCCAGATCTAAAACCTCCACAAGGCTTAGCTCTAAACAAGTTTCCTAAGGGGTTTGACCCCGATATGGCCTATCAGCTGAGAGAGAGAGATCATGAAACTCTTGAAGAGATGCAAAAAGGTGCTCTTGCTCTGGAAGTCAACTTGATAGAGAAGAGAGAAAGAATGAAAAATGAGAAGAGAGTGTCCTTTAGAGAAGAAAATACACCCTCTACTTCCAACTCAAAGATGGAGAGAATGATGGAGGAGATGATGAAAGAGATGAGAATAATTAAGAGAGCACAAGCAAGCCAAAACCAAACTACTCCTCAAAATAGAAACTAGAACCAGAATTAGAATTTTAGAAGGAACCAACCTCCGAACAAACCTAGGGAAGATGATCAACAGATCACTCCTCCCTTTCATCAGAACTATGGAAGTGAGGTTGAGGAAACAAATGAAATAACAGAGGAAGATGATACCAACATGCTAGGGGTATATACTGATGTCTTTGAAGTCCATTATGATAGAAAAAAAGGTCTATACACACCTTATGATGACAAAAGAGATAATGATGAAAATTATTATCAAGACATGGAAAATGTCATCATAGAGTCTCAAAGAGAATATGACCTTAGAAGAAAAACTAGTCGACAAACTCCCAACACCAAAACCTCTGAAAAATCTTCACAAAATAGCACTACAACCAAACCTAAAGTTGTCAAAAACAATGACAAAACAATAGCTATGAATTCTAATAAAGGTAGAGAAGCCCATGTCATTTACGGGCAATGACACCTCCCCTCCACAATAGTTCACCCTTAGTCTCTCTGCCTATTTCACATTCGGCTTTTTCAAATGTTGTTATGGATCTACTGGTCTTACAGTCCCTCTGCCCATTTGCTTTGTCAAACTCTCTTGCG
Organism: Pinus albicaulis; assembly: GCA_034641835.2. Lineage (NCBI taxonomy): Eukaryota > Viridiplantae > Streptophyta > Pinopsida > Pinales > Pinaceae > Pinus > Pinus albicaulis. The sequence continues at coordinate 206,948 of JAXQQM020089213.1, read as the reverse complement.
GCTCTGCCCCTCTTGTAGCCCCTTCGTCTCCCTTTGCCCATTCGTTCCACGAAGGGTTCAATCACCCTACTAGTCTGCCTCATTCAATCCTTCCACATTCCTCGAACTTAGCCTCCATTCCTCAAAGACACCGCATGCATTTCCGTAGAGGTGGAGGCCGTGGATTGCCTTCATCACTACCCATCCATGCCTTGGTGGGTCACTTTATGGATTTATCCCTGTAATTGGAAGTGACGGAGGCCATTGACCCCTAGCTCCTCTCTGCTCACATCCCTTTGTGTATTATAGAAGCTCAGTCTCACCCATTCGGTTCGAGGTCTAGGAAGAAAATTTGTAAATATACTTTTTCCCGGCCTTTTCTGCATCAACCTCAAAAGATGGTTGCCTTTCATCTCAAGACATCGGATGACTCCTCTCTCAGTGATCGTAGCAACAGCTCCGATGACGGTGGAAAAGACACTACTTTAGGAGCTCGTTCGACTTCAATGCTAGAGTTGGACCCCTAGTTGTCCAAGCCAGAGGACGACTACGGTTTCTCCATCGAGGAAGAGCAGCCTCACCCTCCTACTCTAGATAACAAGGATAGGCATTCCTAGTGATATGGTTCCCATTTTTCATGGTTTTTACAAACATGTTATTGTTTCTATGTTCCTTCACATTCTGCATTGCATATCTAGATACTGGGTCCTACTGTCAAATGTTGGTTTCCCCTCTAAAGGAAAAAAATTTCATGCTACTTGGACTAGTTCATGGGTTGGTTTCCCTTCATAGGGTAGCCCCTCTTTTTTTTATTTTTAATTTCCGCTTTCCCATCAGACTTTGCTAATTCAACAATTCCAGTCTAGATGACAAACTATAACATTATAATTTTTGTATTATATGATATAATTAGACATATTCAGAAAAAAAAATAGGTGGGAAACCTTTTGGAGTATCAAATAAAATGGAATGACTCTCCAATACTTTTTGGAGATCTAAAAAAATATATGATTTTTGTGTTTTAACCTATAGTGGTCATAATAGTGAAATTGCACATTTTTTTTCTTTCTTCAGAAACTTTTTCATACCATTACAGTTGATTATATTTCTTATTTTCCCTTCCATACCCCTTAATTCAATTTTGATTCCTTCGCAAAATAAAAAACAGGAAAATATCTTGAAAATTAAAAGCTATCATCCCCATAGATTGTAACCATTGGACTCCTAGTAAAAAAACTACACCACCCATTGGAATGGAAAAAATTGAACTATTCAATACATATCCCCCATGGTTAGCTTGATATTATGACACTTTCCAGAAAATTTTATAGTTCCTCCATTTGCATCTATCACTTTATACTCTTTCGTTGGATATAGGAAGAAATTCAATTCTTTGGCTACCTTACAATGCATAAAATTATGGGTACTACCTGAATCAATAAACAATATAACCATTTTGTTATTGATATATCCTTTTATAATAAGAGTTTGAGGAGAGGTAAATACTAAAAATGCATTACAATATATGGTAGAATTCGTTTATTCTTTCTTCGAGGTTTGTTCCTAGTCTATATCATCCTCTTTTGATGTATCTTGTTATTTTTTTTCCTCCTCTTCACAATCTATGTACAATAATTTCTTCTCATCACACTTATGTACTTTTGTGTATTTGTATCACAACTGGAAAACATCCTTTTTTCTATTTTTCCTCCAATTATTTTGGTGTTAACCTTATAGGTTGTGGAAGGCTAGGAGGTGCAACACTTACATATTTATAATTGTGAGTGGTAGACTTCCTTGTTGCAATAATTTTAATTTCAAATTTTCTTGCTACCCTAAATGAATTCTCCAATGAATCAGGTTCCCAAATACAACTTCATTTTGGATGTTATCATTTAAATTACCTATGAAGACATCAATAATATTCTCCTCTGTAATATCAGTTACCCTAATACTCAATTTTTGGAAGCCTTCAATGTGCTCCATCATTTAACCCTTTTGTTTGAGATTTATTAATTAACTAAAGAAGGTGTTTCTCTTTGTATCCTCATAATTTTCTATGATTTCCTATGTAAAAGATGACCATGTGATAAGTAGTTTACGAGAAGAAATCCATTGATACCATATATACTTATTGGGCTCTAAATATAAGGATCCAATGCATACCTTTTTTGTGTGTTGTACATCATGGACATCAAATTATTGCTCCATCTATAGTATCCATGTTACCGGATCTTTGTCACCAAAATTCATCATATCGATATTTTTAATGTGGTTGGTATTCAATCCAAAGTATGAGTCTCTAAAATCATAGTTAACATTCCATTTTTTCTCATCATGGGTTTCATGGAATACCGTTTTTCCATTACGAGGTATTTCTTATAGCATATTTTTCAAACCTTCCTTCAAACATTCCATGTCTACTTTTAAAAAATTATTCAAACCATCCATCTTAACTTCCACATATGCTTTAAGTCATCCTTCAAAACTTCAATATTATCTTACATTTCATTTTTCGTTACTGTTTGGGAGGGACATTTATTTTTCATTTGGTCTTGTAATTTTCATATATCGTCTTGCATTTCTTCCTCTTCTTGATGTTTGATATAATATATTTATGGTTTCTTACTAGGTGTGTCTAATTTGTTTTTAGGCATATTGGAATAAAAAAATGATACATATTCTTCACTATTCCGTTGAAATCGCTTCAATCTTATTTTTCAAACAAAATTTACGCAAAATTTTAAAACAATACACACATTTTTATTTCTTTCTAGGAGGTAAATATCGAAACTATTGTCTCTTTTTAATGTCAAATCCCCAAGGTATAAAATTTATTCCTAAGGTGTCCTTTTGAGGATTCTTTCCATTTCCATAATTAATTCCAAAATTTTATTCTTCAAGATAATTTTATGCCCAATATCCCACGATGAATTTATTATGGATTGGTTCAATAGCGTGAACTTGTAAGGAATTCCACGTGTCATTGTTTCATTATTCCACCTTAAAAAAATGACACAAGAAAAAAAAAACATTGCAATTTCGGTCACATTTTAGGAAATTCAAATCCAATGCTCGTAGAGTAATTTATTATGATTTTCCCAAGGTCGCATGTTTGGGAATTAATTCTAGAGCATGAAAAAACCCTAACTTATTTGGACCATAAGTTGTGTAGGCAAATCCCCTCTATTGACATAGATGATCCCTCTAGCCCTAGGGTGGGTCTAGCAATAAGGGAACATGTTGGTTTCTAAATACCTAGTTCATAAATGAAATACATATTGGAATAGATGTCCTACCTCAATCCAATGCTCTTGACATAGTACGTTTTAATGATCCATCGATATTTTTCCTTCAAGCCTTGCGCTCTATTTGTGGCGATATCCACACACTTGCACAAAGATCAAGCAAATGCTAAAAGCATACGAGCATACATATTCATTTACTACTTTTATAACTATTCAAGTAGAGTAAAAAAATTTCAATATTACCATAGACAAATATGGAACTAGAAATCAATCATGTCATATTAATGTATACAAGGGGGTTTACAACGTGCGCCTTGATGCTATAGACCTCCTTTGATGGGTTCAGTCGGGCACGTCTCCAAAGCATTCATTCTTAGATTTGGCTCAAAGAGGTGATAGGCCCAAAATCTCTCTCACAACTATGAAATATTATCTGTTATCTTCTGCACACTAGCTCTTAGTCTATTCTATCTAGCATAATCAATGGGATGAAGAGGAATTTATAGGAGTGGAGGAAGAGATTCGGGATCCACTTCTGGTGGAGGAAATTTTTATCCCTTTGGGAAATTTCATTTTTGTAGGAACTAGAAGGCCAAAGGGAGAAACTTGACCACATCTAATTGAACAAACATGCATGATTATGACCAGGAAGCTGTTAGATCTTAGAAGCTTCATTTCCATATTAAAAAACCTTCTAGAAGTAGCTCGAAGCAGGGGTTCTTTGGAGAAAGAGTGCCCATGGCACGAGGCGTAGTGAAAATTTTTCCATGGGCATGAGGACATAACCACACCATAGCACCGACCCAAAATTACATGCTTTTAAGGATCACTTCAGGAATGGTCTAGATATTTTGTTCCTAGCATGTTAAGGGATGCAATGACATTCATTATGATGTGTGATATTACACAGGGGTTACTATGATGGTCCTCCAGTATTCAGAATAGGGAATGCATGGATGGTGAAAAATTTTTTTGTGACGCCATATCTCTGAAAATATAGTGAACCAAGATCTAATTTTTTTACAGGAAATTTATCAATATTTCGGAAACACTTAGTCACAATTTTAACTTGTGTAGTTTTCCAGAAAAAAAATGGTTATAGATAAAATTCCAAGATGATCTATTTGTAGTAGTGAAACCATAGAATCCAAAGCTCTCATACAAAACTGAAGAAAATATAGATAACAACTTCAAAGTTACCCTCTTCAGGGAGAAACCTCCTTTAAATCACATAAGTAAAAATTTATTTTATTATACAAATGATAAGAATTCCTTGGTATATATAGTATTCTAATGGGTCAAAATATAATCATAGGATCCATAACAATAATAATGTAAAGGAACAACAATGAAAATAGTGGCTTCTATGGGGGACAACAATAAAAAAATCAGGGATACATGGGAAAAATAATAACAATAGAGGGATAAAATAACAATAAAAAGAAGGGGGATAGACTAGTATTGTATGGACCAAACATCCCCTAAGCCTTATCTTTAGCTACTGTACATTACATAGTTATAGTGTGAAACCTTGCTTCCCTACCTCCCTAGCTTGACCAATTGTGCAATCCATTCATATTCTAGGCATCCTACACCACATTGCATAGTTATAGTGATCAGTAAGTCACCCCTAGGCCTCTAAAACCGTCAAATATTCAATCCTTGGAATCTCCTCCTTAATATTTTTGCATTGCGTAGTTATAGTGGTGAATCATGTCTCCCTACTAACTAAAACCACTCACTGTGTAATATTGATGTGTCCCATCAATAAGTGTAACTTTAAGTCCATTTTTCTATCCTCTAGCACTAAAAGATATCATTTTATTATATTAATTAGAATTTTTATCCATAATATGATTATTAAGAAGAGTAAAGGGTGATTTTCATATTACATAGCCTAATGTGATTAATATGCAAGAAAAAGAAGCATTTTTGTGATATTTACTATGCATGGGATTGATGGAGATATCTAGAGAAATATTTTCCAGTTCATTAACTATCCAACTTGGCTTGAGATTAAATATTCCTCACCAACAACTATAATTCACTCATATCCAAGGAATTATAATGAATGTGAAGATCAAAGGGAACCAGATCCACAAATTTCAATATTTTGGAGTGGAGCATTCATCATTTCAAGTGATCTTCTACTAAGCTACTTTTTGAATAAATAAACCAAATTAAAGGCTCAATAAGATAATATTTTTTGCTGAATATAGGAGTACGTATAAAGAGCCTTGTGCTTGATACTATTAGTTTCATCTTTCATATCATGTATGTGACTCTTATTTTCTATCAATGGTAGTTTAATTGTTTTTTTTTTCATCTGAGTTATTTTTGGAGGGTTGAAACCCTTTAGTTTCGGTCCAACCGAGATGATTTAGTCCCTTTCTTACATTCTTTCCTTTTTCCTATTCAAGTAATTGTAATTATTTTCTTTTTAAAGTAGTAATTAAATCACAATAACTTGTAGTTACAGGTTTTCTAATCCCTCTCTTGTGGGAAGAGTGTTTGGAATATATACAAGAACAACCTAAAAAAATGTGTTTATGATTTCTTGAAAGTTTTTGTGTCAGATTGCAACCATTTTTCATGCTTGGTTTTTAAAACTGAGATTTCAGTAGCATTGATTTATCAATTATAGTTGCGTTGTAGGGTAGAGTAGATATTAATAAAATTCAACTCATATTTTTCATGTTACATTATTTTGTTGTAATATTGATCATTTGATGCATGTGCTTGATTAGTTCACAGGGATTGTTGTTGGGTTGTATGCGTGGGCACCTCACATCACTTCCAAACTTGGCAATTGATATCACTCCACCAATACAAATGAAGGACACCACTGACATAAAATTTGGTTCAAGATAGGCCTCCAAGCAATACTAAGCTTGGCTAAGGGGCTCCCACACCCCTCATTCACCTTTTTTCACCTTCATCCACATTACCTCACCTTCATCCACCTTCCTTCACCTTTAATATACCATTATTTTCCTCAAAAAAGGTCTTGGACCCCCTAATGTAGCAAAACAGGTCCTCCTGTAGGAAAATAGAGCATCCTATAGCACTTCCTATAACAACCTTATAGTATTTCTTACTTCAACCAAATCCACTCGAGATTTTCACCCTTAAATTCGTAAGTTTAATAATGGCCCCGAAGCTCTGATTTAATGATTAAGGAAGAGTCTAAGACAATGTGAACCCTATCCTTTCCTCATGCAAACATAAGACAAGAAGTAGAATTATACTTAGCATTTTGTTTTCATAGTTGTGTTGAAGATTAAATTCCTCATTTTTAAACAAGTTTTAAATAAATAAATGATTCATGCAAATAAGCTATATATTTGATTAATTGTGCAAACAGTTGTAGCATGGTTTTGTTCTTCAACTATAATAGCCTCTTCCTTTCATGAAATTTTTAATTAGCATCTACATTTAAATAATTTCATGTTCATTCCTATAGTAAGAATCGTCTTCATTTCATTTCAATCACTATATGATTTCATAATAAATTCTATTTGTAGTTAGTTGAAGGAGTGGTATTTGAATACCTTGATCTAATCTAATAACTGAGGGTGGCATTAGTATAACCTAACATGTTGTGCATACAACACCATCACCTCTATGTTTGTATGAACTGCGAGTTGATAATTTAAGTTGAGAACAATTGGGAGTTGCAACACCCTTGGTGAAATACGAGGTCCCATCACTTTTAGAACTATTTCCGAGGAGGTTTATAAGTATTTTTTGTTTCTACTTAAGAGTTACCTTTTTTTTATGTTTTACATCAGTATTATTGGTTTGAAAGTTTCAGAAAAACAAAAATAAAAAATAAGAGCTAGTTATTTCATTCCTCGTATAAGTAGGGATATTTAATGGAAATTCTTACCAATGCCCCCCACCCCATCAAGAAATCAACCTTATTTAGCCTTTCAGGCTTGTAAACTTCCCTCTCCAACTACAGGGGAGTTATAAGACCCTCTAGGTGAGTAACCATAAATTTTTGAGGAACTCATAGGGGAAGAAGAACCTATATCACCTACCCAAACCATGGATGTGAAAAATAATAAAAAACAATGGAGATGCTAAAATGAATAATAAAACCCCTCATCCCCTTCCACATTTACTTGGCATAACCTATGAGGATCTTGAAACCTCCATGTTTCAGTTTTTAGTTGTATTTAGGACCTATGACTATTCCTCAGATGAACAAAAGTTGAAGTTGTTTCCATATACCCTCAAAGATGCAGCCTCGTGCTAATTTAGGAGTTTAATTAGAGCCAAAATGACTACCTAGGCCCAAATGTAGGAAGCCTTGAATGAAAAATACAAGTATTGCTGTATATCCAAAGAAAAAAATAAGGAAATATTTAGGATGACCCTTGGACTTGGTGAATCCTTAGAGGACTATGAAGAAATATTGCAACTCAATCAAATGAGGGCTAATTTTACCCTTGATCCTAAGTCACTCAAGCTAGTTCTTCTCAAAAGGATTAGGTATGATTTAATGGAAACCCTCAACATGTTGTATGGAGGAGATGTTTAATGATTTCCTTATGAAGACATTAAAACTATATTTAATAATCACTCTAGGAATGTTATGAAAAAGGGTAGGTCTAGAAAAGGCTTGGTCAGTTCATTTTCCTCACCAAAAACTATCAAACATGAGATAGGAAGTATATTGGAGGATTTTTAGATTGAAATGTTGCATAACGTTTCTCTACAAATGGATATTATGAAAATTAAAATTAAAATGAAAGGGAAGTACCTATATTATTTCCTAGATGTACTAAGAGACACCCTAGGAATGAGTTGCCATAAAATTTCATAGAAGTATGCTCTCTATGTGAAGAGAACAATGCAATAGAAAAATTTCCCTCTTTTCTAGGTCTAAAGGTTGTATATCAAGGGGTAGAAGGTTTTTCAAACAATATATGTTTCATTAAGCAAAGATTACCTCAAGGCCTTGGACCATATCAACAAGGAATTAAAGGTGCTCAATATTCTCATTACAATCAAAATTAAAACAAACCTTTCTAGACTTTGTACCCTTCCACTCATAGATCATGTCCCATGCCTCCTTATTGGTCTTATACTCCTTAGTATCCTCCTCAACCGATCCACCCACCTTTCTAGCCATATCCACATGAATCTTCCAAATTCAGCAACCCCTCACAAGGTTTGACGCTCTAGATAACCTAACCTCCTGGTCTACTACCTCCACCTTAACCTCAACCTAAACCACAACTCCCTCACCATACCCCACCTAAGAAAAATGTCTACTAAACCCTATTTAAACCTAAGGAATAATAAGGAAAAATATGTTTATAGTTGGGAGACATCATATCCTACTTATTTTGTTTAATTCCAAGATATCTACCTTCCGTCTCGGAAGGTGATCCCAGATAATAAACCACCTTCTCCACCTGAAGAGGTTGAAGAAGATAAGAAAGAGATTTTCCCTTAAGCCAGTGCACCTATTTTTCCTAAAATCTTGGTCCACCCTAAGAAACACACCCCAAAATAGGTAGAACTCCTCAGAGAATTGAAGAACTTGTATACCAAGATACCCCTTCTCCCAACCATCAAAGATGTTACAATTTACAACTAGTTGCTTAAGGAATAATGTTTCAAAAGGCCTGTGAGAATAAGAAGAGATCCCCCCCACTATTAATGTTGTTGGATATCTATATGATCTAATTCCATGTAGGTTAATCTCCCCAGATTTCTTGGATCCTAATATCCAGTAGTGGATGTGCAGATTGATGGAATTATGGTCCGTAATACATTTATTTACCTTAGAGCTGCAATCAATGTGATTACTAGGGAAACCATGTTGAAGCTCAACCTCCAAGCGGAATTTAGGAATACCAATATAATTTTGGAGTTTGTATATATATCCATTGTATCTCAAGAGGGAGTTCTTGAGGATGTCATGGTATCCATTGCCTCATGTGCATACCCCACTCATTTCCTAGTCCTACTGCATAAAACCAAGTTTAATGGTTATCCTCTCATCCTAAGAAGAACTTGGTTGGCCACTCTTGATTCCTACATCAATTTTAGGGTTGGGATCATGACCATAAATAATGGTAGCCTATCAAGAAATATTGTGCTATTTCCTCCTGGTCAACTTTCTATTTAGAATTATTGTACATTGTGGTTAAAGGATGAGGAAGAGGATGGATTTTATTAGAACATCCTCTCGCTGACCCTTACACTCTAGATAATCTTTTAGGGTGGAAAAGCTTATGGCTAATATGATATTAGGACCATATATTACAAAATCAACCCCACGGTAGTATCCCCAAATGGGAATGCACGCAATGATGTGCGGGGATAACGCACTTCTTGGAAATGTGTGCACATAAATCGGTTTGGAATCCTTAGAACCCTTAGATCGTTATGTTGGGGTCTACATGCAAAAGAGCAGGAAAAAATCATTTTAGGTGTAGTAAACGGATCTCACCACCTAGTCTGGGCGAAAAACACACAATGAGAGGGAAATTTTATGACTGTGTGCAATATTTAGCAAAAGGATGCGGGTTTTGGAAAGCATGAGTAGGAGGCCATCAAATAAGATCAAATTTTTAATAGCAAGTAGAAAAATCAGATTTATATTGATGCTCTTACATTATAAAAAAAAATATAGAAGACGATAAATAAGGAAATCCTCATAAAAGAAAGGTGGCACATGTATTTCTTTGCCAAAATGGCTTAACAATGTTATTTTATGGAGGCATAGTAGATGAATGTTACACTTCAGATCTAGAGAAGATATGTGTACAAAATATCATATCCATTTCAGATTTTTACACTGAAAAGGATCTATTATAAAGATCCCCTTGGAGTTTGATCAAATCATGCAATACGAAGTGAGTACGAGTTTTAAGTAGCAGATGCGTAATATTCAGAGAAATTTCCACAGAAGATGATTTTACATTAGAAATATATCATATCTATACAAAACATGGATCCAACAAGCTAATCCATGGATCACGAGGTAATGACTGACCTTTGAGAGATGCTCATCAAAAAAATGGGATCAAGCACACCCTCTGAAAACCTCCACTAAAAATAACGTAGTCCGATGAGAAGTGCCTTTGTGGCTTGAAGCAGGTTGACAGTGCCAAGATATAGATATGAAGCTCAGAAACTAATGCACTCTTCTGGGGAGGATAAAGACTCCCCTTAGCCCAGGGAAAGGGCTTGCTAGTATGGTCTGAATGTGACTGAATCTAGCCTCCACTTCTTGTAGCTTAAAAAAGAAACCAAGCTACCTCTAACAGGTCTTCGTGTGGTTGGAGAGTAGGCTTGGGCAAAAACTAGATAGTGGATAAATCAAAATAATCCTCCAAGAAATCCTCAATGGAAGAGGTGGGATCCACTGCATAGGAATCCCCCAGTCTTGCTTGACAATGTTAACTAAACAAGCAAGAATGGTATTTGTCTAAACAAATAAGATACTCAAAAATATACACAAGAAAAAACCTCCTCTTGCGCTACCCCTTCCTTTTATAAGATGAAAGCCTTGGAAAACCCTAAACCACCTTGATGAATTAGCTCCTTTCACATGAAGGGCCTCCATCAAAGGCCTTTGTCCCTTCTTGGTGTGTATCTAGACAACATTGTATATTTGAACAAAGTTGACTGGTCTCATAGCTCAAACCCATTTCAAACCTACAAGTGATTTGTTTACATACCCCAGATTTATCCTTGTTCATATGAGCATTAATTTATTCATTCTTGAGATTTTTTACATGTCCTCCCTTTATTCATTTATTCTTTGTGAGAAAAATGAGGAAACATTTGGTCAATTTAGTGTGTCCTAAATTGCGCATTTAATTTTTCAATGCGAGTTAAGTAAGGCGGTAGGTACGACGCACTATATGTGCAGAATAACCTATTTCTTAACTTTTTGTCATTTTTTATTTTCTAATGTGAAATGAGAAATTCTAAAAAATAAAAACAAGTATGGTTATGTTTGTTCGAGAAATGATATCTCTTATATTGATTTACCAACTTGAAACTTTAAAAAGGAATTTGAAAATTACAATGACAAGACTTGAAAGGAAATGAAAATGTCTTCTTTGAAATAAAAAAAGGTGTTGTTGCTAGTCTAATAAATCAAAACGGTGAACTAGTGAGCATGAAACCAAACTATTATTTGTCATAGCTAAGCACAAAAACTATCTTGAAAAAATCCAAAAGGCTATGATAAAGTAAATCTAAATCGAGATTACATCAACAAATACGATCCCTCATCATTAGTCTGACTATGATTTTCGGAAATAACCATAAACTGCGATAGCGATATCTAGAATTGCGGAAAATGAAAGCTAATATCAAACCATACATTCATAATTCAATCCTCACCATCGGTCCAGTATGTTTTGAAACAATGAAGATGTCATGCAATTTAATATATATAAAGTTGCGGAAAGAAACTAATACCAAACTACACATTTCTCGCCAGCCAAATCTCACCATCGGTCCGGTACAGCAGCTTTCGAAACAGCGAAGATGTTATGAGCGATTTAATATATCTAAATTTGCAGAAAAACTAATACGAAACTACACATTTCATAATACAATCCCTCACCATCGGTCCGCTGGCTTTACCGAAACAGCCCAAGTGTTATGAGCGGTTTAATATATCTCGTTGCTCTTTTGAAGCAAATGAACAAAAGTTTGAATTAAACAAGCGATCTTTGATGGCAATGAAAAGAAAATTAGCAACGAAACAATGTTAATTCATGTCATTAGTCGAAAAGTTGTGCAAATGCCGGAGCTACCTATCTATAACTTTGAAACGAGAACGCGATCGATGATTAACAACATAAAACATGAAAACAGTAAGAAATGGAAAGCATGAAAGTTTATAAACGGAAATGAAGCATATATGCCATGAAAGATGCGGTGTATAAACATGTGAATGGATTAGCAACGGCACAATGAACTTTAAAAAAAGAAATAAAACAAGAACTATGCACTAGTAAAACAGGTGAGCGGGGCCCTCTACACCGGCCTTGGCAACGATCTTCAAGTACAAATTACGTTTGAAAATAAGTGCTTCTTATATTAAAATGCGGTCATAACGATGAGTGGTATTACGGCACAAAGCGAACGTAATTATTCTGAACGAGACTAATAAAAGATAACGAACTAACATTGACTAACTCCATATGCGTGTACAAACGCGTTGTTATAACAAAGAAACATAACTAATTCCTAAAGTTTGTCTTTGATGGAGAACTCACAATGAACCATTACGTCCACGGATCTAGGATCATGGGTTTGTGTTCGGAAAGTAAATCTGTGGTGGATGCTTGGTTACAGCTGTGGAGCCATGTACGGATGTTGACTTGTCCTGCGCAACTCGAGAAAACGGCCATATGAACCTTCCACGGACACGAAACGAGTCACATCATAGTGAGACTCTATGGTTGACTTCCATTGGAGCGCCTTTATTGTGACTTCTTTAGATGAGTTTGCTCGAACCAATAGGACACGAAGACAACACATCATTTACGGCTTGCCATGTGGCCCGTTTTTCCTGTGAACACCTGTAACATGAGAGTTTTACAAAGCAGGCTGCAGGAAGACTGCGGCAAAATTGAAGGTGCAAGATTAAGCGACTAAATGAAAAAATCTAAATCAAGCAATGAGACACACAAAAATATAATTAAAAACCATGTTAGATGCTCTTTTGCAATTAATATACAATGATATTGACGATTTGGGAGGTTAGGGTGAGTGAAAAAGGTATAGAAAGGAGTGTATGGAGAAAGATGCGGATTTGAGACTCCTTGCTTTGTGAAGGTGTTGCATGTCCTCATGCAATAGAACTGATAATCCTTCCTCAAGTTCATGTTCCTTGACACTTCTGACGACACGTCTAATCCTCTCCTCCTCTTCCTTGGTGCTACCAACATTCTGGTTTCTTCATTAAGCACCTAAATTTGATAATAACCAGTGCTATTGCTCAACAAAGCATTTCATTTTCAATTTCTTATTCTTCTTCGCATATTCCCGGATGTGGCATGGTATTATCATGGATGATTTTGTCAGTTTGTAACCATTCTTTCAATGTCTCATTTTCATTTTGATGTCGATTTAAAAGCTCTGGCTCGAAGACTTCTGTTTTAGTGATTGAGACTAAGTCATCTTTTATCATGTGAGGGTGCGGATGGATGAAGTGCGGGACACCAGCTTCCTTTTCCAAAGATTCTATATAGTCATATACTTCCTCTTTAGCAGGAATTCTATTCCAGGGTGTCATTTTTGTTGGGGATGTACCCAAAATTCCGTGAAGTTATCTTCAATGCGGCGAGAGAAGGAGCTCACATCGACATCTTGCGAGAATGGGATGGAGTATGTTCAGCCATATGGTGAGAATGGAAATGAAACGGAGTTCACTATTTGTTGAGATGGACTATGGTGGTAGGGATTGTTCGGTCTTCCTCTCCAAGTCAATGAAATGGGGACCATTCATTCATTTCCTCCAATTTCCTTAAGTCTCTTTGCTTCTTCTACCGCTTTGTGGTACACTATCCTTTTGTTTTTGTTTTCGTTCTCTTGTCTTCTTGGCCATAGAAGTTTTTTTGAAGATAAACTAATCTTTCGGATAACACTTGGTGATCTTCTTCTTCGAAAGAAGGGTTTTATGTATAGCCTCAATGGTTTCTCTCTTTTGATATTATTGGCTTCTTACCCTTGATTTCTTTCTTCTTCCTCTTTGGCAGGTCTCTCTTCCCTATCGGTTCTTTCAATTGCGATGGTAAGAGTATTTTGAATTTCATCAATTGTTCTTTTCTCCTACTTCTTCTTAACATGCTACCTTGAAATTTCTTGAATAGAGGTAATTTGGGATTTCATCATTTATTCTTTTTTCTTTACTTCTTCTTGTTGTACTACCTTCAGAAATTTCTGAGGTTCCTCGAAAATTTCTAATCGGTGTTCCCATGTGTCTTTCTTCTCCTTTAACTTCTTTTCAATCAAAATTTTTACAAGACCGTGGTGATAGACCTGGTTCTACATCTCACAAAGTGTACGAACGATTGCAGACATTTTCTTCCAAGCTATTTAATAGAAAATATGGGAGATTGAGGAAACATGATTATCTAGAAAATTCATCGACAACCTGGTATGGTACATATACATGGACCCAAAATGGCCTTCACAGTGTGGGTTACGAACAACTGACGACAAGTAGCCCATTCCTCTTGTCATGAACGAGTCCTCTTTTAAAAATAGTGTTGTCCATACCTTGGTTTTGTGAATTTTTCTCCGGAGCTTCATCAATGATACTTTTATTCTTAAACCAATGCTCACCCTCTGAGAAGAAGTTACGTGGCAGGATACTGAATTCTTTAGAACGACCTGGGCAAGGTCTCCAATCTCTGCTTCCGAGCCATTAAACGACCTTGCAAATGCTTTTGTTACTTCTTTATGATAACCTGAATCTGCGGATAAACGTAGCCACTTTGGCACTGTGATATGTCAACTGCACGGATGTCATATGAACTTAGGTCCTTTCGGTTACTTGCTCTTGTGATTTCCCATTCTTCTTTTATTTGCTCTTCACAAGTTGCGTGCATGATGGTTTAATGGAGAAACGAACGAGTGCAGATGCACGGAGATGAGCACAATGGTAGCGGGTAAGCTGTCGGAGAAATTAGCTGAATGCACGGAGACTATGAGCACAATGAACGAAATGGTGAACGAACGGTGGGGTTTCGTAAGCACGACGGACACGGCTGTGAGATTAACAAAGTATAACACATGCAGCGGTGTTTTGTGATTTGGTGGCTGCGAAATAAATGTGGGCACGTTTAAGCAGTGGCACATGGATTTATGCGGTGAAGTCGTGGTCAAAATCAAATACGTCTCATTGTCAACGGTAAGAATATGGGAACATGAGTGAAGATGAGGTTTAATGATTGAATCGTTTGAGAATGAATGCGAGAGGGTAATATGGAGATCGTGAAAGTTTACGGAATTGTCCAATATAATGTTGCACATAATGGATAGAGCTCATGGTTCATAAATATGTAAAAATGTGTTTTCAATACTGTTGATAAATTTTATATTACCTTTGGAATCTTTGCCTTTTCCCTTGGTCTTCAACTAGTTGCTCTTTGTTGGTGTCTTGAATGTCCATGTCTTCATTTTTATCCTCTCACCCGCATTTTATTTCATGATTATGGAAATAACATCTGGTAGTACATTCTTTTGAAAAACGAGTAGTATGTTGAGAATGTTTATTGCGTTATGGAAAGCTGATCATTTAACGAAACATATGTCGGTACACGAGAAGCTGACTTCTGACTATTATTTTGATGTGTGAACATGAACGGATGACAAATGACTGAGTAAATGGTTATGAAAGAATTTTATTGATGAAATGGAATGAAAGCAGATAAAAATGAAATGAAATGGAGTGAAGGCAAATGAAATGAAGTGGAATGAAGTGGAATGGAATGGAGTGGGTGGTCACAAAACTTGTGAAATGAAAGAGAGATTTTTTTTGGAAAATATAGGATGTCAGGGGTTCCTGATTTTCACCCTACATTTTCTGTATAAGACTGCCAATCAATGATTGGTTTTCAAGCTTATACAAATTTTATTTATTTATTTATTTATTTTTATTTTTATTTTTATTTTTTTTAACTGAAAAGAACAAAGGCTAGGCTGGTGGAGAAGAAGAATTCTTCTGTACTAGCCTGATTGCAGAATTTTCTTGAAACATTTTGACAAATTCCTCTTTTGAGAGTATTAGTGATGTTCTAATCTATGACATTCATACAAGAGAGTTTGAAACTAACAATGGTCTTGATTTTAATACCCATTGTTAAAGATTTGTCAATATGCAGGTCTGCCTTTAATGAGTCTGAAATTTTCCTTGAAAATCTTTAAACTTTGAATCAAATAACAATGCCCAATCTCCTTCTTGAAACTTTTTCTCTTTGATGTACTTGTCATGCCATTTAGCTCTTTGATATTGAACTAGATCAGTTCTTAAAATTGCTTCTTGTCTAATCTCATCTAGCTCATTCAACTGCTCCATTCTATGCTTTTGGGCTTCTGATAAGTCCATCCCCAACTGAACTGCTATCTTGAAGGTCTTGACTTGGAACTCAATGGGGAGCAAGACTTCTTTCCCATAAACAAGTTCATAGGGAGAATGTCCCGTTGTATTTCTCCATGTAGTTCTGTAGGCCCATAAGGCTTCTGGAAGCCTTTCTGCCCAATCTCTTCTATGTAGATGAACAGTTTTGGTGATGATACTTTCAAGAACTTTGTTTGTGGACTCCACTTGACCATTTGCTTGTGGATGGTAAGGAGTAGATCTTCTGTGCTTGATTTTGTATTCTTCCATCAACTTCTCCACTAAATTGGATGTGAATTGGCTCCCCTGATCTGTCACAATTTCTCTTGGAACACCAAAGCGAGTAAAAATATCCTCATAAAGAAAATGAACAACTGAATTTTCAGTAGCAGATACTAATGCTTTGGCTTCTACCCATTTAGTAACATAATCAGTACAAACCAATATATATTTCTTTTGCTTAGATGGTGGATTAATAGGTCCAATGAAATCTAAAGCCCATTTTTCAAAGGGTTTAATGAGTACCTGTGGTTACAATGGCATTTCATTTGAAAGGGTAGTTTTCCCTACTCTTTGGCAGCTGTCACACCTTTTGACATATTGTTTTGCATCTTTGAAGAGGGAAGGCCAATAATATCCTAAAGAGAGGATTTTATAGGCCGTCCTTTTGTCTACAAAGTGTCCGCCGCATGGTTCATCGTGGCATGCCTTAAGAATATCAGACATTTCATCTTCCCTGACACATCTTCTGATCACAAGATCTGGCCCTGTTTTAAACAATTCGTTAGAAATCCATGAATATTTTGAACTCTCCTGAATAATTTTTCGTTTTTCACTTGGAAATAAATGTGAAGGTAGTTTCCCTGTATCCAAATAGTTAGCAATATCTGCATACCAAGGAGTCTTAATAGTTACTGCAAACAAGTATTCATCAGGAAACTTATCCTCTACAGGAGAATCTTCTTTAGTATTCTGAATCCTAGACAAGAAATCAGCTACTGTATTTTGTTTCCCTGGTCTATCCAACACAATAATATTGAATTCTTGTAAAAGTAAGAGCCATCTTGTCACTCTGCCATTAGTAACAGGTTTTTTCATTAAATATCTAATTGCAGAATGGTCAGTATGAATAAAAGTTTCATAGCCTGTTATGTAATGTCTAAACTTATTAATTGCATGAACAACAGCTAAAAACTCTTTTTCAGTCATAGTATAGTTTAACTCTGTGGGAGTCAAATTTTTACTGGTATAATAAATGGCATAAGGAACTAAATCTTTTTTACCCAACACAACTCCTAGAGCTGTATCTGAAGCATCTGTAGAAATATGGAAAGGGAGTTTCCAATTTGGTCCTCTCAAGATAGGTGCTTCAGATATTCTTGTTTTCAAAGTTTCAAAGGTTGATTGACATTCAGGATCCCATTTGAATTCACAATATTTTGTAAGCAATTTGAAGAGTGGAGATGCTATCTTAGTGAAGTTTTCTATAAATCTTCTATAGTAACCAGTAAATCCTAGAAAACTTCTAACATCTCTTTGACAATTTGGAATAGGTAACTTGGAGATGACTTCAACTTTTGATATATCAACCTTAATCCCATCTCCTGAAATATGATGTCCTAAAACAATACCTTCAATAAACATCATAAAGCATTTTTCATGGCTTAATGAAAGGTTTGTTTCTTTACATCTTATAAGGACTTTTTCCAAATTTTCTAATGCCTCTTCAAATGAATTACCATAAATTGTAAAATCATCCATATAAACCTCTACACAATCATGGATTAGATCATAAAAAATTCCTAGTACTGCTCTTTGGAATGTTGCGGGTGCATTACATAACCCAAAAGGAAGCACTCGGTAGGCAAAAGTTCCCCATGGACAAGTAAATGTGGTCTTATCTTTATCTTCAGGTGCTACCTGAATTTGATTATAGCCACTAAAACCATCCAAAAATGAAAAGTACTTTTTACCTGCTAATGTGTCTAATACCTGATCGATAAAAGGCAAAGGAAAGTGATCCTTCAAAGTTGCTTTGTTCAATTCCCTGTAATCAATGCATACCCTCCATTTATCATTCTTTTTAGGTACTATAACCAAAGGAGAAACCCATCGGCTATCTGAAATTGGATAAATGAAGTTTACATTGAGAAGTTTTTGGAGCTCTTCTTTCACTATCTCCCTAAGATTTGGATTCATCCTTCTTTGAGGTTGTCTGATTGGTCTACTGTTTTCCTCAATATAGATATGATGGATGCAAGTTTTAGGATCAATACCTTTCATGTCAGTATACTCCCATGCAAATGCAGTAGAATGTTTTTGCAAGATTCTGGTTAGTTCTTCTTGTTGTGACTTCTCCAAATGTTTGTTGATATTCAATGTTTTTCCTGAAAAAATCTCAATAGCAGAATTACCAAACTCTTCCATAGAGTAAAGAGACATTTGTCTTGATGATAAATATTCTATGTCAGATTCCAACTGAAATTGTGTGGGGTCATATTCTGAAGATGTCTCAAAATTTTCTAATGTGTTCAGAATTTGACTATCCTCACTAATTTCCAAAATGGTAAAGACAGGTTGTATAATGTCCTCATCATCGACCCATTCATTGTCTCCTACTTCTGTGATTGCTTTTGCTGGAGGATACAAATTGAATTTCTTTATCGAATTACCATTAGAAATGTACATATCCCCAGATGTACAACTAATAAAAGCATCAGCTGTGGCTAACCAAGGTCTTCCTAAGATAAGTGGGTGCCCTCCTAGATTACTCTTAGGAGTCAAAATCATAAAATCTACCGGATATTCCCAAGAATCTAAGGAGACTGAAATATCTTCTAATACACCATCTAGTTTAATAATGGATCGATCTGCAAGTTGCAGTAAAGTAGGTGTAAAAAGAAGGTTAGGAAGTTTTAGCTGGTCCATAGTTTATCTACTCATAATGTTGATAGCAGCCCCTAAGTCAATCAATGTGTTTGGAATTTCTATCCCATTTATATGTGTCTTGAAAATTGGACTTCCTGGATCTACATACTTCTGCATGGTAATTTTTCCCATCATAATATTTGCAATTTTTCCTACCAGGTGGATTCTTCTTGTGTCTTTTAGTTTCCTTCCTGGTCTTTTGAAACTCAACTCCTTTATTGTTTTTGCTAGAATAGGAATCTCTCGAATGGCTTGTAGCAAGGGAATCTTGATACAAACATTCTTCAATTCATCTAGAAAGTCATAGTTAGGCAACAAGATTTTTTTTCCACCCCCTTGTCAATTTGTAGTCTTTCAGGAAAAGGAGGTGTAGATGAAGATGCAGGTTGCTCAACTATAGGAGTTGTGGGTGTTAACTTTTATTTTTCTTTTTGAATGTTTGAATTTTGAAGAGATTCTTCCTTAGAACCCTTATTGACCTTAAGAGAGTCCTCCTAAGAGGTATCTTGCTCTTGAATATCTATAGAAGGTTTTTCTAAAACTCTACCAGATCTGAGTTGTACATCGTTGAGAGGAACAATCATATAGGTAGGAAATTGTTGTCCTTCTACCATGTAAGTATTTTGAGGATTTTTATTGTTAGGATTTGGCAATGGCTGAGCTGGAAGTTGATTTGTCTTTTGTTGGTATGGGAGCATGAGTTGAGGATTTGGATTTTGTTGAGAAGGTTGTTGTTGTGGAAATGGCAATGAAAGTTGTGGATTTACATTTGGAAGTTTTGGAGCTTGTTGATTTTGAAAAGATGGAGGATATTGATAAAATTGAGCAAATCTCCCATAAGGATTTTGCATCCCTTGTACCCATGGCTGATATGGATTTTGATGTTGGGGCCAAGGTTGTTGCCAAGGATTCCAATTTGGTGGGGTTTGAAGATTCATAGGGTTGTTGAACCCTTGAGTTTGTTGTCCCTGCCAAGGTCTTCTTGCAACAAAACAGAGAGATTCTACTGAATTTGGGTCTTCTTGAAAAACAGCTTTGAGTCCAGGAATTGAAGGACAATCCTTGATCTCATGATTCTCTGAGCAAATCATACATGTTTATACAACTTTTGCATCCAAGGGACATTCCCTTAAAGCATGTTTCTTCCTACATTTCGGACAAAAGATGGCTAAAGCATATGTTTCTGCTTTCTGCTTGTTTTGGATTTTAAGGGTGTCTAGTTGTTCACTAAGGCTCCCTAAGATATCAGTTTTGAACTCATCAAGCATATTACCAATCTCTGCCCTACTTACTGATCTAGTTGCAGATTTGTTAGCCCTAACAAGAGAAGGATCCCTAGGCCCTTTTCCTGTTTTAGATTTTCCTCTTGAGAGATGGACACATAGTTCTGTTATGTCACGAAGTGGAAGTTGAGAAATGTCTCCTTTCCCCATCATGTTTAAAATATCTATCCATTTATCTCTAATGGCTTTTAATATGAGGGCTTTCAAGGTTTCATCATCTAAGTTGCTCATCTTTGCTCTTTTTAAGTTGTATTGAAATCTTTCAAGTAAATCTTCCAAGTTTTCATCTTCTTTTTGCATCATTTTGAATACCTCATCCTTATGATTGGTGGGCATACAATAGTCCAAGTATCTATCCAAATTTTTTTGTTTCATATCATTCCAAGTCCTAATAGATTGAGTAGCTAATCCCATGAACCATTTCAAAGCAGCTCCCTTCAAAGTTGAAGGAAATAGTTTGAGTTTTTTAGAGTCTTCCATATAGTCATAGGTTCGGCACACGACTTCAAACTCAAACAGAAATGTTTCAGGATCCTCACTTCGCAATCCATAAAAGTTGGGGAGGACAGATGGTGAGATATTTTTCATTGTTGTATGAGTTTCCTCATCAATTATAGGGAATCCAAACAAGTTATCTCCTTCCCTATTTCTTCCATTATTATCTTCACCATTTTTGTCTCCATTGTTTCCTCCTCCTCTACCTCTACCTCTACCTCCAAATCCATCTATTATTTCCTCTGCCATGATAGTTTCTTTAGAGTCCTTAAAGTCCTCTGGTTCTTCTATCAAGGGAGGATGAGAGGGAGTCTCTTCCTTTTCTAAATGAGATTTAGTAGGTGGTATAGGAGAATCCTCTAATTCAGCTGTTCCTTGAATTCCAAAAATCTTAAGGCTAGGGGTAGATGGTGGTGAATCTTGTCTATGCCTTGAAGAAGATGGAGTTGTGAAAATCGAACTCTTGGCTTTAGCTATAAACCTTCCCCTAGAATCTCTTGCTTTATGCATGTCATTTTTTTTTTTTTTTTTTTTTTTTAAAAGTTGGGCTAATAATTCTCTTTCTGATCTTCCAGGTCACACTAGGTGCAAGAAGAGAGTATACTTAAGAAATTACTGAACCAATAACTCTCTTTTCTGATCCTCCAGATCACACTAGGTGCAAGAGGAGAGCATACTTCAAGAAGTTATCAAGTTTTCCCTTCTTTTATTATTATTTTTTTCTTTTTAAGAAATTGGCTACCTAGTTACACTTCCCCGGCAACGGCGCCAAAATGTTTGGTCAATTTAGTGTGTCCTAAATTGCTACATTAATTTATCAATCCGGGACTCGTAAGCTGATGAAGTGTGGCGCACTATATGTGCAAGATAACATATTTCTTAACTTTTTGTCGTTTTTGGTTTTCTAAAGTGAGATGGAAAAAAAAAAAAAAAAAACAAGTATGGTTATGATTGTTCAAGGAAATGATATCCTTTATAATGATTTACCAACTTGAAGCTTCAAAAGGAATTTGAAACATACAATGACAAAACTTGAAAGGAAATGAAGATGTGCTGCTGAAATGAAAATGTGCCGCTAGTCTAATAAATCAAACAATGAAGAGAGAGTCTCTTTGTTTTCTAAATGGGATTTAGTAGGTGGTATAGGAGAATCCTCTAATTCAGCTGCTCCTTGAATTCCAAAAATCTTAAGGCTAGGGGTAGATGGTGGTGAACCTGGTCTATGCCTTGAAGAAGATGGAGTTGTGAAAATCGAACTTTTGGCTTTAGCTATAAACCTTCCCCTAGAATCTCTTGCTCTATGCATGTCATTTTTTATTTTTATTTTTTAAATTTGGGCTAATAATTCTCTTTCTGATCTTCCAGGTCACACTAGGTGCAAGAAGAGAGCATACTTAAGAAATTACTAAACCAATAACTCTCTTTTCTGATCCTCCAGATCACACTAGGTGCAAGAGGAGAGTATACTTCAAGAAGTTATCAAGTTTTTCCTTCTTTTATTATTTTGTTTTTTTTTTTTTTAAGAAATTGGCTACCTAGTTACACTTCCTCGACAATGGCGCCAAAATGTTTGGTCAATTTAGTGTGTCCTAAATTGCTACATTAATTTATCAATCCGGGATTCGTAAGCTGATGAAGTGTGGCGCACTATATGTGCAAGATAACCTATTTCTTAACTTTTTGTCGTTTTTGGTTTCCTAATGTGAGATGGAAATTCTAAAATACAAGTATGGATATAAATGTTCAAGGCAATGATGTCCTTTATAATGATTTCCCAAACTTCAAACTTCAAAAGGGTTTTAAAACATACAATGACAAAATTAATTCCTAAAAGAAAATGAAAATGTGCCACTATACTAGTCAAATAAAGAATGAACTATTGATCATGAAACCCATTATTCTTGCTGCTGTTCAAACACAAAAGAAACTATGCTGAAAGAAATCAAAAGTTGCAACAAAGTAAATCTAAATCAAATTACATCAACTTATCTTCTGATCCCTCATCATTAGTCCAGCTATGATTTTCGGAGGTAACCATAAACAACTTGAGTAACCTGATATCTAACTTGCAGAAAGTAAACTAATATCAAACTACACATTCATAATTCAATCCTTCACCATCAGTCCAGCTGTGGCTTTCGGAGGTAACTGAAGATGTCATGAGCAATTTAATATTTCTAACTTGCAGAAAGTAAACTAATATCAAACTACACATTCATAATTCAATCCCTCACCATCAGTCCAGCTGTGGCTTTCGGAGGTAACTGGAGATGTCATGAGCAATTTAATATATGTAACTTGCAGAAAGTAAACTAATATCAAACTATACATTCATACTTCAATCCCTCACCATGATCCGGCTATGGCTTTATAGGTAAGCTTGAAAATGACATGAACAATTTGATATATCTAAATCTAACTACTGAAACAAAAGTGCAAGACTGAAATAAACAAAGCAGTACTGAATTTAAACAAAAACTAAGAAAAGTAAATTAGCAGCAGAATAATATTAATTCCATGTCATTAGTCAAAAAGTTATGCAAATGCCCGGGCTGCCTATTTATAACCTGGAACAAGAACACTGATCAGTTAACAATAACATAAAACATGAAAGACAGAAGTAAAATGTGAAGCATGAAAGATTATAAACAGTAATGAAGCATATATACCATGAAAGATGCAATGTATAAACATGTGAATGAATTATGGCACAATGAGCTTAAAGAAATAAAACAAGAACTATACAATAATGCACAAAACCTCAGCATGTGCAGGGGCCCTCTGCACCAACCTAGGCAACAATCTTCAAGTACGAATTACGCTTGGAAACAGAGTCTTCTTATATATTAAAATGCATTCATAACAAAAAGGTGATATTACAACACAGTGGCAACGTAATTACATTACAGAGCTATCTGGAAGCTAATGGAGACTAACAGAGACTAATATAATATGCGTATGCAAATGCATTATTTATAACAAAGGAAATATAACTAATTCCCTAAAGTTTGTGCTAATGGAGAACACGTAAACCATTACGTCCAGAGATCTAGGATCATGGCCGCGTTGAGGAGTAAATCTATGAAGAGTGGATGTTTGAATTCGGCTTATGAAGCCATGTACAGGTGTTGATTTGTCTCCCGCAATTCAGAAACGGCCATATAAATCTCCACGTGACGAGAAACAAAGTCCTGTCACCGTGGGACTCTACGGTTGACTTCCACTTGGCCACCTTTGACCGTAGCCTCCTTAGGTGAATTTGCTCGAGCCAATAGGACACGATCCATGTCCACATCATTTCTGACTTGCCCATGTGGCTCGTTTTACCTGAAGACACTTGTAACATAGAGTTTCACAAAATGGCTGCGGAAAGTTGCAGCAGCTGCGGAAAGTGGCAAGATTCCGCAGCTAAATGAGCAAAATCTAAATCAAACAGCAGACACAAAAATATAGTTAAAAACCATTTTAGATGCTCTTTTGCAATTAATATACATTGATATTGACAACTTGAGAGGTTCAAGTGAATGAAAAAGGTATAGAAAGGTGTATGGAAAAGATGCAGATTTGAGACTCAACAAGCTTGACAATTTTCAAAATTTCAGGATTGTTTGGTCAATTTAGTGTGTCCTAAATTGCTACATTAATTTATCAATCCGGGATTCGTAAGCTGATGAAGTGTGGCGCACTATATGTGCAAGATAACCTATTTCTTAACTTTTTGTCGTTTTTGGTTTTCTAATGTAAGATGGGAAAAATAAAAACAAGTATGGTTATGATTGTTCAAGGAAATGATATCCTTTATAATGATTTACCAACTTGAAACTTCAAAAGGAATTTGAAACATACAATGACAAAACTTGAAAGGAAATGAAAATGTGCTGCTAAAATGAAAATGTGCTGCTAGTCTAATAAATCAAACAATGTACTACTGATCATGAAACTCATTATTCTTGCTGCTGTTCAAACACAAAAGAAAATATGCTAAAAGAAATCCAAAAGTTGCAACAAAGTAAATCTAAATCAAATTACATCAACTTATCTTCTGATCCCTCATCATTAGTCCAGCTATGATTTTCGGAGGTAACCATAAACAAATTGAGTAACCTGATATCTAACTTGCAGAAAGTAAACTAATATCAAACTACACATTCATAATTCAATCCCTCACCATCAGTCCAGCTGTGGCTTTCGGAGGTAACTGAAGATGTCATGAGCAATTTAATATATCTAACTTGCAAAAAGTAAACTAATATCAAACTATACATTCATACTTCAATCCCTCACCATCAGTCCAGCTGTGGCTTTCGGAGGTAACTGAAAATGACATGAACAATTTGATATATCTAAATCTAACTACTGAAACAAATGTGCAAGATTGAAATAAACAAAGCAGTACTGAAATTAAATAGAAACTAGGAAAAGTAAATTAGCAGCAGAACAATATTAATTCCATGTCATTAGTCAAAAAGTTATGCAAATGCCCGGGCTGCCTATTTATAACCTGAAACAAGAACACTGATCAGTTAACAATAACATAAAACATGAAAGACAGAAGTAAAATGTAAGGCATGAAAGATTATAAACAGAAATGAAGCATATATACCATGAAAGATGCAATGTATAAACATGTGAATGAATTATAGCACAATGAGCTTAAAGAAATAAAACAAGAACTATACAATAATGCACAAAACCTCAGCGTGTGCAGGGGCCCTCTACACCAGCCTTGGCAACAGACTTCAAGTACAAATTACGCTTGGAAACAGAGTCTTCTTATAGATTAAAATGCAGTCATAACAGAAAGGTGATATTACGGCACAGTGGCAACGTAATTACATTATAGAGCTATCTAGAAGCTAATGGAGACTAATAAAAACTAACTCTTATGCGTATGCAAACGCGTTATTTATAACTGAAGGTGATGTAACTAATTTCCTAAAGTTTATGCTGATACAAAACACGTAAACCATTACGTCCAAAGATCTAGGATCATGGCCGCGTTGAGGAGTAAATTTATGAGAAGTGGATGCTGGATTCGGCTTATGGAGCCATGTACAAGTGTTGATGTGTCTCCCGTAAGTTGGAAACGACCATATAAATCTCCATGTGACGAGAAACAGAGTCTGTCACCGTGGGACTCTACGGTTGACTTCCACCTGGCCACCTTTGACCGTAGCCTCCTTAGGTGAATTTGCTCGAGCCAATAGGACATGATCCATGTCCACATCATTTCTGACTTGCCCATGTGGCTCATTTTACCTGAAGACACCTGTAACATAGAGTTTCACAAAATGGCTGCGGAAAGTTGCAGCAGCTGCGGAAAGTGGCAAGATTCCGCAGCTAAATGAGAAAAATCTAAATCAAACAACAGACACAAAAATATAGTTAAAAACCATTTTAGATGCTCTTTTTCAATTAATATACAATGATATTGACAACTTGGGAGGTTCAGGTGAATGAAAAAGGTATAAAAAGGTGTATGGAAAAGATGCAGATTTGAGACTCAACATACCCCCACTGTGAAGGTGTTGCATGTCCTCATGCAACCAAAATTTTGATAATCCTTCTTCAGTTCATATGCCTTGACACTTCAGCCAGTACATCCAATCCTCTCCTCTTCTTCCTTGGTGCTGCCAACATCCTGGGCTTCTTCATTAAGCATCTAAATTTGATATTAACTAGTGCTCTGCTTAACTTCTGGCATTTCTTTTTCAATTTCTTGTTCTTCTTCTGCCATATTCCCAGATGTAGCATGGTATTATCATGAATGATTTTTTCCAATTTACCTTGTTCCTTCAATGCCTCATTTTCATTTTTAATGTGTTTATTTAAAAGCTCTAGCTCAAAGACTTCCTGTTTCAGTGATTGGACTAAATCATTTTGTACTATGTGAGGCTGAATGGATGAAGTACTGGGGCCCGTAGCTGCTCTTTCCAAAGATTCTATATAATCATATACTTCCTGCTGCTTGGGGTCTATATCAGGTGTCATTTTTATTGGGTTGTCCCCAAAATGCCGTGAAGGAGATTTATCTTCAAAATCTGGCTGAGAAGGGCTCACATGAACATCTTGCTGAGAATGGGATGGACTATGTTCAATGTCTGACTGAGAATGAAATGAACCAGGTTCACTAATTGACTGAGTGTGAGATGGACTATGGTCAGCTGGGGACTGTTCAGATGTTTCCTCTCCCAAATCAATGAAATGAGGACTTCAATTTAGTCCAATTTAGATATATTAAAATGTTTGGTCAATTTAGTGTGTCCTAAATTGCTACATTAATTTATCAATCCAGGATTCGTAAGCTGATGAAGTGTGGCGCACTATATGTGCAAGATAACCTATTTCTTAACTTTTTGTCGTTTTTGGTTTTCTAATGTGAGATGGGAAAAATAAAAACAAGTATGGTTATGATTGTTCAAGTAAATGATATCCTTTATAATGATTTACCAACTTGAAACTTCAAAAGGAATTTGAAACATACAATGACAAAACTTGAAAGGAAATGAAAATGTGCTGCTGAAATGAAAATGTGTTGCTAGTCTAATAAATCAAACGATGAACTACTGATCATGAAACTCATTATTCTTGCTGCTGTTCAAACACAAAAGAAACTATGCTAAAATAAATCCAAAAGTTGCAACAAAGTAAATCTAAATCAAATTACATCAACTTATCTTCTGATCCCTCATCATTAGTCCAGCTATGATTTTCGGAGGTAACCATAAACAACTTGAGTAACCTGATATCTAACTTGCAGAAAGTAAACTAATACCAAACTACACATTCATAATTCAATCCCTCACCATCAGTCCAGCTGTGGCTTTCGGAGGTAACTGAAGATGTCATGAGCAATTTAATATATCTAACTTGCAGAAAGTAAACTAATATCAAACTACACATTCATAATTCAATCCCTCACCATCAGTCCAGCTGTGGCTTTCGGAGGTAATTGAAGATGTCATGAGCAATTTAATATATCTAACTTGCAGAAAGTAAACTAATATCAAACTACACATTCATAATTCAATCCCTCACCATCAGTCCAGCTGTGGCTTTCGGAGGTAATTGAAAATGATATGAACAATTTGATATATCTAAATCTAACTACTGGAACAAATATGCAAGATTGAAATAAACAAAGCAGTACTGAAATTAAACAGAAACTAGGAAAAGTAAATTAGCAGCAGAACAATATTAATTCCATGTCATTAGTCAAAAATTTATGCAAATGCCCGGGCTGCCTATTTATAACCTGAAACAAGAACACTGATCAGTTAACAATAACACAAAACATGAAAGACAGAAGTAAAATGTAAAGCATGAAAGATTATAAACAGAAATGAAGCATATATACCATGAAAGATGCAATGTATAAACATGTGAATGAATTATGGCACAATGAGCTTAAAGAAATAAAAAAAGAACTATACAATAATGCACAAAACATCAGCTGTGCAGGGGCCCTCTACACCAGCCTTGGCAACAGACTTCAAGTACGAATTACGCCTGAAAACAGAGTCTTCTTATATTTAAAATGCAGTCATAACAACAAGGTGATATTACGGCACAGTGGCAACGTAATTACATTACAGAACTCTCTGGAAGCTAATGGAGACTAATAAAAACTAACTCTTATGCGTATGCAAACACGTTATTTATAACTGAAGGTGATGTAACTAATTTCCTAAATTTTATGCTAATACAAAACACGTAAACCATTACGTCCAGAGATCTAGGATCATGGCCGCGTTGAGGAGTAAATTTATGAGAAGTGGATGCTGGATTCGGCTTATGAAGCCATGTACAGATGTTGATTTGTCTCCCGCAATTCAGAAACGGCCATAGAAATCTCCACGTGACGAGAAACAAAGTCCTATCACCGTGGGACTCTACGGTTGACTTCCACTTGGCCACCTTTGACCGTAGCCTCCCTGGATGAATTTGCTCGAGCCAATAGGACACAATCCATGTCCACATCATTTCTGACTTGCCCATGTGGCTCGTTTTACCTGAAGACACCTGTAACATAGAGTTTCACAAAATAGCTGCGGAAAGTTGCAGCAGCTGCGGAAAGTGGCAAGATTCCGCAGCTAAATGAGCGAAATCTAAATCAAACAGCAGACACAAAAATATAGTTAAAAACCATTTTAGATGCTCTTTTGCAATTAATATACAATGATATTGACAACTTGGGAGGTTCAGGTGAATGAAAAATGTATAGAAAAGTGTATGGAAAAGATGCAGATTTGAGACTCAACATAGCCCCACTGTGAAGGTGTTGCATGTCCTCATGCAACCAAAATTTTGATAATCCTTCTTCAGTTCATATGCCTTGACACTTCAGCCAGTACATCCACCCCTCTCCTCTTCTTCCTTGGTGCTGCCAACATCCTAGGCTTCTTCATTAAACATCTAAATTTGATATTAACTAGTGCTCTGCTTAACTTCTGGCATTTCTTTTTCAATTTCTTGTTCTTCTTCTGCCATATTCCCAGATGTAGCATGGCATTATCATGAATGATTTTTTCCAATTTACCTTGTTCCTTCAATGCCTCATTTTCATTTTTAATTTGTTTATTTAAAAGCTCTAGCTCAAAGACTTCCTATTTCAGTGATTGGACTAAATCATTTTGTACTGTGTGAGGCTGAATGGACGAAGTACTGGGGCCCGTAGCTGCTCTTTCCAAAGATTCTATATAATCATATACTTCCTGCTGCTTGGGGTCTATATCAGGTGTCATTTTTATTGGGCTGTCCCCAAAATGCCGTGAAGGAGAGTTATCTTCAAAATCTGGCTGAGAAGGGCTCACATGAACATCTTGCTGAGAATGGGATGGACTATGTTCAATGTCTAACTGAGAATGAAATGAACCAGGTTCACTAATTGAATGAGAGTGAGATGGACTATGGTCAGCTGGGGACTCTTCAGATGTTTCCTCTCCCAAATCAATGAAATGAGGACCCTTCATTTGCGTTTTCCTCAATTTCCCCTTAAGTCTGGAACTTCTTCTTACACGCTGTGGACCACTGTCCTTTTGCTTTTGTTTCCCTTTCTCTGTCTTCTTGGCCATAGATGACTGTTTTTGAAGATGAACTAATCTTTCAGATAACACTTGATGATCTTCTTCTTCGGAAGAAGGGGTTTGATGTATAGCCTCAATACTTTTTCTCTCTTTTGGTGTTATTGGCTTCTTACCCTTAGTTTCTTTCTTCTTCCTCTTTGACAGTCTCTCTTCCCTATCAGTTCTTTCAATTGTAGTAGTAGGAGTATTTTGAATCTCATCATTTGTTCTCTTTCTCCTACTCCTTCTTGATATGCTACCTTCAGGAATTTCTTGAGTAGGAGTGCTTTGGGTTTCATCATTTGTTCTTTTTCTCCTACTCCTTCTTGATGTGCTACCTTCAGGAATTTCCTGAGGTTCCTCAAAGAAATTTCTAATCAAAAATTGTTCCCATGTGTCTTTCTTCTCCTTTAACTCTTTTTCAATCAAAATTTTTACAAGACCGTGGTGATATAGATGTGGTTCTACATCTCCCAAATGCTTTTGAACAGTCACAGACATTTTCTTCAAACTATTTAATAGAAAATATGGGAGATTGAGAGTTTGATTATCTAGAAAATTCATCAGCAATCTGGTGTGGTACATATACATGGACCCAAAACGGCCTTCATAGGTAATGAATTTCTGAACAACTAGCAGCAAAGTAGCCCATTCCTCTTTCAATGCATGAACAAGAATTCCTCTTTTAAAAATAGTTATGTCCATACCTTGGTTTCGTAAGATTATTCTCCAGGCTTCATCACTAATGCTTTTATTCTTAAACCAACGCTCACCCTCTTGAAGAAGTTCCGTGGCAGAGGCTATAGATGCCTCGTTCACCGCAAACTTAAGGTCTCCAATCTCTACTTCCAGGCCATTGAACGACCTTGCAAATGCTTTTGTCACTTCTTTATGATAGCCTCTGAACTTTTGGATAAACCGCAGCCACTTTGCTTTCTTCAATATATCACTTACTTGCGGATATCCTTCCATGAATTTAGGTCCTTCTGGTTCTGGTCTTAGCAATTTACCCATTCTTCTTTCTGATCTTCAAAAATTTGCCTGTGTGAGGGTTCAATGGAAGTAGAACGGCTGAATGCACAGAAATGAGCACAATGACTGTAGGTAGATATCAGAGAGTGGGTATACAGGCTGTAGCGTAACAAAGAACGAAATGGAGTGAGGCAGAACAGAGAGGGGTTTCGTGAGCATGGCAGAGATACGGCTGTGAGAACAATAGGAGGAGTATAACACATCCGACAGTGTTTTGAAATTTGGTGGCTGCAAAATAAATGTGAGCACGTTTAAACAACAGCTATGGATTTATGCGGCTGTAAGAGCCCGTGGTCAAATCAACTACGTCTCATTGTCACCGGTGGAATATCGGAGTATGAGTGAAGATCGAGGGTTTAATTATGGAACCGTTTGAGAATGAATGCGAGAAGATCATATGGAGATCGTGAGAGGGTTACAGAGCTTGTCAATATAATCATTGCACATAATGGATGGAGCTTATGGTTTAAAACTATATAAAATGTGTTTTCAATGCTATTTGAAATGAATTTTACTCATACCTTGGAATCTTTGCCTTTTTCCTTGGTCTTCAATTAGTTGCTCCTCATTGATATCTTGAATGCTCCATGTCTTCATTTTTGGTCCTCCTACCTGCATTTTATTTCATGATTATGGAAATAACATCTAGCTGTACATTCTTTTGAAAACAAAGTAGTAGCTGCGGAATCTGCTTCTGGCTGCAGAAACTGGTGTCAGCTGTGGAAACAAATGTCAGCTGCGGAAACTGACACAACTATTATTTGAGTGAATGGAAATGAACGGATGACAAATGACTGAATGGAATGGTCATGAAAAAGAATTTTATTGGTGAAAATGGAATGAAATAGATAAAATGAAGTGGAATGGAGTGAAATGAAGTGAAATGAAGTGGAATGAAGTGGAATGGAATGGAGTGGGTGGTCACAAAACTTGTGAAATGAAAGAGAGATTTTTTTTTTTGGAAAATATAGAGTGTCAGGTGTTCCTGATTTTCACCCTATATTTTATGTATAAGACTGCCAATCAGTGATTGGTTTTCAGGCTTATACAAATTTTTTTTATTTTTTATTTTTATTTTTAACTGAAAAGAACAAAAGCTAGGCTGGTGGAGAAGAAGAATTCTTCTGTACCAGCCTGATTGCAGAATTCTCTTGAAACATTTTGACAAATTCCTCCTTTGAGAGTGGCTTATGATAAACTTTCAATCTATGGCCATTCACAATAAGAGGAGTTTGAAACTCATCAATGGTCTTGATTCTTACCACTCCATTGCTAAAGATCTTGTCAATCTCATATGGCCCAAGCCAATGAGTCTGAAATCTTTAAACTTTGAATCAAATAACAATGCCCAATCTCCTTCTTGAAACTTTTTCTCTTTGATGTACTTGTCATGCCATTTAGCTCTTTGATATTGAACTAGATCAGTTCTTAAAATTGCTTCTTGTCTAATCTCATCTAGCTCATTCAACTGCTCCATTCTATGCTTTTGGGCTTCTGATAAGTCCATCCCCAACTGAACTGCTATCTTGAAGGTCTTGACTTGGAACTCAATGGGGAGCAAGACTTCTTTCCCATAAACAAGTTCATAGGGAGAATGTCCCGTTGTATTTCTCCATGTAGTTCTGTAGGCCCATAAGGCTTCTGGAAGCCTTTCTGCCCAATCTCTTCTATGTAGATGAACAGTTTTGGTGATGATACTTTCAAGAACTTTGTTTGTGGACTCCACTTGACCATTTGCTTGTGGATGGTAAGGAGTAGATCTTCTGTGCTTGATTTTGTATTCTTCCATCAACTTCTCCACTAAATTGGATGTGAATTGGCTCCCCTGATCTGTCACAATTTCTCTTGGAACACCAAAGCGAGTAAAAATATCCTCATAAAGAAAATGAACAACTGAATTTTCAGTAGCAGATACTAATGCTTTGGCTTCTACCCATTTAGTAACATAATCAGTACAAACCAATATATATTTCTTTTGCTTAGATGGTGGATTAATAGGTCCAATGAAATCTAAAGCCCATTTTTCAAAGGGTTTAATGAGTACCTGTGGTTACAATGGCATTTCATTTGAAAGGGTAGTTTTCCCTACTCTTTGGCAGCTGTCACACCTTTTGACATATTGTTTTGCATCTTTGAAGAGGGAAGGCCAATAATATCCTAAAGAGAGGATTTTATAGGCCGTCCTTTTGTCTACAAAGTGTCCGCCGCATGGTTCATCGTGGCATGCCTTAAGAATATCAGACATTTCATCTTCCCTGACACATCTTCTGATCACAAGATCTGGCCCTGTTTTAAACAATTCGTTAGAAATCCATGAATATTTTGAACTCTCCTGAATAATTTTTCGTTTTTCACTTGGAAATAAATGTGAAGGTAGTTTCCCTGTATCCAAATAGTTAGCAATATCTGCATACCAAGGAGTCTTAATAGTTACTGCAAACAAGTATTCATCAGGAAACTTATCCTCTACAGGAGAATCTTCTTTAGTATTCTGAATCCTAGACAAGAAATCAGCTACTGTATTTTGTTTCCCTGGTCTATCCAACACAATAATATTGAATTCTTGTAAAAGTAAGAGCCATCTTGTCACTCTGCCATTAGTAACAGGTTTTTTCATTAAATATCTAATTGCAGAATGGTCAGTATGAATAAAAGTTTCATAGCCTGTTATGTAATGTCTAAACTTATTAATTGCATGAACAACAGCTAAAAACTCTTTTTCAGTCATAGTATAGTTTAACTCTGTGGGAGTCAAATTTTTACTGGTATAATAAATGGCATAAGGAACTAAATCTTTTTTACCCAACACAACTCCTAGAGCTGTATCTGAAGCATCTGTAGAAATATGGAAAGGGAGTTTCCAATTTGGTCCTCTCAAGATAGGTGCTTCAGATATTCTTGTTTTCAAAGTTTCAAAGGTTGATTGACATTCAGGATCCCATTTGAATTCACAATATTTTGTAAGCAATTTGAAGAGTGGAGATGCTATCTTAGTGAAGTTTTCTATAAATCTTCTATAGTAACCAGTAAATCCTAGAAAACTTCTAACATCTCTTTGACAATTTGGAATAGGTAACTTGGAGATGACTTCAACTTTTGATATATCAACCTTAATCCCATCTCCTGAAATATGATGTCCTAAAACAATACCTTCAATAAACATCATAAAGCATTTTTCATGGCTTAATGAAAGGTTTGTTTCTTTACATCTTATAAGGACTTTTTCCAAATTTTCTAATGCCTCTTCAAATGAATTACCATAAATTGTAAAATCATCCATATAAACCTCTACACAATCATGGATTAGATCATAAAAAATTCCTAGTACTGCTCTTTGGAATGTTGCGGGTGCATTACATAACCCAAAAGGAAGCACTCGGTAGGCAAAAGTTCCCCATGGACAAGTAAATGTGGTCTTATCTTTATCTTCAGGTGCTACCTGAATTTGATTATAGCCACTAAAACCATCCAAAAATGAAAAGTACTTTTTACCTGCTAATGTGTCTAATACCTGATCGATAAAAGGCAAAGGAAAGTGATCCTTCAAAGTTGCTTTGTTCAATTCCCTGTAATCAATGCATACCCTCCATTTATCATTCTTTTTAGGTACTATAACCAAAGGAGAAACCCATCGGCTATCTGAAATTGGATAAATGAAGTTTACATTGAGAAGTTTTTGGAGCTCTTCTTTCACTATCTCCCTAAGATTTGGATTCATCCTTCTTTGAGGTTGTCTGATTGGTCTACTGTTTTCCTCAATATAGATATGATGGATGCAAGTTTTAGGATCAATACCTTTCATGTCAGTATACTCCCATGCAAATGCAGTAGAATGTTTTTGCAAGATTCTGGTTAGTTCTTCTTGTTGTGACTTCTCCAAATGTTTGTTGATATTCAATGTTTTTCCTGAAAAAATCTCAATAGCAGAATTACCAAACTCTTCCATAGAGTAAAGAGACATTTGTCTTGATGATAAATATTCTATGTCAGATTCCAACTGAAATTGTGTGGGGTCATATTCTGAAGATGTCTCAAAATTTTCTAATGTGTTCAGAATTTGACTATCCTCACTAATTTCCAAAATGGTAAAGACAGGTTGTATAATGTCCTCATCATCGACCCATTCATTGTCTCCTACTTCTGTGATTGCTTTTGCTGGAGGATACAAATTGAATTTCTTTATCGAATTACCATTAGAAATGTACATATCCCCAGATGTACAACTAATAAAAGCATCAGCTGTGGCTAACCAAGGTCTTCCTAAGATAAGTGGGTGCCCTCCTAGATTACTCTTAGGAGTCAAAATCATAAAATCTACCGGATATTCCCAAGAATCTAAGGAGACTGAAATATCTTCTAATACACCATCTAGTTTAATAATGGATCGATCTGCAAGTTGCAGTAAAGTAGGTGTAAAAAGAAGGTTAGGAAGTTTTAGCTGGTCCATAGTTTATCTACTCATAATGTTGATAGCAGCCCCTAAGTCAATCAATGTGTTTGGAATTTCTATCCCATTTATATGTGTCTTGAAAATTGGACTTCCTGGATCTACATACTTCTGCATGGTAATTTTTCCCATCATAATATTTGCAATTTTTCCTACCAGGTGGATTCTTCTTGTGTCTTTTAGTTTCCTTCCTGGTCTTTTGAAACTCAACTCCTTTATTGTTTTTGCTAGAATAGGAATCTCTCGAATGGCTTGTAGCAAGGGAATCTTGATACAAACATTCTTCAATTCATCTAGAAAGTCATAGTTAGGCAACAAGATTTTTTTTCCACCCCCTTGTCAATTTGTAGTCTTTCAGGAAAAGGAGGTGTAGATGAAGATGCAGGTTGCTCAACTATAGGAGTTGTGGGTGTTAACTTTTATTTTTCTTTTTGAATGTTTGAATTTTGAAGAGATTCTTCCTTAGAACCCTTATTGACCTTAAGAGAGTCCTCCTAAGAGGTATCTTGCTCTTGAATATCTATAGAAGGTTTTTCTAAAACTCTACCAGATCTGAGTTGTACATCGTTGAGAGGAACAATCATATAGGTAGGAAATTGTTGTCCTTCTACCATGTAAGTATTTTGAGGATTTTTATTGTTAGGATTTGGCAATGGCTGAGCTGGAAGTTGATTTGTCTTTTGTTGGTATGGGAGCATGAGTTGAGGATTTGGATTTTGTTGAGAAGGTTGTTGTTGTGGAAATGGCAATGAAAGTTGTGGATTTACATTTGGAAGTTTTGGAGCTTGTTGATTTTGAAAAGATGGAGGATATTGATAAAATTGAGCAAATCTCCCATAAGGATTTTGCATCCCTTGTACCCATGGCTGATATGGATTTTGATGTTGGGGCCAAGGTTGTTGCCAAGGATTCCAATTTGGTGGGGTTTGAAGATTCATAGGGTTGTTGAACCCTTGAGTTTGTTGTCCCTGCCAAGGTCTTCTTGCAACAAAACAGAGAGATTCTACTGAATTTGGGTCTTCTTGAAAAACAGCTTTGAGTCCAGGAATTGAAGGACAATCCTTGATCTCATGATTCTCTGAGCAAATCATACATGTTTATACAACTTTTGCATCCAAGGGACATTCCCTTAAAGCATGTTTCTTCCTACATTTCGGACAAAAGATGGCTAAAGCATATGTTTCTGCTTTCTGCTTGTTTTGGATTTTAAGGGTGTCTAGTTGTTCACTAAGGCTCCCTAAGATATCAGTTTTGAACTCATCAAGCATATTACCAATCTCTGCCCTACTTACTGATCTAGTTGCAGATTTGTTAGCCCTAACAAGAGAAGGATCCCTAGGCCCTTTTCCTGTTTTAGATTTTCCTCTTGAGAGATGGACACATAGTTCTGTTATGTCACGAAGTGGAAGTTGAGAAATGTCTCCTTTCCCCATCATGTTTAAAATATCTATCCATTTATCTCTAATGGCTTTTAATATGAGGGCTTTCAAGGTTTCATCATCTAAGTTGCTCATCTTTGCTCTTTTTAAGTTGTATTGAAATCTTTCAAGTAAATCTTCCAAGTTTTCATCTTCTTTTTGCATCATTTTGAATACCTCATCCTTATGATTGGTGGGCATACAATAGTCCAAGTATCTATCCAAATTTTTTTGTTTCATATCATTCCAAGTCCTAATAGATTGAGTAGCTAATCCCATGAACCATTTCAAAGCAGCTCCCTTCAAAGTTGAAGGAAATAGTTTGAGTTTTTTAGAGTCTTCCATATAGTCATAGGTTCGGCACACGACTTCAAACTCAAACAGAAATGTTTCAGGATCCTCACTTCGCAATCCATAAAAGTTGGGGAGGACAGATGGTGAGATATTTTTCATTGTTGTATGAGTTTCCTCATCAATTATAGGGAATCCAAACAAGTTATCTCCTTCCCTATTTCTTCCATTATTATCTTCACCATTTTTGTCTCCATTGTTTCCTCCTCCTCTACCTCTACCTCTACCTCCAAATCCATCTATTATTTCCTCTGCCATGATAGTTTCTTTAGAGTCCTTAAAGTCCTCTGGTTCTTCTATCAAGGGAGGATGAGAGGGAGTCTCTTCCTTTTCTAAATGAGATTTAGTAGGTGGTATAGGAGAATCCTCTAATTCAGCTGTTCCTTGAATTCCAAAAATCTTAAGGCTAGGGGTAGATGGTGGTGAATCTTGTCTATGCCTTGAAGAAGATGGAGTTGTGAAAATCGAACTCTTGGCTTTAGCTATAAACCTTCCCCTAGAATCTCTTGCTTTATGCATGTCATTTTTTTTTTTTTTTTTTTTTTTTAAAAGTTGGGCTAATAATTCTCTTTCTGATCTTCCAGGTCACACTAGGTGCAAGAAGAGAGTATACTTAAGAAATTACTGAACCAATAACTCTCTTTTCTGATCCTCCAGATCACACTAGGTGCAAGAGGAGAGCATACTTCAAGAAGTTATCAAGTTTTCCCTTCTTTTATTATTATTTTTTTCTTTTTAAGAAATTGGCTACCTAGTTACACTTCCCCGGCAACGGCGCCAAAATGTTTGGTCAATTTAGTGTGTCCTAAATTGCTACATTAATTTATCAATCCGGGACTCGTAAGCTGATGAAGTGTGGCGCACTATATGTGCAAGATAACATATTTCTTAACTTTTTGTCGTTTTTGGTTTTCTAAAGTGAGATGGAAAAAAAAAAAAAAAAAACAAGTATGGTTATGATTGTTCAAGGAAATGATATCCTTTATAATGATTTACCAACTTGAAGCTTCAAAAGGAATTTGAAACATACAATGACAAAACTTGAAAGGAAATGAAGATGTGCTGCTGAAATGAAAATGTGCCGCTAGTCTAATAAATCAAACAATGAACTACTGATCATGAAACTCATTATTCTTGCTGCTGTTCAAACACAAAAGAAACTATGCTGAAAGAAATCCAAAAGTTGCAACAAAGTAAATCTAAATCAAATTACATCAACTTATCTTCTGATCCTTCATCATTAGTCCAGCTATGATTTTCGGAGGTAACCATAAACAACTTGAGTAACCTGATATCTAACTTGCAGAAAGTAAACTAATATCAAACTACACATTCATAATTCAATCCCTCACCATCAGTCCAGCTGTGGCTTTCGGAGGTAACCGAAGATGTCATGAGAAATTTAATATATCTAACTTGCAGAAAGTAAAATAATATCAAACTACACATCTGCTAATTCAATCCTCACTCCATCAAATTCAAATTATGGGTTTAAGCAAAAATCAAGATGTCATGAGCAATTTAATATATGTAACTTGCAAGAAAGTAAACTAATATCAAACTATACATTCATACTTCAATCCTCACCATCACCAAATGTGGCTGAGTAGAATCAGTAAAGACATGGACAATTTGATATATCTAAATCTAACTATCAAAACAAATGTGCAAGACCAAATAAAACAAAGCAGCATCAAATTAAAACGTAGTCCAGGGAAAAGTAAATTAGCAGCAGAACAATATTAATTCCATGTCATTAGTCAAAAAGTTATGCAAATGCCCGGGCTGCCTATTTATAACCTGAAACAAGAACACTAATGAGTTAACAATAACACAAAACATGAAAGACAGAAGTAAAATGTAAAGCATGAAAGATTATAAACAGAAATGAAGCATATATACCATGAAAGATGCAATGTATAAACATGTGAATGAATTATGGCACAATGAGCTTAAAGAAATAAAACAAGAACTATACAAATAATGCACAAAACCTCAGCTGTGCAGGGGCCCTCTACACCAGCCTTGGCAACAGACTTCAAGTACGAATTACGCTTGGAAACAGAGTCTTCTTATATTTAAAATGCAGTCATAACAGCAAGGTGATATTACGGCACAGTGGCAACGTAATTACATTACAGAGCTCTCTGGAAGCTAATGGAGACTAATAAAAACTAACTCTTATGCGTATGCAAACGCGTTATTTATAACTGAAGGTGATGTAACTAATTTCCTAAAGTTTATGCTGATACAAAACACGTAAACCATTACGTCCAGAGATCTAGTATCATGGCCGCGTTGAGGAGTAAATTTATGAGAAGTGGATGCTAGATTCGGCTTATGAAGCCATGTACAAATGTTGATTTGTCTCCCGCAATTCAGAAACGACCATAGAAATCTCCACGTGACGAGAAACAAAGTCCTGTCACCGTGGGACTCTACGGTTGACTTCCACTTGGTCACCTTTGACCGTAGCCTCCCTGGATGAATTTGCTCGAGCCAATAGGACACGATCCATGTCCCCATCATTTCTGACTTGCCCATGTGGCTCGTTTTACCTGAAGGCACCTGTAACATAGAGTTTCACAAAATGGCTGCGGAAAGTTGCAGCAGCTGTGGAAAGTGGCAAGATTCCGCAGCTAAATGAGCAAAATCTAAATCAAACAGCAGACACAAAAATATAGTTAAAAACCATTTTAGATGCTCTTTTGCAATTAATATACATTGATATTGACAACTTGAGAGGTTCAAGTGAATGAAAAAGGTATAGAAAGGTGTATGGAAAAGATGCAGATTTGAGACTCAACAAGGATCAATAGGATTATAACATTTCTTTAGATTATATCATGTATGGAGTATGCGATTGACATTTAATCAAGAGCACCAAGCCCTATATGCACCCAATGTTGGCGGTGTTGATGGTTGTCCTCCTTTATCATGGCCATAGCAAAAACGTATCCTTCATTCAAGTCAAATCATTGATGGGGCATGTTAAGCTTTTTCTACCCTATTTTAAGGCTATATTTCACTTAAGTCAAAATCATTGATGAGGCATGCTAAGCTTTTTCTACCATATTTTAAGGCTTGGATTAGGCAATTTGATCAAAATTGGGCAATGTTGACTAATATCCCTGGATAATTGAGGTACAGGCAAAGAGGAGACAAAAGAAGAAATCTAGATTCTAGATAGTTGATATTGGAATAAGTAACCATTAATGTAAGGTAGATGTCATTTTTATCTTGATTTGTGTACAATATGTATAATTGATATATTCTGCAACTAATTTGTCATTTTTCTTAGAGGAAAATAATGATTTTTAGGCTTCGCTTCCAAAAAATGCGACCACTTTGTCCTCGCTGTGTGTGCAATGTTTCTCCAATATGTGGACAACTCCTTCAATGAAAATAGTGAATCTTCAAGATAAAGAATACCAAGTATTCAGATTTAACATTAAGTGGAAGTTAAATTTTGTTTAACATCAAAACAATGAGAAGTCTTGCTATTAAAATCATGCTATAATACAAGTTTTTTGTAAAACAAGTGAAAGATGATAATATGAATTATTAGTTCTACCAAATGTAAAAAATTTGTGCAAGGAGACCACAATTTCCCCAAATGACCAATTTTTAGTTGGAATCCAACAATTTTTTTTCAAAATTTTTTACTGTGAGGAAATGGATTTAACACCATCAAGAACCCCTTCAGCACCCAAAATCTAATGGATTCAGCACCATCAAGAACCCTTTGGGCACCCAATATCTAATGGATTTAGCATCATGAAGAACCCCTTGGGCACCCAAAATCTTGAAGCTTGACAACTGTAACCCAGATTATCAAAAAAATTTGTCAAATTTTCTCAAAATCATACCAGTATTTCTATTATTTTTTGAGAAAAACGTGATCACTACAAAATTACAAAATAATAATAATAAATATAAAAACTCATAATGTAATCTAGAATTTGAAATTACAATAGATACATACATGTGTAAGCCAAGGCAAGGTAGAAAGGCCATAGCCAAAATCGAAGGACAAGAAGCAAGAGTTTGTGAGCACAGGAATTCAAATTTGCATTTCGATCGAAATGGTGTTAAAATAGCCAATGCGGTCGTATTCTAGAACCATGCACATGATGCAAACTTCACAGACCTTCGAGATGACGGATTTAACCAACAATATCTACAACAAACCAGAAGAACCTGCATGGACAATTTTGCAACGACCTCCAATGAGTAGTGCAACAACCTCCAAAGAGGAGGACTAACGTCGGCTTCCAAAGTCATAGAGACATCTAACATCATCCAATTTGGTAATTTCTAAATGACAGCTGAAATTCAAATGAAACCACTTAGATTTTCATGCTTTTATGTTTACTTTCTCATTTAACTGCACATAGAAGAAGGGCTTATTGCAGAGTTCTTCGAGGAGTGCCTAATCTACTTAAGTAAATGAGGAATGTTACCAGGGAGTTGCCCATTTTGTAAAGGGATGGGGTGGGTACAAGCACCACATTTCTGAAGGCCTGGATGGAACACCTGTCCTTTACAAAACATTTTCAAGGTTATCGAAATCATTGGAATGCCAGAACACACGGAACAAGGGCGGGAACGAATTCTCATGAGACTCAGAAAACACAATCAGAGAAAGCGGTAAGAGATATCTCAACCATAAGAGTTGTAAAGAGTGCCTTCTTTTTGGTTTGGTTCATGGACTGTGGGAGATTGGTGGCCACTTTGTCCACATAATATTGGTAGTAAGTAGATCTTTTTTAAGTAATTATTTCTTGTATGTTCAATCACTAAGTGTGATTCCGAGGTGGGTACATATAAGAGATTTTCCTTCTTGACTCAACTACAAAATCTTCTAGATGTCCAGAAAATTTATTTAATTACTTTCAAAAGTGCCCAAAATATTTGTACTAAACACACCTTAAAGTATCACTTCAGATTCGACCACAGAACCTAATTCCTAATATGCCCAAAAAAAAGTTTAACCTTTCGATAGCAAAAATGCTTTAACTTTATCATATGATAAATGGCAAGAACAGCAGTGATTTTATTAAATTAGTAAGGCACCCAAAGACAAGTGCGTTGTATAGATACATGTACTCTTATGCTGACTTCCGGCGCCACCTTATTATGACATCAAATATTTTAGAAAATAAGGAAAAGAACCTTAACTCACCTCATCCGTGGAGCTTTTGTAGTGCATGTTGCATTCTTTATATTTCTGTTCCTTCACGCACCCAGAGGATGATGACGAAGGAGGAACTCCAGAGCAGCGCTGTCTTTTCTTGGACGAATTATTCGATAAATTGTCGTCGCTGTCTCCTTTTTCTGTAAGTTTTGCCTGCGAGAAAGCAATGTAAGAACTCTTTCCCACCATAATTCCACCTAAAAATAAGTTGGGGCCAAAGAAAAATGCAATTTTAGTTTATCATTATTCTCTACAGCACCGAGATGCAGAGTTTTGATAACGCAGATCGACCAGAGGCGGTTCTTAAATGAAACTGACGCGAATGTAAAAATTTAGGGAAGATGTGAAACTTTCCCCACATCTGCATGGCGGAAAAGAAGTACGTCGAGACTCGAACCTCTGACGTCCTGCTACCTCTCACATAGCTACAAAATGCAGATCTAACAGGATTTCGGAGTATTTGCCATAAAATGCAGAGGAGAAGGGATGGCAAAAACTACACAGGCACAGAGCCTGTTGGAATCGAAATATTTGCCATAAAATGCAGAGGAGAAGGGATGGCAAAAACTACACAGACACAGCCCGTCATTCCGGCCGTAGATACACGCCCCCACGGCTGTATTCAGTGCGTGTACATTTTTCTAAGTATTGTATAGCTCTCCCATGTTTATGTTTATTTGATGTGAGTAGCTGTAGTATATTGAGTGGGTCAAATGGTTAAGAGCATGTGGTTTCTCTTAAGAGGTCACATCATAAAACTCTAGAAGAGGTAGAGTATGTATGTCTAACAATAAAATTAGATTATTATTTTTATTAAAATGACAATGTTTACATGGTTATTTTGAAGCTTGACAACTGTAACCCAAATTAATATTAAAGCTTGAAATAATTTAAAATTTTAAAAAGTTTTATGAAATTTAATAAGTTGGTAGATGTAACCAATTTCCAAAATATTTTATAAATTTTAAAAAAGACATAGATATAACCAAATTAATATTCAATATTGAAGATTGAGAGTTGTAATAAAAATTTCCAAAAATTTCTAAGTAATTTTAACAAAATTATGTCAAACCTCCGATTAGGGTGCCACGAGGAGATTGAGAAGCGAGGTTCGGCGGTGGCACATGGCGTCGTGCACAGACTACATGGATGACTCACCACTTCACATGATTTGTTGGGACATGACCACACGCTTGATAATAATGCTCGTCGTAGGAGTAGCTAGCAACCACAGGGGAATGTCAGGAAA
The DNA here is from genome assembly GCA_034641835.2 of Pinus albicaulis. NCBI lineage: Eukaryota > Viridiplantae > Streptophyta > Pinopsida > Pinales > Pinaceae > Pinus > Pinus albicaulis. Next base: position 163,145 of record JAXQQM020089213.1, on the reverse strand, counting down.
TACTTGGAAGCAACGTCAGGATCGAAGGTTAAGGCAGGATGCATGCTAGAGAGGTAGCACTGATCCTGGACTGCAGTAGGAGGAAACCGTAGCAGCGAAGGCAGAAGGTTGGCATCGGCAGCTGGTCATCTAGTATGTTCTGCGTCTCCTAACTTTGTTAGCAACCATGAATTTAACTATAAATTGGATGTCTCTCTTCAGAAATCCCTCTAAAAGAGGATGTTTTACCGTTCTAATGCCCTATCCAAACCTGGAAATAGGACATAGAATGCTTCATTGTGTGCATGTGACCCTTCTCCATAGTTATGTGGCCAATTTCAAAATTTCGGATAGTTTTCAATCAATTTTTTTCAATTGCAAGGTTAAGGGTTCTGGGATTTTACAGCATGCAGTCTTTAGCTTTTGGACAAAGAATGTCATGGTTGTTCTGATTTTCCTGAGCCCTGTGGTGATTCCCTGCTTCTGAACCCCCTGTACTGTCTTTCCTCTTTCAGGTTTTGTGTTAGCATTAGGGAAGGGTTCTCGTCTTGCAATGTCACGAAGGGATTTGGGTTGATATGTCATCCAAAATGCTTTAGTCTCGCAATTGTATGAGATAGCTAGCATGGCTAGGCACGACCATCCCAGAAAAAATACAGGAGGTGGCAATAGGTCCTGCTCTCAGATTCATTTTACCATTTCCCATTTACATTGCATGCAACGTTGTAGGGTTTGCAAAGCTGAGTCTAATTGTGGGTTATTCTGGGGGGGTGGCGTAAACATCCATATGGGGTTCCTGTTCATGCATTTTATGTTGCATTCTAGTAGGTTTATTTTACGATTGAGGCAGATTATGTTGCATTTGAGTTTGTATTTGAGTCTCCCTTTGGTCATAGACTTACGTCGTTCTGGGAATACCCTCTCTGACATTTTCCAAAGGAGCAGAAAGGTTGTGGGCCCCACCTACAGTAACATCAATATTGTTATTGACTTCCTTTTATCTTACACAGGCCCTGATCAAATAAAGTAAAAACAGGTTTCCCCAAATCTCTGTCAAATAATCCGGGGCAAAATCGAATCCTGATTGTACAGGGGCACACAGCAACAGAAAAATGACAAACCACCAAGAAGCAGGGTAGGGAAAAATGAAAGCAAAAGCAGGTCAAACCTATTGCAATATCGAGCAAGCGAGGCAAAAAATCCAAGAAAGAGGTTATTGAAAACCTTTTCGAAGCCTACACCACAGGAAATCCTCCTCATGTTTGCAATCTCATTCAGGGATGGGAGAGAGAACTTGGGCATAAAGAAGAAGACATAGAAATGCAAAAGAAGAAATGGACTTCATAGTTGATCCAGGGAATACTAGAGGCTGATTATCACTATTCCACCAGTCTATTCAGACTTACTGGACTTTTAAATGTGATATCGCAAAGGATGTGACGAGCTTGCAAGAAGTGGGAGGAGATCCACATGTGGTCTATCAGGTGATTTCTGTACTACGGGACATTAAAAGGAAACTGCAAGACATTCGGGTATCTCAACATCATGCAGCAACACGACTTGGAAGAATCGAGAGGCAAATTCAAACGATGCACCAAGTGGACATGCTAGTGTCCAGTGTTAAAGACCCTGCACCTGTTGAGTCCTCAGATGACTGATTCACTGGTTCACTATTTTTTGATGTTTCATGTTTTTAGCGGATAGCATTTATATTTATAGGTTGTTGTGAGACTTTGGTAGATATATTAGTATGGAGTCAATAGTCTATAGGAGGAAAAAACAATTTCAATACTGGATGACTTTTAACTCACTAAGATGGCTAACAGACCTGATTTCCTTCGACCAAGTTAAGGTTATCGCGTTTTGATATGTAAACCTGCTTATTTTTTGATAAATAGAAAAATGAAAAGACACTCCTAAACTTACAAAAACAAAAAACAAAAACAAAATTATGTCAAAATTTCCATTATTTTCCATACAAATTTAAAACCTCCTTATACTAAACACATTTTTAATATTAAAAAATTAAAACCTATATAGTTTGTCCACACCGGTACGTATACATAATCATACGTAGAGTCCCTCTGTCATGCAATTATTTGATGTATCCGGCAGCGTATTAAAATATTAAAAATAGTTTGTTATTTAATTTTATGACATCGAGGATTGGGATTTAGAAAACCCACCAAATCCAAACATATGACATCGAAGAATCAGATCTAGCAATTAAAAAAAGTTGGTTAATAAATAAATTCTATAATATTTTTATAAATTTTAAATTTATAATAGAATTTAAAACAATTTTATCATTTAAAAATGAAGGTAAAGGTTTTTGAAGATTTTTATAGTGAATTTCTTTAAAATCTGACAGAAATTAATTGAAATAAGAGGTTTGATGTGTAACACCTGTACCATTGAAGTGTCTTAAGGTTTTTAAGGGTGCTGAATCTATATATACAATCAAAAAACTATTTTGAGTTACATAAATCAAGATTTCACTTGAAATGGACACCAGAAACTCCAAAAAAATAACATTAAAGACAACTCTAAAAGTGTTTTTGGAAGTTGAAAATGATATTTTTCATGATATAGATCACATAACCCTAAATTTAATTAATAAATTTATTATTTTTATGGAAGTTGGAAAATTTCCCTTTTAATCTAGAGACACTTTTCTTTTTCTTTTTCAATCTAGAGGAATCCACAATTATAAAAGCTAATTATTTATTTAGAAAAATTGGCTACTAGATTGGTCTTGTACTCATGAAATGGTCAATTCTAATTGCTACCACTATAACCTTAAGTTGCCTACATAACCCCTTTTCAGAAGCATACTTGCATGATAGTTCTACCAATATAACCTCTAGATGCCTACATATTCTCTTTAGGCAAACATAAATAGGTTGATTCCAACCGCTTCCACTTTAACCCCTAGGTGCCTATGTATGCCCTTCAACAAGTGTAGGTGAATTCAAAGATTTGAACCTCAAACCTCCTCGTACATAACACTTCATTTTCACAATCATCACTAATTGAACTACCCAAAAAAATAAAATAAATAAATCTCTAAGATATGTTAAAATTAAAAATTTCATTTAAAATATGTTTTAAATTGATTAATTTAATTTATTAAAAAATCGATTGAATTTGTTAGTTATTCATTTATTTATTTAAAGATAATTTAAAATGGATTATTTCTTAAAAACTAGATTAAATTTAATATTTTTTAATCTATTAAGCCACAGTATTGTCTTGAAAGAGGATCGAACCCTTGATCTTTATTTAAAAGTCTATATAGTGAGATAAAAATATCCCTACGAGCAATAGAAGAGTATTTGTTTTAAGAATATTTATGCAAAATATTAACGCTTCATATTATTGAAGGAAACAAGTTCTTCAACCATTTGGAGGACCAAGCACCATTGTTTGCTGAAGTTTATGAGTTGAAATCCTCTCTGAAATAGGGCTGATTTCCTTCACTATTCTGAGTTGGCGTTTGGGCCCAACTGAGCTGGTGGGGCTGGCTATGAATCTCAGGGCTGAGTTACTCACCACTTGCTGACCAAATTTCCTATTATCTTGGATAAATTTACTACCAGAGAGAGGACAAGTTTATACCTTTATTTCACTGTGGAGAAGGGATGAGTAGCTGAACAACAAGGTCAAGTTTTACTGTAACTAAAAGTTTGTGTTCTGAATTTACAGTGACCGAGATTACTAACAAAGGAGGATCGAATCTCCATTCTTGCTACTAACCAAGTGTACTGTGGAGAGGCACCAAAAGAGAGAACACATTTCTCTCTGTGTGTACTCGATTTGTCGCAAGTATTGCTTCTGGAGCTGCGTTCCATATTAAAGGAAATTTCTGAGATGTATGGATGGAGGTACCATTGCTGACTCAAGGAAGAGTTTGGCCCTGATAAACTAACTTTATATTCTTCTATGGTAATATTGCAGACTACAAGTGTCTTGTGTTAAAGAAGATCTTGTGATAACATCCATGATATGTTTTGATTCTTGTAACCAAAGCCATCAACAGTGAGCCATTATCAAGCAGAGTTTAGTCTTGAGCTTGCACATCTAAAGATTGATCAATCATCATTGGACGTTCTGTTGATATGAGCGGTATGAGAAAGTGTTATTGGCCCTTGTTCTGTTCATAACAAATCTTCTTGAAATTTTCATCCTCAAAGCGAACAAGATTAGCATTAAGAACGAAGGGAAAATTATAGCAAAGGAAAGATCTCCCTGTTGTTGCATATTCATGGTTATATGTTTTCAACCATACTCAAAAACAGATCGAAGTATGTCCTCCTCTATCATAATACATTCCTCATCTCCTATAAAGTTTGTTGATACTAAGGTATGCTACTAAAATTATGCTTTAAGAAGTCAACCATCCAAATGATCTTTGTTGGAAAAATCAGATTCATCCCATAAGGTGCCTAATATCCTCTGAAGAAGTGTAAATCTTCTAGAGCTAGAATCAAGCTGAGGGGGCTCCGTGACTGTCTCATATTCCTTAATTTCATCACTGAAAAAAAAAAAAATTGGTAACTGTTGAAATGAATACTTCTGGAAATATCTTTCTCAATAATGTTTGAGCCTAAAAATTTGAGAATCTAATCTAAAATCAAATATTTTTAAAGATAGTATAATCATTTTGAAGTTTAAATGGTTTCTTATAAGAAATCTTTTGATGATTCAAGGTTCTGAACATTCCAAGATCTTACCAGATCTAATGAATCCTACTGCAACAACTCAACGTACTTATCTTATTAAGTAAATTACAATACATAATTAATTCATATATGAATTATTGAAGCAACCTACAATAAAATTGATTAAGAAAGAAGGAAACTAGACAAGGAAATTATTCATACATATGACAGTTATTTTGGACTAATGTCCCCGAAAAAACCCAATGTAGGAAAACCGGTGCAATGGATTTGAGGGTTTTATTATTAAGCAATAGCAATGTCTGAATACATCTCTGAATACCCTCAAGGGTTATGCATTTACAGAGAGAAATACTAGGAGAAAAATATGTGAGAAATAGCTCACTTGATCATTGATTTTTTGGTTGATCCAGATGAAGAAAAACTTGCCCTGGCGAGGCTCTATGTAGTTCCATCACTGCAATATGCAGCCTCTACATCACCCCCTTCCAGGCTCAACATTCAGCCCTAGCCAAGTCATTTTTCCTATGTCGATGGCTGAGGAACAGCCTCCTGGTGCCACTTTTTAGATCCCAGCCTCTGAAACTGATCCACAAAAAAATTTTGAAAACCCTTCCTTCTGCCTCTGTGCTGCCTCAGCATGATCTTATGCAGTCATTGCATCAACCCCTTCCTTCTACATTGGCTAGGATAGATCACCTCTGCCTCTCTCTAACTGATGCTCCACTGAAGTGACAAAATTTTTCTTTCCAGATGTTAGCTCTGCCCTTCACTACTCAGATCTCTAGCTCAAATTTCTGAGCAAACCATGCCCCAGAAATTTCAAACTCTTAGATCAATCCAGTGTCACTATGTGCTTTCCAAATGGCCCTCAAGCCTTCCTTTTATAATCTTCTCGTTGACCAATCGATGGCCCAGATTAGACGTCTAATCGATGGATAAGATTAAAACATCACTTGATCTTCGTTCTCTAGAAAATTCACACTATGTTTTATTAATACCCTTTAATTATTTAATTTCTCAAAGTTTAGACTTATGGTCCCCATTAAAATAATTAATTATTTGAATAAAGCATGCACCGAGTGGAATTTCCACAAACGGTATTTGGGTTCTTTGGAATACAAGTGTTTAATCCTCCACACCAAATTTGAGACTTAGGGCACTTTCTGATGCTACTAAAATTAGCGCTCCCTCTTAGTGAGGAAAGTGCTCTAGAAATAATGTCTGCTACGTACTTCTCTGCCCCCGAAGAATCATCCACACTACTGATGTCCATCATTCTCTGCGTTTTTGAAGCCACGGTATTGCTGCCCATGATACTACCACTATCACTACTAAATTTGTAATGCAACTCCCTCTCAAGTGTTGCATCTGCTATGTTTCTAACACTGCCACTGCTAACATGACATCTGCACTGCAACTCAATTGTTGGGAGAAACAACTGAAACTCACCCAAAAATGAACAAGTGTTCAGTGGATGCACCTTGGTGCTGAAGAATCTGACTGCTGATAGCTACTGCACTGTCCCTCTAATGCTTTACGCTACTACTTCTATGCACTGCACTACACACTATGCATCACGTTGCTGCTGCCTCTCCTCTGCGTTGCTCTAGAAATGAACGTTGCTACCCACTGCACTATCGTCTCCATCACTCCTCGTGTCCATTGACTAGTCCTCCATCTTGCTACTGCTGATCATGGGCTCCTGTAGCAAGGTATGATCCATGAGGTGGGCTCCTCAAGGATCCTGCCCAACTGAAGTAAAAGGAAATACAACTCAATATCACCCCAGTTCCCAATAGGAGAAGCATGGGCACTAATGGCCACCTTTTCCTCCTCGATACTCGCAGCTGCAACCTTCGGGTCATGCTTCTCATCTTTGTCCCTTTTCTCCAGAGGACACTGAGATGCCTAGTGGCCCATCTGGCCACATCTAAAGCGCTTGACATTTGAAGCATCACGCTTTGGTTTCCATTGTGCCTATTGTCCCTTTGATGCAAGGGTTGTGTTATCCTCTTCCTCGATGGATTTCGATTTTCTTCCACTGATGCCATCAAGTTTTCACTTGATGAGGTCTCTCCTTAGTTCTTCCTCCTGAAAAGCTGCTTATAACTACTCCCAACTAGGTAATGATGCCTGGCCCAGTATGCTCTGGACAGACACCTGCCACTCCTCCCTGACATTGTTAAGGGCCATCTGTACCATGGTTCCAGTTGTAATTGAAACACCTACTACTAACAGCTAATCATGAATCTCCTGAAACCGCATAAGGTATGAAGCCACATGCTCCCTTTTCCACATTTGGATCATACGGAGCTTCTGCTCCAAGTACAACTTATGTTGCTGGGAATATCCCTCATATAGGCCATTCAAATCTACCTACAGATCTTTGGTAGTATTCTTGCCAGCCAAATGTGAGTGAATGTGGCCCTTGACACCATCAAGGAGAAACTTCTTCGCCTTCGCCATATCAGCCCTGTAATTTTCGAGTTGATCCGGATTTGTAGGTAAAACTAACACGTTCTCCAAGAATGCCTTCAGATATTCATCTAGAATAAACATAACATGTTCCTTCCATATCATAGAGTTGGAGGAGCCCTCCAACTGATCTTGATCACAAATTCCATGAGATGTCATCTCAACCGAAATACTGTTGAATCTGCTCCCTCTTTCTCCCCACTATAGAGTCACCGACAGACTTACACACTCCCTTATGGAGTTGTAAGTTCTACAGCTCCTCTACTACTCAACTACTGAGAAATTATTATTTTCCTCGACTAGGAAAACACCGAGGAAGAAATTCCCCTAATATGTGTCCCTCTTATTCCTTGTGACATTTTCTACCCAGCAAAAAATTCAGAAAAATGTGTCCCTCTGTCTTTTGCATGGAGGCTCTACGCATCTCCCTCTACCACAACAAAAAATGGAACTGGAATTCCTACCTCTATGTCGACTCACTCAAAGAGAGACAACCTCGAAGCTTCAACCCTCCTGGCTAGATCTACTCAATCCCTCTAAAGATTTGTTCTGTTGTACTCCAAAAAAAATGACCTTCACTTCACAAATAATATATGTCCTTCTTGTTTCATATCAATTCTTTGATACCATGTGAAAATTCCAAGATCTAACCAGATCTAATGAATCCTACTGCAACAACTCAGTGTACTTCTCCTATTAAGTAAATTACATTACATAATTAATTCAAATCTAAATTATTGAAGCAACTACTGAAGTAGCCTACATTAAAATTGATTCAGAAACAAGGAAACTAGACAAGGAAGTCATTCACACATATGACATAGTTATTTTTGGACTAATGTCCCCAGAAAAATCCAATGCGGGAAAACCAGTGCAATAGATCTGAGGGTTTTATTATTAAGCAGTAGCAATGTCTAAATACATCTATGAATACACTCAAGGGTTATTCAGTTACAGAGAGAAATATCGGCATAAGAATATGTGAGAAATATCTCACTCAATCACTGAGTTTCCTGCTAATCTGGATGAAGAAGAACCTACCCTAGGGAGGCTCTGCCCAGTCCCAGCGCTACAAGTTGTAGCCTCTGTGTCACCCCCTTCTAGGCTCAGCATTCAGCCCCAACCAAGTTTTTTTTCCTTTATGGATGCTAAGGAACAACCTCCCAGTGCCACTTTCTGGATCCTGACCTCCGAAACTGATCCACCAGCAAATTTCGAAAACCATTATTTCTACTTCTGCACTTCCTCTGCATGATATTACATAGTCACTGCATCAACCCCTTCCTTCTGCGTAGGCTAGGCTAGATCACCTTTGCCTCTCTATGATTGATGCTCCACTGGACTGAGAAACTATGTCTCTCTAGATGCTATCTCTGCCCCTCACTGCTAAGATATCTAGCTCAAATTTCTAAGAAAAACATGCCCCAAAAATATCAAACTCTTAGATCAATTCAGTGTCACTGTGTGTTTTCCAAATGACCCTCAAGCCTTCCTTTTATAATCTTCTCGTTAAAAAATCAACGAGACAAATTATATGTCTAATCGATGGCTAAGATTAAAACATAATTTGATCTTCATTCTCTAGAAGATTCACACTTTGTTTTATTAATACCCTTTAATTATTTAATTTCCCTAAGTTTTGACTTAGGGTCCCCATTAAAATAATTAATTATTTTAATAAACCATGAACTGAGTGTAATTTCCACAAACGGTTTCTTGGGTCATTGGAATACAAGTGTTCAAGCCTCCAGACCAAATTTGAGACTTAGAGCACTTTCTGATGCTACAAAAATCAACGAAGGTTAGATGAGCAATGGAAGTAAGGATTAAGTGGGAGTGACAAAATATATGAATCCTTTATCTACCCAATTATAAATTATGACAGTCGGGTATGATGATATCTCGCTTTCTCCTTAAAAGGATAGGTTGTAGATATCTCCACGTTTATTTATGGAAGAGATATGTTGATATACAATGTTTGATGATGATGATCCTAATATCTATCAAAGAAGTTGAGTTTGAAAAGTCAAGGTGGAAGACCTATCAATTTAATGGTAGCTGGCATGTGCTTATATCTATAGATAAGATGGAAATATTCCTACTGGGATGTCCCTGTGAATCTATCATCTATTATTGTTTGACTAAAATTTGTGGCTCCAAAATCACAATTAAGACAGAATGAATTAAGCAGACTTATGTCCATTTAAGAATAAGATTCAAATTTAATGCATTAACATCAGATACCACTTCGTATGGTGCAACGAAGAACATTGACATATTTGATTACATTGATAAATTATCTGCTATGGATTTAACGATGAGAAGGCAGTCAGACTCCTTGTACTCTGACAGAAAACCTTAAGCTTGAGGTCTTCTTGTGTAAGAGGGAGTAAGAAAAAATTTCATGGTATACAAAAAGAAGAGGATTGTGAAGTGCTTCAACAATCTCTGCTGAAAATCAATATGTCCATAGAAAGTTGTGTATGTGTTGTTGGATGGAGCTATAAAGCTCTTGTTAACAATCCTATTATCAATTTCATCATTTCCAAGAAGAAGCATGGCATTGTTCCCTATTTTAAGGTATTTGTAATTAAGATTAAATATTGAGCTCTGGGAGGTCTTGGGGGCTTGGGGTACTTATTGAGCTAAGAGCAACCATAGGGTGAGCGGTTCACCTTCCCCTATTAGTGCACTGTGTACAAACTGAGTGGTTCACCTTCCCCTACGGGTGATGAGATATGAATACAATGATTGGTTCATCTTCTCCTATGGCATAAGATCAGGATGAGTGGTTCACCTTCTCCTGCAGGTACCTCAGTGAGATATGCATATAGGCATCGATTTACATGTTAGTGGGCTGTGGTTCATACTTTCTCCACATGTAGGATGATCATTCCCTATATATGTTTTTTGACATGTCGGTGGGATATGGCTCATCCTTTCCCCACGTGTAGGATTCCTCCTACTATTGATGGTTTTTTCATGCATGTAGGAGGTGGTTCATCCTTTCCCTACTGTTGGTGTTTTGCATGCATGTAGAATGTGGCTTATCCTTTCCCTACTATGATTGTGAGATGTGACTCTAGAAGGTGGTTCATTCTTTCCCTACATGTGGTTATGACATGTGTTTGTAAGATGGGGCTTCTCCTTTCCAAACATGTGATTATGAGCAAGACGTGAGATATTATTTCTGTGATGGTGTTTATGCATCATCCTACCCATGAAGTCTAAGACTCATGGGAAGTACCTGTCCTCTGGCCAATGAGTTGGGAAATGAGGATAGATACCATTGCTCTACTGATGGAAAAATCATGTATTTCCATACTCTCTATGCTAGGATGTATGGTGTTCAAAAACTTGATCTCGGATCAATTTTGATTTAAGTTTTACCTCTAGAATGACTTTGGGTTAGTGGAGAGGTGCAAGGTCTTGTCACTCACTCTTGATCAATTCTTCTTCATCATTTCTTCATAGTTCATCAAAGCAAAGCAAAGCAGACATTGATGGTTCATGGTGACTGAGATGGTTCATAGGATGGCATGATAATCTATGGTAGCAGATGGGTTGGCATGTGGAATTCTCCCTAGTTGAGAAGGAGTGTTAAAATTGGAAACTAGGGCCAAATTCCACTTTGGTTTGTTCAGTTAATAGAGATAATAATCTCATTGAATTCGTCTTTTTGAGAGGACTTAAATCGATCTAAATATTTCAAATTTGGTCCCGGAGAATATTTTTTTATACTAAAATAAAATGCTACAAGTCATGATTTTGTTTAGGCAGGAAAATTAAAAATTTGAATTTTGAATATGCATCCAAAATCACCATATCAAATTGTATATAAGGACATTCCCCCATCCTTAATTGATATATCTCTTGGAGAAGCTCGTTGAAAGAAAGGGTATATGTCTGGCCGCAAATTAGGAGGGTCTTTGTGCCATGCTCACAAGAGAGATCCTCGTTGGAGTGTAAGGATTTTTGTTTGGGCCACAGTAAGGAGAGGTGGTTCAATGCAGATGTATTAGGGTTGTTTTGAAGCTTATTCCAAAGGACCAGAGGATGGGTCAGAGGTCAAGATTCTTTGCTTAAGGGTCAATGAAAGGAGGGACTTTTTGCGGGTCTGTTAAGGGCTGAACCGAGGCTATGAGAGGTCGTTGTGGAAGGATGTAATGGTGTCATAGAGGAATGTGGTAGGCCGTAGGCCTAGCCACTACCTACAGGGCTATGTAGAGGCTTGAAGGGCTGTCACATGCCCAGGAACAACAATATATGGAGGGAGTTGTTTACCTTGTCTAAACCACATCATATGAGGGTTGTTATAGTATTTTTTTTAAGGGTTGTTCCTGCATGCACAAGCCCTGATCTGGTCGTGACCTACAAACAAGAGTAACAACCTTTTTAAGGATGTTTTGTTTCTAGTCTGAAGTTTTGATGAGATTGGGTAAAGGTCCTATATGGACTATGACTTTGTCATCCTTGACATCAGTTAAGAAGGACGCATACATGTTCAGGATTGAGCTACTCTTACACTATGGTTAGTAACTATTTCATTCAGAAGTAGAGGGTTGAGTGGATTATGGTATTACTCAACATATTGTCAAGTTAATTTGATTTTATATGTACTCTCTCTCTCTCTCGTTCTCTATTGAACATTTGATCCTGATAATAAGAAGAATTGGTGAGGGTTTTCCCCTTGTTGGGGTATTTCCCTAGTTTGTGCCATATCCATGTGTACTCTTCTGTTGGCTTGTCTTTTGCATCATTTGTCTATGTTCTTTCTTTAGTTTTCGCTAAGTACATTTATGACTTATGTGATTTCTAATGGAAATTGGGGCTAATATAGATCTCTGGAATAAATTTCCTTGTAAAGAACATGTTAACTTGAAAAATTAACAGTAAGTGTCGGAGTTGGACAGGTGTCAACAAAGTGACATTTATGTCTTTGTGACGTTAGAATGGGAGAGGAGACATTATTCCACACAAAAATTGTGTTGAGTGTTCTCTGCATGAATCAATGTAATAGTACAAACACAAATACAAGAAGATCTATCTCAAGATAGACAAACTATCTTGGACAAAATCTTTTAATTGAGAGAATATCATTTAACTCGATAGTATATGACATCCAACTAAGCCCCACAACATCCTAAAAACTAGAAAAAAGCTCCTAATAATTAAGACCTATTATAACAATCAAATATGATCACAAACATAACACAAGTATTAGTTACATACTCTAATAGAGTGTTGCAGAAACCAACCCCCTGCCCACCAACAAATCAGAAGCCGAAACTGCAAACCATGTGGATACGTGACCAAACTACGAACGAAACTAGAATTTTAGAATCACACTTTTCTTTGAAAATTTCAATTCCTAGACCTATGCGAAGTGTGAGGGGTTCCATTCATAGTTTCACAAGACAAACCATGATTTTGGCATGGTTTCGCCACACTTCGCATGTATTTCCATAAATCACTTGCATGGTTCGGTGAAACACCTTTTTTTTTTAATTGTGGGACCGCTATGTGAGGAACCATGCTTCCCTCTCACTCCAATTGTGCTCTTTTGATGCTTCCTAGATGCTCCCTAAGGGTCATGTTAAATTCTTAAAGTAACTTAGTGACATTCTTCTCTACCTTTCATTTTCATTCTTTTATCTAAATTTTTTACATGGCCACAAAATTACTTAGGATGTTTGAAAGTGGTTCCAACCTCATCATATTTCATATGGAGAAAATAAAATTTGATATTCCATTCAAAATTCAATGGACTTGACAATTTTCAAAATTTCAAGATTAATAGGATTATAGCATTTCTTTAGAATATATCATGTATGGGGTGTGTGATTGACCTTTAATCTAGAGCACCAAGCCTTATATTCACCCAGTGTTGGTAGTCTTGATGGTTGACCTCCTTTGTCATGGCCATAGAAAAATGTATCCTTCACTCAAGACAAAATCATTGATGGGGCATGTTAAGCTTTTTCTACCATATTTTAAGGCTTGGATTAGGCAATTTGATCAAAATTGGGTGATGTTAATTAATATCCCTAGATAATTGGGGAAGAGGCAAGGCCACACAAGAGAAGAAGAATCTAGACTCTAGATGGTTGATATTGGAATAAGTAATCATTAATGTACTATAGATGTCATTTCCATCTTGATTTGTGTACAATATGCATACATTGAATTAATTTGGCATTTTTCTTGCAGAAAAATAAGGCTTTCTAGGCTTCCCTTCCAAAAAAGACGCCCACTTTGTCCCTGTTGCCAGCAATGTTGCTCCAACATGTGGACAACTCCTTCAATGGAACTAGTGACTCTTCGAGATAAAGAATACCAAATATTCAGACTTAACATGAAGTGGAAGTTAAATTTTGTTTAACACCAAAGATATATTGGAGAATTTACACTATTAAAATATCGAAGTCTTGTTATTAAAATCATGCTATAATACCAGGTTAAACAAGTGAAAGTTGTATGAATTTTTACTTTCTACTAAATGTAAAGATCTTGTTTAAGGAGGCTACAATTTCTCCCAAAATGATTAATTTTTAGTTGGAATCTAGCAAACGACTAATTTCTAGTGGGAATTTAGCAATTTTTTTTACTGTGAGGAAATGGATTCAGCACCATCAAGTCTGGGACACCCAAAATCTTAAAACTTGACAACTGTAATCTAAATTTTCAAAAAATTCTATTTCATACCAAAATTTTCTATTATTTTCTGAACAATAATCTACCCTCTGTACACTACAAGATTACAAAATTAATAATAATAAATATAAATGCTCATCATGATGTAATCAGAACGTGAAACTCCCATACATAGATGTAAGCCAAGGCAAGGGAGAAAGACCAGAGCCAAGATCAAATGACAAGAAGCAAGAGAGTTTAAGACAGATTTCAAGAATTCGAATTTGCATTTCTATTGAAATCGTGTTAGAATGGCCAACGCTGTGGTATTCTAGAACCATGGACATGATGCAAACTTCAGAGACCTTCGAGATGACGGATCTAACCAACAAGATCTACAATAAACCAGAAGAACCTAGATGGAGAATTTTGCAACGCCTAAAAAGTTAAAATGAGGAGTGCGACAACCTCCAAAGAGGAGGACTAACGACGGCTTCGAAAGTCACAGAGAACTAACAGCGTCCAATTTGGTAATATTCTAAATGACAGCTGAAATTTAAATGAAACAGCTTAGGTTTTCATGTTTTTATGTTTACTTTCTCATTTAACTGCACATAGAAAAAGGGCTTATGCAGAGTTCTCTGAGTCGTCCCTAATCTAGTTAAGGAAATGAGGAATGTTCTTGCCCATTTCGTAAATGGATGGGGTGGGTACAAACACACCACAGTTCCGAAGTCCTGGATGGGACGCCCGTTCTTTTCGGAACATTTTCAAGATTATCAAAATCACTGGAACGCTAAAACACACGGAACAAGAGCGGGAACGAATTCTCATGAGACAGAAAATACAATCAGAAAAATAGTAAGAAATATCTCAACTGTAAGAGTTGTAAAGAGTGTTTTTTTTTTTTTTTTTTTGAGTGTGAGAGATTGGTGGCCACTTTGTCCACATAATATTTGACAGATACAAGTGGCCCAAAAACAAGTGTGTTGTACAGATACATGTACTCTTAAGATGACTTCCAGCGCCACCTTATTATGACTTCAAATATTTTAGAAAATAAGGAAAAAAACGTTAACTCACCTCATCCATGGAGCTTTTGCATTGCATGTTGCATCCTTTATATTTCTGTTCCTTCACGCACCCAGAGGATCCTGAAGGAGGAGCTCCAGAGTAGCGCTGTCTTTTCTTGGACGAATTATTCGATAAAGTGTCGTCGCTGTCTCCGATTGCTGTAAGTTTTGCCTGCGAGAAAGCAATGTAAGAACTCTGTCCCACAATGATTGCACCGAAAAATAAGTTTGCGGTAAAGGAAAATGCAATTTTAGTTTACCATTACTCTCTTCAACACTGAGATGCAGAGTTTTGATGACGCAGATCGACCAGAGGTGGTTCTTTAATGAAACTGACGCGCATCTAAAAATTTACGAAAGATGTGAAACTTTCTCTACATCTGCATGGCGAAAAAGCAATCCGTCGAGATTCGAACCTCTGGCGTCCTGCTACCTCTGAGATAGCTACAAAATGCAGATCTAACCGGATTTCGGAGTATTTGCCATAAAATGCAGAGGAGAAGGGATGGCAAAAACTAGAGAGGCACACAGCCCGTCATTCCGACCGTAGATACACGCGCCCACGGCTGTATGCAGTGCGTATACATCGCGCTACGTATTGTACCGCTCACAGGTTTATTTGATGTGCCTAGCGGTGGTATATTAAAATGGCGTTGTTTATCTGGTAATCTTAAACTGGACAACTGTGATCTAAATTAATATTAATTATTGAAAGTTGTAATTTAATTGTTTTTTTTTTAATGAAATTTAATAGGTTGGGAGATGTAAACCAATCAATATTTCCAAAATATTTTATAAATTTTAAAATGGTTGACAGATATATCCAAATTAATATTGAAGTTTTACAGTTGTAATATATTAAGTTTTATTTTTTGAAGTTTTTGGTGCCGAAATCTTGAGGTGAAATCTTGATTTGTGTTATTTATATTGGGGTTTTGATTGTATACATATATATTCAACACTCTTAAAAATGTTTCCAGTCAAATTTCTCTAAATTCCAGTAGGAATTTAGTGAAAATAGAAGTTTAATGGGTAACTTTGCACAATCAAAGTGGCCTAGGGGTTTTTTAGGGTGCTGAATCCATATAAACAGTCAAAAACCCAATTTAAATAACAGAAATCAAGATTTTACCTCAATTATTTTCACCGGATTCCGGCACCTAAACTCCAAAAAGACGCACTAAAGACAACTCCTTTATAATTTCAATAAATTTTTGTCAGATTTTAAAAAATTTGATCGAAAATCACACTAAAATCAACTCAAATATAAATTTACAAAAAATTATACTAAATTTCAACAAAATTCTGTCAAAATTTCCATTACTTTCTAGACAAATTTGAAATCTCCTTATACTACACATTATTAATATAAAAACATACAGTATCCGGCAGCATATTAAAAATATGTTGATATTTAATTTTATGACATCGAAGAATGGGATTTGGAAAACACTGACATTGAAGAATGGGATTTGGAAATAAAAAAAATTGCTGAACAGTCAACTTTATGGTATTATAAATTATAAATTTATAACTTATCATAGAATTTAAAATAATTTAATGATTTAAAACGAGGGTCAAGGTTTGTTTGGAAGTTAAAAACGATATTATAAAATTTAAAGTTTAATATAATAATAAATTTATTATTTTCTTAAGTTGAAAACACATTATATTTTTGGAAGTGAGATGAAAATAGTATTTTTTTTTATTAATTTATAATTAGTTGTTCAATAAAATTTAATATAATAATTTAAAATGAATTTAATTTAATTTTTTTTGGAAGTTGGAATTTTTTAAAAGTTGAATTATTTATTTATTTATTTAGAAAAAATGACAAGTTAGTTAGTCTTGTACTTATAAAATGGGTCAATTTTAATTGCTATTACAATGACTTTAAGGTGTCTATACATGCATTTTTGAGAAGGTATTTATATATGCATTTTTGAGAAGCATACTCTCATGATACATGTCGATTCCAATTGCTACCACTATAACCTCAACATGCTTATGTGTGCTCCTTTGGCAAGCATACTTGAGCGATACAATTGGATTCCAACAACTGCCACTATAACCTCTAGGTTCCTACGTATGCCCCTTCGGCAAGAAAACTTGTGTGACATGGGTCGATTCCAATCGCAACCACTATAACCTCAAGGTACCTACATATCCTCCTTCTGAAAACATACTCCATTGATATAAGTTTATTCCAACCGCTGCCACTATAACCCCTAGGTGCCTATGTATGCCCCTTCAACAAGCATAGGTGAATTCAAAGATTTGAAACTGAAACCTCCTCGTACATAACACGTAGATAACACTTCATTTCACTAATTGAACTACCCCAAGGGGGATAAAAAAAAAATCTATAAGATATATTAAAATTAAGAAATTTTATTTAAAATATGTTGTTGGTCTCTTTATTAACTTAATTGATTTATTAAAAAATCAATTAAATTTGTTAGTTATTCATTTATTTATTTAAAAATAATTTAAACTGGATTATTTCTTAAAAAATAGATTAAATTTAATATTTATTAATTTATTAAGAAAAATTACATTTCACTATTTATTAATTTATTAAAAAAGTTAAGTAATTTACTTAAAGAGAAGAAGAAGAATAAGATTGAATTTGTTTAATTATTAATTTACTTATTTTGAAATTAGTTAGACTGGTTTATGCATATGGGGTGACTCTCGAGATGGATCAGGGGAGGTAGGTTGTTGTCGTCCAACCTAGTTTGAGAACTAGGGGATGTGGCGACATGCCCTCACATAAGTTAATGTACACTCATGATCTACAAGATCCATTTCATTAATGAAATATCAAATGCTTGAGCACAATATTGAAGGTTGGAGGTGGTGAACTCAGAGCACACTTCTCGAGCTTGTTACTCATATGAAAAAGAATGGAAATAAGAACTCTCGCATGGTGTATCCCCTAAACAACACTCTTGCTTATGGCTTGTCACATATCTTCCTATAGTTCCTAGTGTAAAAAGGGAAGGTAAAAGGAAAAGTAATTATTTTTTTGGTGGTGATGTAATTACATTGGCTTGGGGTTGAAATGCATTGAGGCTAAGAGACATCAATTGATTTTGCAGTATCAAGGGGATTCTTTCTCCTTTCACACTTTGAAAAATATCCATTCTTTGGGTAATTCCCTTTCACTTCTTAGTTTTCGATTTAGTATATTATCCTTTATATAGGAGTCTATTAATGTATGTAACATGTAAGGAAATAAGGTGGTGTTTTTAACGTGCACCTCCCCTTGCATCTGCCCAAGTAACCGACCAACTGGGGTAAACATGAGCTGAGGGAAGTTAAGAGTAGACTCAACCTCCTTGGTGACTTTAAGGAAGTGGAATCGATGCGGAAAAGCATAACACAACTCCCTCCACCTGCTATATGACCTCTAGAGGCTATCCAAATCCTCAACCTAACTTATCCATAGGTCCCACTGACTTTTAGGCCTTCAAACCCATAGACACTCCCTTGATATGGGTAAGGGTGATCAAGAGATCATGTCCAAATTAAGAAAATTGCTCAAAAATGAAAGTGTTCAAAAGTGATTGCATTCTAAACGACCGAAAAGATCTCGTCACTGCGATTTTGGTGCCATGAATGGTTCTCAAAACCAAGGTCATATGCAAAATTTATTCAGGTTTGAAATCGTCCAGTAAACTCCAAAAATGAGTTGACCAAGTTTGACTTTCAAAATTTGGAAAAATTTTAAAAAATATATTCTAAGGAATATTCCTCAAAATATTCTCTAGAATATTCCCTTCGGGCGAATTATGTTTCGACTAGTGCCAGCTTGCTATTTGATGTTTGGTTGACTTTGAATATTTTAAGCCAATCAGAGGGTGCCACGTGGCCCCTGGTCGAGGCGAAATTGTGGCATAGAAAAAATTTGTTAGCGTCCATGGGTTTCAAACCCCTGACCTTCGCTGCATACAAAGGTGTTAATCAAGGTTTTCATTGATGTTAATGTGGCATTGACTGAGATGTCAATATTCTTGAGATGCCTGGTTCCAAATGATGATGCCATGACTCTTGGTTGACTAGGATACTATCAATGAAGATGTCAAGTCACAAAGAAGTCAAACCACTAATGGAGGAAGTCCTAAGTACTTGACCTAATGTTGCATGCACTTGATGATCTAGATCTTAACCAATGATGTCATATGATGATGTAATACACTTGGATGATACATGATGATGACATATGATGATGTCATACACTTGGATGATACTTGATGAAGTCATACACTTGATGAATGTTGGAAGACTAGACAATGATGTGGAAGATCTCATTTGATGGCTGGAACACTTCCTCGAAACTTTCCTAATGATGTTGCACTATGTCATATCGCTGCACTATGACATGAATACATGATGAGACTATGATGACATGGAAATAATATCAAGGCATTTTTGGAGCCATAACAATGAAGAAGACCTAATGACGCCTTGTTGTCCCAATCACTTTCTACACATAAAAATTCAAGGATAGTTATAAAGAAAAATAAATTTTGCTAACTTAGAGGCAGAATTTCACTATGACACCTACACTACCTTTTAGAGCATAATTTTATCTTTCTAATGAGCTCTTACTTGGCTAGAAACTCCAAGCGGTTTGGGAAATATGAATTTTTCAAGTTAAGGAAATAATTATGTCCTTGAGCCGACCTGTGCTAGCCTACACATGTCGGCCTACCTCCAGAAAGACGCATCCTTTCATCTTGACGTCAAACTCATATAAAAAGGAGGCTCAGATTGTTCATTTGACCAAGGAATTGCGGTGAAAAACATCTCAGAAGACAAGGAACAACAACCAAGGTCAAGGAGGATTTTTAAATCATTGTTTTGGGCCAAAAAGATTGCAGTTTGGGTTAAACATCTTGAAAACGGACGGATTATTAGCCCAGTGGAAAGAACTGTGAAGAGACACTATACCACTACAGCTCGAACAACACAGTGAACTGTTAGCAAGTGTTTGGGTAGCTTGGACCAAGCAAAATGTTGAACTTCGGACCTACAGACACAGTGAAATTCAGAACTATGGCTTTTCTCTAAATTTTGGCCCTGAGGCTCTCTGAAATTTGGCCTTCTCAAAGCTCAGACTTCAACCTCTTGTTACAGATCTATGAAGCACTTTTTTTTGGACTACAAATTTAGAGGAGAACTACAATCTCAGACCTATGACTAGCAACTAGATCTCATAATTGTGGCAAGAATTTTTTGGACTATTCAAGAGCTTGTGGAGAGCAGACTTCTAGAACGCTGTTACCGATTAAATAGGTAACCGCTCTGTTACCTACTTTTTTTTGGTAGCATAAAAAGCACCCGATTTTGAAAAGTGGTGATGCAGAATCACCCCCTTTTTTTTGTGCACATTTTTGACACTCTAATATTTTTATTTATGAAGTATGAATATTTGTTTTAAAATGTTAGTGATTTTCATGCTAATTTTGAAACGTATTGATGCAGCATCAACTTTGTTTTTAGAGAGGTGATTTTCATGCTAATTTTGAAATGTATTGATGCAACATCAACCTTTTTTTTAGAGTGGTGATTTTCATGTTGGTAATAAAACACAAAACTTAGATAAAAATATATATATATATATATAAACAATAAAAATGTAAAAAACAAAATTAACTCGTAAAATAAAAAATTTAAACAAAAATAAATAAATAAAAAACAAAAATATTCAAAAATTATATCAAAATAAATACAAATTAGAAAAAAAAAACACATAATTTAAAGAAAAAAAAACAAACATTAACCAAAAAAATAAAAAATAAAAACATCAAAAACATTTTTTTCTAAGTTATTAAAAAAACCATATAACTAAAAAAAAAAAAAATTAAATAGAAAATTTAAAAATAATTAAAATTACAAAATTAAAATTTGGATTAAAAAAAAAAAAATACAAAAAAAAAGAAAAAAAATTAAAAAAATAATAATAATACTAGGAAAAAAAATACAAATTTTAGAAAAAAAAAAAAAAAAAAAAAAAATTGAAAAAGAAAATTAAAAATTAAAATAAAAAAAACTATCATTAAAAGATAAAAATAAAATAAAAAAAACCAAGTGCAAATAATTAAAAAACAAATATCCATAAATTTACTGTTTTTTTTAAAATGAAATAATTTATAAATTTTAAAAACGAAAAACTAAATAAACTAAAAGATTAAAAAAAATGAAATTAAACTAAAATTTAATAAATTTAATAAATAAATTTTAAATTAAAAAAAATAATTAATCTATAAAAAAAAAAAAAAAAATAAAACAAATTAAATTTAAAATAAAAAATTTGAATTAAAAAAAAATAATAATAATAATAATTTTTTGAAATTAAAAAAGAATTAAATTAAAAAAAAAATATTAAAAAGTTAAAAAAAATTAAAAACAAAAAAGAAAAAAATCAAATTAAAAAAAAGTATTAAAAAATAAAAACAAAATTAAAAAAAATATGTTACGAATTAAAAAATATTAAAAAAAAAAAATAAAACAAAAAAAAAAAAATGAAAAAATCAAATAAAAAAAAAATTATTAAAAATTAAAAAAAAAAATAAAAAAATGAATTTTTTGATAGTGGTGGCACTGCCAATCGGCCTCCCGCCGCGGGAGGGCGATTCTAGGATTTGGCCTTCTGTGGTGGGTGGGGGGGGGGCGATTTAGGGAACCGACCTCCCACGGCGGGAGGCCGATTCCCGGACCCGTCGCGAGAGGGTGATTCTCGGCCTCCCGCTGCGGGAGGCCGATTCCTCCCACGGCGGGAGGCCGATTCCCGGACCCGTCGCGAGAGGGTGATTCTCGGCCTCCTGCCGCGGGAGGCCGATTCCGGGAATCGGCCTCCCGCCGCGGGAGGCCGATTCTGGCAATCGCCCTCCCGCAGCGGGAGGCCAATTCCCAGACCCGCCGCGGGAGGCTGATTCCCGGAATCACCTTTCCACTGCGGGAAGCCGATTCCCGGAATCGGCCTCCGCCGCCACCTGGGCGGGAGGTCGATTGGCAGCGCCACCATAATCAAAAAATTCTTTTTTTTTTTTTAATTTTTTAATATATTTTTTTTTTTTTTAATTTGATTTTTTTTTTTTAAATTCAAAAAATTTATTTATTTATTTATTTTTAAATTAATTAATTAATTTATTTAATTTTTATATTTGAAATTTAATTTGTTTTAATTTTTTTGTTTTTTTTTTTTAAATTTTTTTTTTGTTTTTAAATTTTTTTTGTTTTTAATTTTTTTTTTCTAAATTTTGATAATAATTTTTATTAAATTTTGTATTTTTTTTTTATTTAATCGATTTTTTTTTTTCATTTTTTTTTATTATTAAATTTTATGTTTAGTTTTTTTATTTAATTTTTTAAAATTTAATAAATTTTGTATTTTTTTTTAATTTATTTGAAGTTAATATTTTTTTTTAATTTTTAATTTTTTTATTATTATTTTTTTAATTACATAAAATTTTTATATTTTTTTTATTTCAATTAAAATTGTGTATTGAAAATTAGATTTTTTTTTAATTAAACTTAATATTTTCAAATTAATTTGTTTTTTTATTTTATTTTTTATTTAATATATTTTGTTTAATTTATTTTTTTCAATTTTTCATTTTTAATTGATTTTTAAAGTTTTTTTAACTTTTTATTTTAACAATGTTTTTTTTTTCTTTATTTTTAAATTTTTTTTTTATTTCAAAATTTTTTTTTTATTCATTTATTTATTAATTTTTTTTTTTTTTTTAAATTTAATTTGTTATTTTAATATTAACATTTTTTTTTAATTTAATAAAATCTAATATATATATTTTTAATTTAAGTTCATATATATATATATATATATATATATATATATATATATATATATATATATATATATATATATATATATATATATATATATATATATATATATATATATTTTATTTTTTATAATTTAAATTTAAATTTTTTTTTTAATTTTTATTTTAAACTTTTAAATTTATTAAAATTTAATACATTTCTTTAAATTTAATTTTTTATTTTTATTTATTTATTTATTTTTCACAGAAACGGTTATGAAATATATTAACTGCTTGGTCTAAATGCCAGATTTCGGATTACAATGAGAGGGAGTAGAGCCCAGAAAGTATCAATAACCAGAAGTGCTACGAGACTTGTGGACAGCTTCCAGCTCTTTTTGGCTACAGTTATGTATTTGATTTCTGTGATTTCCCCTATCTTAAAAATACAAACAAACTGATTCAATAACAAGCAGTAAAACATTTCAACTGGCAGCTTATGGAATTGGATCCCATGTTTCGTCCCCGTCTCGAATTATTTCTCCGGCAGAGAGGAGGGCAACTTTATTTGCTTCAAGGTCTGCATCTTTGTTGTTGTCACTCAACACATGGTAGTAGCTCAGCTTTTGGAACAATTTCCCCAGGCTTCTGATTCTGGATATCAGCCTTGCCAATCTAAGATCCCGAGGGGAAGAGTTTGTCACCATAATTTTGATTATCACCTAGGAATCCCCAAAAATATTAACCTCCTTGTTTTCAAGATTCAAGAGCAATTTAAGACCTTGAAAGAGGGCCAAAGCCTCAGCTTGAATGCTGGAGTTGATACCCAGACCCCAAGCAAAGCTGTGGATCAAAATACCTTCAGCATTTTTTACAATACCTCCTACCCCAGCCCTTCCCGGGTTGCCCTTTGATGCCCCATCAAAGAAGAGAGAGTGCACCTATTGGTTGGAGATCCAGTCTTGAAATTCAGCATTGTTCTTCCCCCTTATTTGCCAATCTTTAATGGGGGAAATGTGGCTGGTAGCTTGATGAAATTGCAGGTTTAGGGAGGCACCCCAGACTGAATCTAGATGATTAAGATTTGAAGCATCTTTTTTATTTTCCAAGCTCTCTTTTAACTGGAATTTTATCTTGGCCGCCACCACCTTGACATCATGCTTAATATCTCTAAAGATTCTGCTATTTTGCTCTAGCCAGATCTACCAGCAGCAGATTTTGGGGAGGGAAGACCACGCTTTTTTTATCACTTTGTTTTTGGGAGGAGGATCGGGGTAACTGTTCTGCCAATTTGCGAATAGATCAGTTATAGAGGTGGGAAGAACAAAAATGGGGTTCCAGTAATCCATCAGCTCGCTCCAAACCTGCACAACGAATTTACAATTCAAGATCAAGTGTGTGGCACATTCCACATTCTCTCTGCAAAAAGAGCATCTGGACAGACCATGAAATCCGTGTTTCTGCAATTTGTCATCAGTAAGGATTTTCTTGTGGCATAGAAGCCAACAAAACATGTCGATTTTAGGCAGAGAATGGAGACGCCAGATCGCAGTCCAAGGAGCAGGGTCCGGGGGAACATGCGGCCTCATAGTGAGTTTTGCGTAGCCTTGAGCTACAGTGTAACCTGCAGACAGCAGTCCCCAGCCACGCAAATATCTTCTACGCAAATGCGTGGGGGCAATACCGTTCAACATGGAATGAAGAAAGTCGCAGTCCTGGAGAAGCTCCGGAGGCACATCAAAAAAATTCCAACCTGCCCAATGCGTCCCATCCCAAGTGGAGATATCCCACAGAGTGGATTTCCCAGCAACAGTTAGCCAGCAGCGCAATGCGTTCAAAGAGGAACAGTCACCAATCGGATCATGACCCAATACACGATCTGTCTAGATATTTATCTTCTTACCGTTTCCATGAATCCAATAGGTGTTGGAGCTGATCAGGGGGGCAGCTTTGGAGCAGAGTCTAGCAAAGGGAGAGACGCCTTGAGGGAGAGGACCTTCAAGGCATCTGAGTCTCTTGCCTTTAAAATATTTCTTCCAGAGAGCTAATTGGGCCCAGCCAGGCTTGGGCGCAATAATTCTCCAGAGCAGCTTGGCTCCCATGGCCGTGTTCTGAAGAGAAAGATTCTTGAAGTTTAGCCCCCCCTCCCTCAGAGGTTTGGAGACAATCTCCCAGTTAACCAGTGGGAATTTCCTCTCGTTTTGTTTGCCCCCCTTCCAAAAGAAGTTTCGAATGTGCTGGTCCAATTTCTGAAGGATACCAATTGGAGCCAAGAGTACAGAGAACTGAAAAAGGGGAAGACTGCATAGAACAGCTTTGATGAGAACAGACTTGCCCGCAATATTGAGCCAGGTGAATCCCCAAGCCTGGAGATTATTTTTGAATTTTTCCACTTGGGGGAGCCAATCCTTGCTGTAGGCCTCTTGAGGAAGATAGGGAGCCCAAGGTATTTGAAAGAAGTCCAAGCTGGAGAGGCTGCGAAACCAAAACATCTTGCAATGGAACTGAGCAAGCTGTGAGGAGTATTCCAATTGTAAATATGGCATTTCCCCTTGTTGAGACTACTTCCCGACACCATACAAAAATCATCTATAGCTTCTTTAAATCTGTTGGCCGAATGAAGCGATGCAGCCCCCAGCAGTAAAGTATCGTCTGCGAAGAGGGCGTGATTGATGCTTTTAACTCCTCTGGAAATGCAAAGCCCAGAGATCTCCTGCTCTTGCATTTTCTTGTTTAGGTGGAAACTGATAACAGAGGCCTGGAGGACAAACAGAAGGGGAGAAAGAGGGCAGCCCTGCCTTAGTCCTCTTGAGGCTTTGAAAAATCCGTCTGCTCTACTGTTAACAAGGGGAGCAATCCATGGCTCCGAAATACAGGCCCGAATCCAGTTTATAAATTTCTCCCCAAAGCCAAATTTTTCCAGAACATTCAAGAGGAAACAGTGCCTAACTCGGTCAAAGGCATTAGCTAAGTCTAGTTTGATAGCCATACCTCTTTCCTTATGCTGCTGGCTTGAGAGAATTGCCTCTTGAACCAAAATGAAATTGTCCACTAGCTGTCTACCATGAATAAAGCCCCCTTGATTTTCTGGAATGATTGTGGGGAGAAGATGTTTCAGCCTGTTTGCTATTACTTTGGTGATCAACTTGTAACCAGTGTTACAGAGAGAGATGGGGCGAAATCTGTTGAAGGAGTTGGCGTCTTTCTCCTTGGGGATGAGTGCAAGGAACGCAGAATTTGTACTACCTCCTATTTTCTGACAGTCTTGGGATTTTTGAACCATTTTGTAGAGATCTTTTTCCACAATGTGCCAACAGGATTGCAGAAATCTGGCGGTGAATCCATCCGGTCCTGGTGCTTTGTCAGGATCCATGGCAAAGAGAGCATTCTTGACTTCAGCCTTGGTGACTTTTGCTTCTAGAAGCTGGTTCATCTCAGCAGAGATTGAAGGGGGGACCCAGTCCAGAAGATCAGAATTTTGAACCAGATTCGCATCCTCACTGTACAATTTTTGAAAGTGAAGGAATGTTGCTCATTTAATGCTTGCAAAGTCTTTATGGTTGGAATTGTCTTCCTTGATCTCAGATATGGTATTGAAGCATTTTCTGGCTTGAGTTTTCTTGTGAAAGAAAGAGGAATTTCTGTCTCCCGCTTTGAGCCATAGACAGCGAGACTTAATCCTCCAAAACTCTTCTTCTGCCAGGCAGGCTTTGTGGAAGTGCTGTTGGAGTTGAACCTCCTTGTCGAGGATTTCTCTAGTTACATATGCCTCTTCCGAAAGCAAGTGGTGTGATTCCAGTTGACTTTGGAGATTTTTCCTTTCAACTACTGGGTTAGAAATAGTTTTGGCCCAACATTTTAAGGCAGCTTTCATTCTTCTGAGCTTTTCTTCCCACACGTATAAGGGTGATCCATTGACTGGCTGAGACCAACTTTCCTTGACAATCTGCATGAAATTAGGTTCCTTGACCCAGAGGGGGCTAAATCTAAAGGGAATGGGGCCAAGATCAGGGTGAGCCTGGAGATCAAGCTTGATAGGATTATGATCAGATATGCTGCAAGGAAGGATTTGCATACTAGCATCTAATCCAAGCAAGAGAAAGGAACTTTGGACAAAATATCTATCCAGTCTTGCTGCAATGTGTCCAGGGCCTACTCTTTTATTTGACCAAGTGAACTTACCAGAAGAGGGCTTGATGTCCAGCAAGTCCCAATCTTGCAGAAGATCCTCTGCCCATTCCCTCGCCGGATCTCACACAGTGCAGCCTCCTCTCTTTTCTGAGGAATGTAATGTGAGATTGAGGTCACCTGCAATAATGATGTTGACAAGGTTCCCAAAGTCTGCTTGGCTTCTTATAGAGTCCCAACAGGCCTTTTTTTCTCTAGCATTGATCGGTACATAAACATTAAAGAGACAAAAATATTCTTTAGTGACAAGATGCTGCATTTTTAGAAGCAGCCAGTGAGTGTTTGAAATTTCAGAAATTAACGAGAACTTGCTATCATTCCAAAGAGTGCCTAACCCTCCAGAGGCTCCTAGGGCTGAGACAACTTTTGCTTTACTTTTGCTCTAGATTCTTTTACTTGTGTGGAGGAAGTTTGCATCCTCCATCTTAGTCTCCTGGATAAGGAATATGTCCAGGGCTTCTATTCTTATTAAGTTTCTTACAACCTCTTCCTTGATTTTGCTCCCCATACCCCTACAATTCCAGGAGACTATTTTCATTATTTACCTTTGTTCTGCTGGGCTCCCTTAGAGCCTTGGGGCTGGTTTCTCACCATCTTCGGCTTTTTTGCCAGCAGCTTCTCCAGAGTTGGTTGGCTGCCCTGTAACTTATCCTTGAACGTTTCCTGCTCTCTTTTCTCCCGATTTGTTTTGCGACCTCTTGTGGATCTCCTAACAGAGGCCTGGGAGTCGCCTATTTCTCCTTCCTCCTCCGAGTCTTCCGACTCATGGTCCTCTTCCTCGACTTCAACAGGGATTCCTTTTGAGCTTTCTGCAACACTTGCATCTTTGGAAGAAATAGAGTGATTACCCTTGTCCGGGGATACTGTCTTTTGAGCCTCCACCTCCTGGGTGTCCTCTTGGTGCGAGCTTAGAAGTTCGAATTTGTTTTCTGGAGTGGACATAGACGGGATCTGCTGAGTAGTGGCCTATTGGGGACCTTTGCCATTAGGGCCTCTCGGCTTTTGAGCCTTGTGGGAGGTTTTAGAGCGTTTGACTTGATTCCAACCATCCTCCTTCCCTTGCACAGCCTCGTTGTTGGACAGACAGCCTCTGGCGAAATGGCCATAGACATGCATTTCCAGCATTTGAAGGGTAGCTGCTCATATTCCAGTTTCTACACATGCGACCAGCTTCCGACTTTGATTTTGATGGCCTCTGGCAGCCCAACCTCCAGATCTACTTCCATGCAGATCCTGGCGCAGTCATACTGATCCTTGTTGTTAGCTCGATCGATGAACTTCCCAAGGGCATTCCCAATATGCACCAGAGAGTCCCAATTCCAGCAGTGAATTGGGAGATTTGGGAGTCTAACCCACACTAGGACTGCTTTGGGCATGTCCACTGCAGGATCAAAGTCCGGAGTCCACTTATTTAGATACAAACCCCGAGGGCCCATGAAGTAGGGGTCGTTTTGGAAGATCAGGTCTTTGTCATCCTTTGAAGAGAAATCGAAGAGAAAGTATCCTCTCCCCAGAAAATAAGAAGTAACGCTTTCTTTGATCAACGACGCCCAGTTTCTGCTGACCCAGCTCTCAGTGGTTTTGGGAGATGGCCATAGCCCTGTGAACTGGCCTATGAGAGCTCGTTCGACCAGTGATAAAGCAACCTAGATCAGAGTCTCTGTAGGGAGAGAGATCTCGGGTATATCATCAAGTTTCTTGACAAATTTCGCAGCTTCGGCATTCTTCTTCTTAGGAAGCCCTGCCAAGAAGCGATCGAAGGCCTCAGTAGTAGAGGGTGGCGGAGGGGGGGGGGGGGGAGGAGGCGCCTGGGGAGAGCCCAGCCCCTCCATGGGCGCAAGCCCTAGAAAGAGCGTGGTCTGGTTCAAGATGCGGCGGCAGGCAACTCAACGCGTTCGCTCCAGCGCAGTTGAGAGTAAAATTGATATGTTTCTTTATTTTTATTTTTAATTTAATAAACATTTTATTTTTCTTTTTTAAATTTAATTTCTATATTTAATTTTTTATAATTTCTTTATTTTTTTAACTTTTTTTTTGTTTTTTAATTTAATATTTTTATTTTGTTTTTATTTTTATTTTTTAATTTCTATATATTTTGAAATTTTAATCTTTAAATTTAAAAAAAAAAAAAAATTTCTTAAATTTTAGGTTTTTTTTAATGTTTGAATTAAAATTTTTATTTTGTTTTTATTTTTATTTTTTTATTCCTATATATTTTTAAATTTTAAGCTTTAAAATATTTTTATTTAAATTTTTTTTTTCTTAAATTTTAGGTTTTTTTAATGTTTGAATTTTAAAAATTAAAAAATGTTATTTTTATGTTTAAAAATGTCAAAAATATGACAATTTTTTTTTTGTTATTCCAGCATCAACTGGTTTTGTTTTGAGGGTGTTTTTTCAATCCTTTTTTCAAGAAACAATTTTGTTTTTAGCATAATTTTACAAAATGTTGAAATTTGACCTTAAAAAAAAACCAAGTGCGTTCTGGAATACAATTTTTTTGTTTTTGGGGTGTTTTTTCACGTTTTTTGAGTCTTTTTGGGCTAGAGTTCCCATTTTGAGGTCAGGTTAGCTATTTCATCGGTAACAATGTTTTAGCCCTATAGGAACAGTAGATCAAAACTTAGTGGAGGGTTGATTTCAGCTCTATTCAAGTTAGATCTTGGCCTCGAATAAGCAATCCTATAATCATTTCTAGAGCAGCGTAATGATATATTTTAAAGCAGTCCATTGACATCTCTTGGAGCAGCTTAAAGGCATATTTTGAAGCAGTCTAAAGCATTTTTTGAAGACATATTACAGTAGTGTTGAAGCCATCTTATGGAGTTGTTATGAAGGCATCCTGTGAAGAACTCTTGCAGAGTTTTTGGGGCAGTTGTTGCAAATCTTGGGAGGTTTGGATTTATTTGAAAACAAAGTATTTGGTGAAAGCAGAATAATAGTAATTGTTTTTGCAGACCTATCCCTGTGAACTCGTGACACTTGGGATCATTTGAGAACAGATTTGTGGGCATCTAAAAGAAATTTTTGTGTGACATTTGAAGGCATTCTTGAAGTATCGTTTGGAGGTTTGAAAATTGGAGCATCTCTAAACATAGCTTAAGATCCCTAGGAGTTTAATGAGAAGATCTATTTATGAAGTTTTTGGAGCACCCTTAGGGAACACTATTAAGGAAATCTTGTTGGGGTAAGCATTATTGAAGACCTTGTAACTGATCTTGGAAGCTTTAGTGGAGGCTTCATGACGCATTGTTGAAGACACTCATGGAGTAACTTGGAGAAATTGTTTGGGTAACATGAAGAGCTGTGAAGACACCTTCATGAGTAGATAAGGTTGTCATTGATGATGTGACGTGGCGACTAAGTGAAGGCATTGCTGAAGATTTTCAGGGCTCGTTGAAGAATAATTTTGGAGCTGTGAAGAATAACCAAACATATTTTGATGAAGTGAAGTTGAGGGTTGGAGCCCAAGAGGTTGGAGCCTCATAGAGACAAGGTCGGTGCCTTGGAAGATAGGGTTGGGGCCTTAGAAAGTTGGAGTCCTCAAGTAACTAGGTTGGAGCCCTAGAGGTTGGTGCCTCAAATTGACAAGGTTGGAGCCTTGGAAAGACCAAGTCGGTGCTTGACACAATACAGGTTGGAGCCTGGAAGATTGGAGTCTTCATCTAAGGTTGGAGCCCTATATCATTATTGTAATTTACTTATTGTAAAGAAGAAATTAATAAAAGTATCTATTCCATCATTGTTCATTTTTTGATCTAAATATAAGTGATCTAACTGGTAAAATTAACAATTGAAAAGAAATACTAATTCACCCCTCTCTCAGTATTTCCAACAGTTGGTATCAGAGCCAGTACCTTCACTCAAAGCCTAACAGCTTGAAGGTTGATCATTAGAACACAAATGGCAAAGCCAAGGAAGAA
The DNA here is from genome assembly GCA_034641835.2 of Pinus albicaulis. Lineage (NCBI taxonomy): Eukaryota > Viridiplantae > Streptophyta > Pinopsida > Pinales > Pinaceae > Pinus > Pinus albicaulis. The sequence continues at coordinate 132,399 of JAXQQM020089213.1, read as the reverse complement.
AGTCTCCAATCCTCATAAAGATGTGTCTTCCTCAACCATTGAAATTGAAGTAAATCAGTTTGTGAAGGCTCCATTGTTCAATGGAAATTTTGATATATGGGTGGCAAGAATGAGGAATTTATTGAAGACGCAAGAAATTGAAGTTTGGAAATCAGTGATTACTAATGACACGATGGACGAAGAATCGAAGGAGTACAATAGAAGAGAAATGAAGGCAATTTTGAATGGGTTACCAAATTCTGTGAAGGCCAATTTTGAAAAATGTCCGTCAGCAAAAGTCATATGGGACAAGCTTCATGATCTTCACTCAAAAGGAGCATTGACAATGATCTCTAGTCAAGAAGATGATGGAAAACAATAAAGAAGTCCAGAATCTGTCAAGGAAGCTGAAGATGAGAGAGACAACAACAAGGCTAAAGAAGACCTAGAAGATGACAAGAACAAAGAAGACTTTGAAGAGGATCTCTTGAATAAACTTATGGCTTCCATGGAAGAGCTTAACAGTTTGAAAAATGAAAATGAGGAAGTTAAGAAGAAAGTGCAAGATGCTAACCAAGACAAGACAAGGAAGGAAGTTGACTTTGGCAAGCTTCAAGTACAAGAAAGAGATGAGGAGCTTGCCAAACTTAAAGAGGAATTTCATCAAAATAAAAGAAAGCATCATGAAGAAGTCATATCTATGAAAAATCAATTGGATAAGGCAAAGAAAAGGGAAGAAACTTTGTCAAGCCACCTTGAACAAATAATTAAGAGCTTGAACAATCTTGAAGCAGAGATTTGTCAATACAAGGAAGAGGTCTCCTCTCTTAGATCTCAACTAGAAGAAGCAAGGAAACAAGCGCAAGGAGCTGAGAAGGTGATGGAAAATTTGGCATTCATGGAAGGACAAGTTAATGAAGAAGAGAAGGAGAGAAACACCATGATATGCCAACTAGACGAAAAGGATGAAGAAATCTTGAAACTAAAATCAGACATCAATCTTCTCAAGGCTGAAACATGTGAAGCTACAAGAATAAAATAAGGAATGGAGAGCAGTCTAGCAAAGGAGAATGAAGAAGTCTTCATAATGAAATCAAATAAAATCTCCCTTAAAATCGAAGCACATGAAGCAACAAGGATGATGGAAGAAATGAAGAAGCAACTACTTATGAAAGATGAAGATTGTGAAAAGTTGAAAGGAATTTGAATTGCTAAATAAAAACTTGAAAAGCTCTCAAACCCTAGATGACATCCTAAGTCAGCAAAGGTCTCCCCTTGATAAATCAGGTCTTGGCTATGCAGGTGAATCCTCAAGAAAGAATGATAATGCTTCAAACAACAAAGATGTGAGGAACCTAGAAAGAAATATTGATGCTCCCAATTCCAACAAAGGCAAGGAGAAAAATCAAGACAACAATGGAAGAAATTATACTCTAAGGAGACTTGCATATGGTGTCAATAATACAAAAGGCAATGAATATCATCAAAGAATCCCAAGGGAAAAAGGCTTTAATAGTACTTCAAGGAACTCTTCATCACTCAGGTACCAAAGTATATTTCTTTGATATTTCTATTCTTGTACAAACTTTGGGCACATGGCAAAAGATTGTAGGGCATATCACAAAGACAAATATAATGGTCCCCTTGTGGTGATCATTTCTTAAAGAGCTTCCTGGATTATCCACAGTATTAAGGAACAAGTGTCGATAATCCAGGAAGCTCTTTATGTTTTTGGAGCACCCTTAGGGAACACTATTAAGGACATATTGTTGGGGTAAGCATTATTGAAGACCTTGTAACTGATCTTGGAAGCTTTAGTGGAGGCTTCATGATGCATTGTTGAAGACACTCATGGAGTAACTTGGAGAAATTGTTTGGGTAACATGAAGAGCTATGAAGACACCTTCATGAGTAGATAAGGTTGTCATTGATGATGTTACATGGAGACTAAGTGAAGGCATTGTTGAAGATTGTCAGGGCTTGTTGAAGAATACTTTGGGAGTCATGAAGAATAACCAAACATATTTTGACAAAGTGAAGTTGAGAGTTGGAGCCCAAGAGATTGGAGCCTCATAGAGACAAGGTTGGTGCCTTAGAAGATAGGGTTGGAGCCCTAGAGGTTGGTGCCTCAAATTGACAAGGTTGGAGCCTTGGAAAGACCAAGTCGGTGTTTGGCACAATACAGGTTGGAGCCTGGAATATTGGAGTCTTCATCTAGGGTTGGAGCCCTATATCATTATTGTACTTTACTTACTGTAAAGAAGAAATTAATAAAAGTATCTATTCCATCATTGTTCATTTTGTGTTCTAAATATAAGTGATCTAACTGGTAAAATTAACAATTGAAAAGAAATACTGATTCACCCCCCCTCAGTATTTATTTTCAAAACCGAGGTTGTATGCAAAACTTATTCAGGTTTGAAAACATCCAGTAAACTCCAAAAATGAGTTGACCAAGTTTGACTTTCAAAATTTGGAAAAATTAAAAAATGAATATTCTAAGGAATATTCTCCAAAATGTTCCCTGGAATATTCCATTCAGGCGAATTATGTTTCAACTAGTGGCAACTTGCTATTTCATGTTTGGTTGACTTTGAATATTTTAGGCCAATCAGAGGGTGCCACGTGGCAAGCCCAGAGGCCGCCACGTGGCCCCAGGCCGAGGAGAAATTATGGCATAGAAAAATTTTGTTAGCATCCATGGGTTTCAATCCCCAGACCTTCTCTGCGTACAAAGGTGCCCGACCAACTGGGCTACAAGTGTGTCTTAACAATTACAGGTCACATTGCATATTTAAAGTTTAAACAAACCCACGACGGAAAATTAAAGGGGCTAGCCCAACCCCTCCGTATGACTCCGGCATGAAAAACCCTGGCCTAAGGCCTTAAACCACGGGTCTAACTATTTTTCAACTTCGATGTGGCCACGCGGATGTAACATTAAATGCCATCTCATTACCGTTCATGCGAAGTTAAGTCCGACAGTTCCGGCGGGGGTGGGTCATGTGACCACCCCGCTCAACATTAATTTCTACTATTGGTGGTTCCGCTAAATTTGGAGCACCTTCCATCAATTCAGGGATTCCGCCAAATTTAGTTGGCTAACTGGCAGTTGCTCCACATTTGGTGGAGTTTGTTTAGGGATATTGGGAAAAAATTGTGTTTGCCATAACTCCCTCAATATTGAACGAAATTGGAAGAAAGTTTAATGAATTTTGGGTCTCTTCAACTTTCTAAAGAGTTTGGGATAGGTTTAAGGTCAAACAAAGGTCATCTTCAGCAGTTTTTTCTTCGAGGAAGATGAAGGGGCCATCAGGGCCACCATGAGGTAGAATGAGGTTGAGGCCTAGCCAAGGGAGCTAGAGGCCTATTACAGAGATCCAATAGTCAAAATTGGATAATTCAGATGCTCTGAGTCTGATGAGATGGTTTTTAGAGCATTTAGAGAATTTTTGAAGGCCTAAAAGGTTCACTAAAATTCCAGGGGCCATTAGTGCTAGCGTTTGCTAGCAACAGTGCAGGGCTTAGCCAGATCTTCTTGAGACCATATGTAGTGAAACAATGGTAATTATTGACTGAAAAAATAATTTTGAATCTAATGACAGAGGTTTCAAAAAATTTTGAGGACCTCTAGAGGTTGAAATATCAGCAGAGAATTTTTCATTGACCCGAGTGCCAGGGGGTGCTGATAGGTGATTGAGGCGAAACCGGAGTAGCCAGAGGCCATTTTTGATGAATGAATAGTCTATATTGGCTATTTAGAAATTTTGGAACCAATGGATGTGGTTTTAGAATATTTTTAGAACTTCTAGAGCTCAAAAAGCTGATGTGAATTTTTGGGCAGCCCTGGGCAAACCGTGGAGGATAGCCTATTTTGGGGATGCGATGTTCAATTTGAGAAATTTATCAGTTGATATTTGGTGTCTTATGTGTGTTGGATACAAAATTAGTGGTTTTAGTTACAGAAATGTAATTCTAAGGGATTTTGTTCCATTTATAAGCTCATAGTAGCTTAGAGCACCGACAGAAGGAATCATGTTCATGGGAAGCCTAAAGCTGTTTACAGAGTTTAGAAAGCCATTAGAGGGATTTAAATGGTATTTTCAGCCCTTGGGATCATTATTGTATTCATTGGATTTAAGTATTTAATTGTAAAAAATCTTACCATGATCCGAAAGAGGCGAGTCAAGATGACCAAGCTCAAAGGAGATGTAGCCCACGAGATTTAGGGTGAACTCCTAGATTAAGTTTTCTGTTGTGTTTGAATGATTATTTGTTGCATTATGTTGCTGTAATACATGTTAAATTTCAGCAAGAAAAAATGAAATTAAGACACATAAATAGTAAAAATTCATACACCAATTTCAAGTAAATAATTCTGCAAAATTGTCAAGTACAAGCTAGATCATTTAATTTAAACTAAGTGGTAGGTTCTTGAAATACATACAAGTTATCCAGACCATTTTCAGATCAAGTTGGTATCAGAGATTTGTTTTTGAGCATTAGGAGAGCTAGTGTTTCTCTCTGTATTGTTCTTGTGCAAAAGGATTTGTTTAAAAATTTGCATTATAACCCTTGCAAGCAGTGCAGAGCCATTTTGGGGTAGCATTTGTTGTAGGTTTTTGAGGCTTACTAGGCTGATTTTTCTAGAGGGTGAAGGAATAGCTATTGATAGCTAAGTCCCGAAGAGGAAAAAAAGGAAGAAAGGGCTGAAGGCTTCTTGCTTACGCCAAAGTACCTTAAGGTCACCCTTGGAAAACAAACCCTCTTGACGATTGTTTGATAAGAAGCTCTTGGAGTTTGTTTGTTGTTTGGCTGCTTGAATAAGAGTTTGTCTTTACAACCATTTGGTTTAAAAAAGCTTTTCATTTGTTTTGAAATCTTTGAGAACTTTGTTGAAGTTCCTTTTGTTCATTGACATCATAATGAAAAATTCTACAAGTGAAGTTTCCTCCTTCACTATATTCTTCAATGATGATATGAAGCGTGACTTTATTTTATTGAAGGACATGGTACATATTTTGTTTGAGGATAAAAGAGAAAGTATTGAACTTCGTGAACATTTATTTGCCATGAAGGAAGAGAAAGAAGAAATTATTCAAAGATTGCATGATATGGAGAGGCAGCTCCATCAAGCCCAAGAGGCTTTGACCAAGAAAATGCATGAGGAAAAGGTAATCCATTCTAACTTATCTTCAGTTTCCTCATTAGAAAGATGTGTTGGTTCTTTCGAAAAACATACGAGAGGTATAGGGTCCAAATTAATGATTAAAATGGGCTATGAAGGCAAGAGATTAAAGGCAAGCATGCACAAGTAATGGTTGATCCTATTTCGGTTGAGGAACGACCCAAGAATCTTGGTCATGGTTATGTGCAATTTAATGGCAAAGAGTCCAAAACCATGAAAGCATGTGAGGCTACTTTAAAGATAACCTTTATTCCAAGTTCAAAGATGCAAATATGTCAATTTTTTTTCAAAGATGATTTCCATTGCTTTAAGCCTTTGTTGCAGCAAGAAGATGGTATACATGCAGCTTATGGTGAGCATGCAAGTTCATAAAGTTTTCAAGGTAGGAATGATGATGTTAGTCTACAAATGAAAGATGTAGCCTCTACTAGTTCATCTCCTCAAGAAGGAAAAAAGGATGAACATGCAAAGCAGCTTAGGAGGTATAAATCTTCCCATGATCAATTTGATTGTTCTGCAAAGCATGATACTTTTGCATGCTTAAATGGAAGAAGGATTTGCTGTACATATTGTGGTGGATTTAACCATCATGTTTTGAGATGATGGATGAGGAAGAAGGCATACAGGAAGCAGATGAAGCAAAGACAACTTTCAAAGAAGGTGCATAAGATTTGCACATATTTCCAAAAGAGGGGACATGTTGTCTCCCATTGTTGGACTTTGCATCCAACTAGTCGTCCCAAGCACATGCAGCAAGAGGACAGAAATATTGGTGAAGGTGGAACTAAGGATTCCATTATTGATGTGAAAATGGATGTTTCACATGAAGAAGAGTTGTAGCAGCAAAAGTCGCCATGGAAGTGGCTTGGTAAGAAGTGGATAGAATTCTTAGCACAGTAAGACGTACTCATTTTGTACATATGAAAATTTTGGTTGTATGTAGGTTTTTATGTTGTAATCTCTCATTTGTTTGAGCCACCTTGGATCATTTATCAAGGTAGCGATGTACAATTTCCTTCTACAAATGTCTTGCCATAAAATTTCCGAGTGAGTGCAAGAAAGACAGTTATAGACAAGAGGACAAGCGCATCGAGGAAGGGAAGTGTGAATTGCTTTCTAGTTGTGGTTCAAAGTCATTAGCCATGCAAGGCAAGTGTTTGGAGGCTGAAGAGAAGAGGGTGCAGTACTCTTATTTTCTGTACAGATTAGTTTCAGTAGTCCAAAGAGCTTTTGGGGTCCAAAAGCTTCCCATTGGGGAGGTGTCATCAGGAGATCATGTCCAAATTAAGAAAATTTCTCAAACATGAAATTGTACAAAAGTGGTTGCATTCTGAATGAATAGAAAGGTCTCGTCGCTGTGATTCTGGCACCATAAACGGTTCTCAAAACTGAGGTCATATGCAAAATTTATTTAGGTTTGAAATCGTCTAGTAAACTCCAAAAATGAGTTGACCAAGTCTGACTTTCAAAATTTGGAAAAATTAAAACAAGAATATTCTAAGGAATATTTCAAGAATATTCCTTAGAATATTCTCTAGAATATTCCCTAGAACATTCCATTCGGGCGAATTATGTTTCGACAAGTGGTAGGTTTCTATTTGATGTTTGGTTGACTCTGAAGATTTTAGGCCAATCAGAGGGTGCGACATGGCAAGCCCAGAGGTTGCCACGTGGCCCCAGGCCGAGGAGAAATTGTGGCATAGAAAAATTTTGTTAGCATCCATGGGTTTCGAACCCCAGACCTTCTCCGCATACAAAGGCGCCCAACCAACCAGGTTGTAAGTGTGTATTAACAAATACAGGTCACATTGCATATTTAAAGTTTAAACAAACCCACGGTGGAAAATTAAAGGGGCTAGCTCGACCCCTCCATATGAATCCAGCGTGAAAACCCTGGCCTAAGGCCTTAAACCGTGGGTATAACAGTTTTTCAATTGCCATGTGGCTATGCAGATGTAACATTAAATGCCATCTCATAACTGTTCATGAGAAGTTAAGTCTGACAGTTCCAGTGGGGGTGGGTCATGTGACCACCCCGCTCAACATTAATTGCTACTACTGGCAGTTCCACCGAATTTGGAGAACCTTCCATCAATTCAGGGATTCCGCCGAATTTAGTTGGCTAACTAGTAGTTGCTCCACATTTGGTGGAGTTTGTTTAGGGATATTGGGCAAAATTTGTTTTTTCCATAACTCCCTCAATATTGAATGAAATTGGAATAAATTTTCATCAATTTTGGGTATCTTCGACCTTATGAATACTTTTGCATAGGTTTCAGGTCGAACAGATGTCATCTTCAGTATTTTTTTCTTTGAGGAAGATGAAGGGGCCATCGGGGCCACCATGAGGCAAAATCAGTTTAAGGCCTAGCCAAGGGAGATAGAGGCCTATTCCAGAGATCCAATAGTAAAAATTGGATAATTCAGATGTTATGAATATGATGAGATGGTTTTCAGAGCATGTAGAGAAATTTTGAAGGCCGAAAATCTTCAGTAAAGTTCCAGGGGCCATTAGTGCCAGCTTTTGCCAGCAGCAGTGTAGGGCTTAGCTAGAGTTGCTTGAGACCATATGTAGTGAACCAATGGTCATTATTGACTGAAAAAATCATTATAAATCTAATGACAGAGGTTTCAGAAAGTTTGGAGGACTTCTAGAGGTCGAAAACTCAGCAGACAAGTTTTCATTGACCCGAGTGCCAGGGGGTGCCGATAGGTGATTGAGGAAAAACTGGAGCAGCTGGAGGCCATTTTTGATGAATGAATAATAGATCTTGGATATTTCAGAAATTTTGGAACCAATGTAAATGGTTTCATAAAATTTTGAGAACTTCTAGAGCTCGAGAAGCTGATGTGAATTTTTGGGCAGCCCTGGGCAAATCGTGGAGGATAGCCTATTTTGGGGATGCAATGCTCAATTTGAGTGATTTATTAGTTGAAATTTGGTGTATGATGTGTTTTGGATACATAAGTAGTGGTTTTACTGACAAAAACATAATTCTGAGGGATTTTTTGCCATTTATAAGCTCAGAGTAGCTTAGAGCACCAATAGAAGGAATCATGTTCACAGGAAGCCTAAAGCTGTTTACAGAGTTTGGAAAGCCATTAGAGGGATTTAAATGGTATTTTCAGCCCTTTGGACTATTTTTGTATTCATTGGAGTTAAGTATTTACTTGTAAAAAAACTTACCATAATCCCAAAGAGCCGAGTCAAGATGACCAAGCTCAAAGGAGACGTAGCCCACGAGATTTTGAGTGAACTCCTAGATTAAGTTTGCTGTTGTGTTTGAATTATTATTTTCTGAATTATGTTGTTGTAATACATGTTAAATTTCAGCAAGAACAAATGAACTTAACATACATAAATAGTAAAAATTCATACACCACTTTCACGTAAATAATTCCATAAAATTGTCAAGTACAAGCTAGATCATTTAATTTAAACTGAGTGGTTGGTTCTTGAAATATACACAAGTTATCCAGACCATTTTCAAATCAAAGGGTGTGTCTGGGAGGCTCTGGACGCACCCACAACATGTGCATGTGTGTGTCCAGAGACTCAATTTCCTAGACCTGTGCCCGCGTCTGCAGGATTTAAGTCAGTTTTTATGTCAAAAATCCCATACACTACCCATAACTTCCTGTAGCTTCCATAAATCATTAAACACATGAGATAATGTCAAATACCAAAAACTGATTCCAGGACTATTCCTAACTATCCCCAACCAGGATTGACACTCTGTCAAACACTTGGCATGAATGAAATCCAGAGGTCTAAGATATAAGCCAAAACATGAATGACTGAAAACTCTTATGAGAAATTACAAGAAGGATCACCACCCTCTTCCTTGAATAGATATGGAATCAATTAGGTCTTGCATCCATTATTTTAGCAATTATAAGTAAATACATGAAATAAACATGACATGAAACAATAATTTAAACATGCTTATAACCAACATAAACCATGGGAATAAAAATGAAATAAAAACCATTAAATCCACATATTAATATGTGCAAATTAAATAAAACTCATATTCCATTAAACATATGCAATAACTGACCAATTTACAGACTTCCACGTACCACCTGACCATAGACATGGTTGAGCCAAATTTCTGTTCAACTAGTCACCCCCATGCCATATTCCAAGCGTGAATGTGAGATCTCATGGATAAACCAATCCAAAGCACAAACAAGGGAAGCCGAAGGCTAAACCACCTCCACCCTCACCATAACATGATCACATCAAAACCGGTGCTTCAATCACAAAACCAAACAAAACTTGGAATTTCATCCGGAATCCATCACTATCCTTGAGGAATTTTTTGTCTCCCTATCTCTCAGGCTTTATCGCAATCCAATCCTAGATCACTAGTGTAGGTTTTAACCCTATACATAAATTAGCTGCAAACAAATTCTAAAAATAAAAAATAAACAATAGGAATACCACAAAACATAAAATATATATACACAGATATTTTTCCTTGGATCCCAAACCAGGACTACCTACTTGATTTTTCATTATATTCCTTTTAGTGTTACAACACACATATATACATGCTGAAGCATTCATAAACCGTAGTCCATTAACTCTAGATTATAACATAACTGTAGTTCCCTTGACCGGATCTACAAAATACCAGGAGCTGAAAACCATCATGCCCAAAACCATAGGCGGGTCCACCCACCTAATATCGAGTCCAAAAAAAATTTCCTTGGGCACTGCCCCAGACCTTCCGCATGGAGCCCCCTTGCTACACCCAGTGCAAGCAAAGGGGGGCTACCACCCCCCACTTTTATTCTATTCTAATCGTGGAAAGAATATAAAAAACAACCAACACTCTCCCACTTGTTGTTTTATTTTCACATGAGAGGTTAGTCATTGGTACAACCCTACAACACCCATTTTTTCTATACACCAAGAGAACTTCTTAGTGCTCACATACTTCATCAATGCATCTGCAACATTCTTAAAATTTTCCACCTTTACCAACAACACCTTTTTATCCTCAACCATATCTCTCAAAAAGTGATATTGAACATCAATGATAGACATGGTTCTTAGCTAATAAAATTGAACTTTTTCTATCACAGTCTATCCTTATAGCTTATTGCACCAACCCCATACTTGAACACAATATCTGCAACCAAACTTTGTCCTTTCTTACATGAGTGGCTCCCATGTATTCTGCCTCTGTAGTAGAAAGAGCCACTGCATACCAGCCTTTACTCATCCAACTGATTGCACCTCAAAATACGCTAAACACATACCCAGTTGTAGATCTTCTTTGATACAGATCTCCAACCCAGTCTACATCAACAAACCCATGGATGTCCAAAACTTTGTCCAATCCTAGTCTTCCTTGGTAGTACAAATCATAATCACTAGTGCCATGCACATATCTGAAAACCCGATTCACTGCTATCCAATGCTCCTTGCATGGTTTCAACATAAACCTGCTCAATACTCCCATTGCATGTGCAATGTTTGGTCTAGTAAAAACCATTACATACATCAGGCTACCAACTGCACTTGCATATGTAACATGGGACATATCCTCCTCTTCTTCTTGTGCCTTGGGACACTGTTCCAAAAATAGCCTTACACCTAGAGGAATAGGAACCTTCACTGGTTTACTATCCTGCATATTGAACCTTTGCAATATTGTCTCGAAATACTTCCTCTTTTTTAACCAGAGCTTCCTCTTTGCCTAATCTCTCTTGATTTTAATGCCAAAAATATAGTTTGCGGCACCAAGATCCTTAATGTTAAATTTGGAGAATAACTTAGTCTTTAAATCCTGGATAATTTCTTTGCCATTTCCAACTAGCAACATATCATCCACATACAAAGCCAAATAGATAACACTTAATTTAAAATACACACAGTGATCCTCTTTTCTTCTGGTGAAGCCAGTACCCTGTATATAAGTATCAAATTTCTGATACCACATCCTTGCTGATTTTTTTAACCCATACTACAACTTTTTAAATCTGCATACTAGTTCTTTCCTTCCCTTCATCGCAAAGCCTTCAGGCTGCTTGATGTAGATCTCCTCTTCCAAATCCCCACGAAGAAATGTTGTCTTGAAATCCATCTGTTCTACCTCAAAATCAAATGAAGCAACAATAGATAAAAGTAATCTAATAGAAGTAACCTTGGAAACAAAAGAAAAACTATCACCAAAATCAATTCCTGACACCTGGTAATAACCTTTTTCCACCAACCAAGATTCTCAAATTGTATCGAAATTACAATGACCAAGATGGTCATTTTGGAAATAAGTAATTATCGATTATGTAATAAAACAGGTGGAGATGAAAATGTTTCGACCAATATGGTCATATGTACAAAGGATTCATCGACTCAAAGTGACTTCGACATCAGTATCAAAGGATTTGACGTCAGTATCAAAGACTACACCATCAGCATCAATGTTTTTCTAAAGTCAAAGTTGTCGTCAAAGAAAGACGTCATTTTGTCGACCTGCGACATAAAAACACAACAAGTTATGATTGTAATGACTTAAGGAAAAAAAATATCCTAAGTATTAAAAACATATAACTCTAAAGTGTTAAGGTCAAAAATGTGAAATGTCTAAAGAAAAAGAAAGTCCAAGTTGTAAACCTTAAGGGAAAAAAAAATCCTAAGGTAAAAGGGACTAAATTTTAACCTAGATCTAAAGTCCTAGGTCTAAGTGTTAATCAAATTCCTAAGGTGAAGTCTAGTGCTAAGGTATTAAATACATGGTGTCAAGTGCAAATACACCTAGGCTATGGTGCAAAAACCATGTATTTGGTTTATAAATAAACCTACGGTGAAAAGTCTATGTCAAAACCTTGTAGCACAAAACATATGTTGTATAGGGTTAAGGGAATGTAAATCAAAGTTCGGGTAGTATGTTTTTAAAACAAAAAAATTACAAAACTTTTATTAAAACCCACACAATGTTATCCTAACTGAGTAGTTATGAAACTGTGTCAGGGTTTTGAAATTCCATGTGACTGGTCTTAAATGTTATAGGACTACAGAGTTAAGGTTTAAAGTCAGCAGAACCTAGTGTTAAAGTTCCTGATTGCATCGGGATTTGTTTCACCATGTCACTAGTTAAATTGTAGTGAGAAAGTGTTACAGGTGACAGGTTAATTCAACAGCAACGGAAACTGAAACCATAGAGTTAGTGAATATCGCATCAAGGAAAGGTTAGCCATGTGAACAAAGAAATGTTACCACGGCAGAGACCATTGTATTGACAGACAGTTGTAAACGACATAGAGACCGCATGGATACGCCATGTGAATGCAGGATATCGAAACCGCCCGAGGTTAAGGCCGTGACCACTGGAGCTAACCCATATCCGTCGATGCTATCTCTGACCGCCTGCCTGATCACATGCAGCGGCTTCTCCTCCACCCAATTAGCCTAACCGTCGGGCTAATATTTTATTATACGGTCTAAATGTGGATTTTGTAGGAAATAAAGGTGTGGTATTAAAACCACCACCATTATCTTAGTGAGATGTGTCACCTAAACCCGAGAGCACTCATGATTCTAGGGATTAGGTTGGAGAACCATTGATTCGATGGTTAATAATATAAATTCAAAACCTCTTCAAGGATATGAAGAGATTCATTTGCCATGTTTACATTCACTCCTCTTATAAAATAAAGGAGATGTTTTTTTGTAAAGAAAGAGAAGAACATGAGAGAAAGAGAGTAAATTGTTTCAGCTTCAGGAAGAAGGAGGGATTACTCTCATTGAAGATCATCTCAAATACGTGGTGGAGAGTGTTTTATTTGCAGGTACAAAGAAGCAGGAGGAGCTCATCCTTTCTTGCAAAACTTCCGTATTGAAGTACATTGTTGTCAACGTGATCAACTTCAATATTCTAAACTCTATTCAACCACCATATTGCCCAAGGTCTTTAAAGCCTCAGATTCTCACCTAAAGAGTGCAATTTATCCTCATCCGTATTTAGTAGCCTATTCAGGAGATGATCCTTTTATGCAAACATCAGTAGTGTTTCTTCACACTCCAATCGATGATTCATTGTAGTCTTCTTCTCTTGGCTTAAGGAATACAACAGATGCACCTTTCTGAGGTGAACCCAGAGACGTAGCCCAGGAGGCATGAAATCCATCACAAAACTTTATCTATTTTATGTTATTATTTACATGCATCATGTGTATTTGTTAAGTCATAACATAAATAGATTTATACTTAAAACCATTTGATGCTAACAGTTAATTTTGTTTAAAAAGTAATTGTTCAGTAAAATACTTGCCATTCACTTATTGTATAAGAGCTAGAAAAGATCTTGTTAATTCCGCATTTCATATCAAGTGGTATCAGAGCAGTCTAGCTCTTTTTAGGTAGAATATTGGAAAAAAACTCACGACAACAGCTAAGGTTGAAAGAACTCGAGGAGTTCAATCAGCAATATCAGCAGGAGAATTCTGCATTGTGAAGGATGGTGCAAGCACTAGAGGGTGACAAGAAAATCCTGCAATCGGAACTTGAAGTTTTGAGGAAGAATAAAAGAGGAAATAGTCCTCTCATTGAAGACACATCTTCTAATGGCAAGAAGCCCACACTCTCTCTTCAGTAGGAAGATAAAACTAGTTCTTCCCTTTCATCCTCACTGAAGTCATCAAGGGAAGCCATTGGATCTTTTTCCTCACCTTATGAGGAAAATATTGACTCACTGAAATCACCGAAAAGTGATTCAAAGTCTGATGAAGTTTCTAGTCAGAAACCAAGCACAGTTCCTGAAAGAAAAGGCTTATCCATGATGAAAGCCATGGGATACCAAGAAGGTGAAGGCTTGGGAAAATATGGACAAGGGAGACTTCTACCCATCATAGTATAAGAAATACCTAAGCATCTAGGTCTGGGATATGATTATGATTTGATGAAGTGTGACTATTGCGGAAAGTTTTGCCATAGCTCTGACCAATGTTGGTCTATGCATCCTAAAATTTTACCAAAGAAGCTCCAGGATAAAAAGGGTAAGAAAAAACAATCCTCTAGCAGTAACGATTCTGATAGTGACTTCTTTTATCAGAATTGGGTAATAGAGATTGTTAATAGAATATATCCCTGTACGTTTTGTGGTAGTTCTTGGCATTGTGTAGAGAGATCTTGGAAACATAAGGCCTACAACAAGAAAATTGGAGCTACTAAAAGTCAGCCGTCAAAAGATGATAAGACACTTCAGGAAAAGAAGCAATCAGGGAAAATTGTGCTTCAATCTGCTAAAGAAGAAGTCCACTCACACAACTCAACAAGTACAAAGGAGAAAGTTTGTCAACACTGCAAATTGTCGGGGCATGCCAAAGACAACTGTTCGATCCTTCCAAGAGAAACAACATCGATACCAGCAACCCAAGATATATCCAATTCACCTTCTGGAGAACAATCAAATGCTAAATGGAATTGGGCAGATTTTATGCCATATGCCTAATATGAATTTGTAAAAATTGTCTAGATCTGGAGAAATTATAACTAGGTTCTAGAGTTAAATTTTCTTCAAAAAGCATTGTAATAAAAATTTTGGAGAACAAAAAGTTCTTTTAGTTGGGAGGTGTGATCCAATTTTGGATTCTCAAATTTTTATCGAAATTACAATGACCAAGATGGTCATTTTGGAAATAAGTAATTACCGATTATGTAATAAAATAGGTGGAGATGAAAATGTTTCAACCAAGATGGTCATATGTACAAAGGATTCATTTACTCAAAGTGACTTTGACATCAGTATCAAAGGCTTTGATGTCATTATCAAAGACTTTACCATCAGCATCTATGTTTTTCTAAATTCAAAGCAGTCGTCAAAGAAAGGCGTCATTATGTCGACCTGCGACATAAAAACACAAGAAGTTATGATTGTAACGACTTAAGGAAAAACAATATCCTAAGTCTTAAAAAAATATAACTCTAAAGTGTTAAGATAAAAAATGTCAAATGTCTGAAGCAAAACAAATTCCAAGTTGTAAACCTTAAGGGAAAAGAAATCCTAAGGTAAAAAGGACTAAATTTTAACCTAGATCTAAGGTCCTAGGTCTAAGTGTTAATCGAAGTCCTAAGGTGAAGTCTAGCGCTAAGGTATTAAATACATGGTGTCAAGTGCAAATAAACCTAGGCTATGGTGCAAAAACCATGTATTGGGTTTATAAATAAACCTATGGTGCAAAGTCTATTTCAAAACCTTGTAGCGCAAAACATATGTTGTATAGGGTTAAGGGCATGTAAATCAAAGTTCAGGTAGTATGTTTTTAAAACAAAAACATTACAAAACTTTGTATTAAAACCCACATAGTGTTATCCTAACCCAGAAGTTATGAAACCGTGTCAGGGTTTTGAAATACCATGTGACTAGTCTTAAGTGTTACAAGACTGCAAAGTTAAGGTTTAAAGTCAGCGAAACCTAGTGTTAAAGTTGCAGACTGTGTCAGGATTTGTTTCACCATGTGACTAGTTAAACCGTAGTGGGAAAGTGTTACAAGTGACAGGTTAATTCAATGGAAGCAGAAATTTAAACCATAGGGTTAGTGAAGACTGCGTGGAGGAAAGGCTAGCCATGTGAATAGATAAATGTTACCTAGATGGAAACCGATTTATTGACTGATAGTTGTAAACGATGTAGAGACTGCATGGATAAGCCATGTGAATGCATGATATCATAACTTCCCAGGGTTAAGGATGTGACCACTAGAGCTAACCCATATCCACCGATGCTATCTCTGACCGCCCGCTTGATCAAACGCAGTGGCTTCTCCTCCGCCTGGTTAGCCTAACCGTCGGGCTAAGATTTTATTGTATGGTCTAAATGTGGGTTTTGCAGGAAATAAAGGCGCGGTATTAAAACCAGCACCATTATCCTAGTGAGATGTGTCACCTAAACCTGAGAGCACTCATGATGCTAGGGATTAGGATGGAGAACCATTGATTCGATGGTTAATAATAGAAATTCAAAACCTCTTTGAGGATATGAAGAGATTCATTTTCCATGTTTACATGCACTCCTCTTATAAAAGAAAGGAGATGTTTTTTTGTAAAGAAAGAAAGGAACATGAGAGAAAGAGAGTAAAATTTTCAGCTTCAGGAAGAAGGAGGGATTACTCTCATTGAAGATCATCTCAAATACGTGGTGGAGAGTGTTTTACTCGCAGGTACAAAGAAGGAGGAGGAGCTCATTCTTTCTTGCAAAGCTTTCGTATTGAAGTACATTGTTGTCAACATGATCGACTTCAATATTCTAAACTCTATTCAGCCACCATATTTCCCAAGGTCTTTAAAGCCTCATATTCTCAGCTAAAGTGTGCAATTTATCCTCATCTATATTTAGTAGCCTCTTTGGGAGATGATCCTTTTCTGCAAACATCAGTAGAGTTTCTTCACACTCTTCAACTGATGATTCATTGTAGTCTTATTCTCTTGGCTTAAGGAATACAACAGACACACCTTTCTGAGGCGAACATAGAGACGTAGTCCAGGAGGGACAAACTCCATCACAAAACTTTATCTGTTTTATGGTATTATTTACATGCATCATGTGTATTTGTTAAGTCATAACATAAACATATTTATACTTAAAATCATTTGATGCTAATAGTTAATTTTGTTTAAAAAGTAATTGTTCAGTAAAATACTTTCCATTCACATATTGTATAAGAGCTAGAAAAGATCTTGTTAATTCCGGATTTCAGATCAAACCAACAACATATCATCCACATACAAAACCAAATAGATAACACTTAATTTAAAATATACATAGTGATCCTCTTTGCTTCTGGTGAAGCCAATACCTCATATATAAGTAGCAATTTTTTGATACCACATCCTTGGCGATTGTTTTAACCCATACTACAATTTTTTTAACCTACATACCAGTTATTTCTTTCCCTTCATCACAAAGCCTTCATGCTACTTGATGTAGATCTCCTCTTCCAAATCCCCACGAAGAAATGTTTTCTTGAAATCCATCTGTTCTACCTCCAAATCAAATGCAACAACAACAGATAAAAGTAATGTAATAGAAGTAACCTTGGAAACAAGAGAAAAAATATCACCAAAATCAATTCCCGACACCTGGTAATAACCTTTTTCTACCAACCAAGATTTGCATTTTTCCACCTTGCCTTCTGCATTCATCTTCTTCTTAAACACCCATTTTCTTCCAATGGGTTTCCTTCCAGCCGACAACTCCACCAGATCACATGCCTCTTTTTTGTGCAAGGATGCCATTTCATCAACCATGGAATCCTTCTAGAGTTTTCCATCCTCTGAAACCACTACCTCCCTCACTGTTCTGGGATCATCATCAGTGATAGTTAAAGAAAAATTTGAACAAAAAGTAGATGGAATATACCTTTCTAGTTGCCTTATTTCCTGATCTGATCTTCTCACAGCTGGAGTTTGTGACTCTTCCTCTTCTGAATCTTGTTCTGTTGTAGAGTCTAATTCTTCCTCCTTTAGCTAAAACTCTATCTTTCCAGGTTCCTTTGG
Organism: Pinus albicaulis; assembly: GCA_034641835.2. Lineage (NCBI taxonomy): Eukaryota > Viridiplantae > Streptophyta > Pinopsida > Pinales > Pinaceae > Pinus > Pinus albicaulis. The sequence goes on along the minus strand of JAXQQM020089213.1, from coordinate 114,724 downwards.
TAGGAATTCATGTTTAAAAACATTTTTCACCTCTCTAAACACCACATCTTGGTTGTACACAACCTTCCTTGTTTCTGGGTTCAAATTCTTTTAAACTTTTAAACCATCCTTATACCCAATAAATATGCACCTTTCCGATTTATTATCCAACTTGGTCCTTTTCTCCTTTGGAACATGTACATATGCATCACATCCAAATAACCTCAGATGTGGAAGAGAAGGTTTCTTGCCATTCCATACCTCATGTGGAGTCTTATCCTCCAACGTGATGAAGGCGATCTGTTAACTAGGTAACATGCAATCTCCACCGCCTCTCCCAAGAATTCCTATCTTAACTTGGTAACACAGAGCATGCTTCTTGACTTTTCCATCAACATTATGTTCATTCTTTATGCAAATCCATTTTATTGAGTTGTGTATGGAGTAGTCTTCTACCGTGATATACCACACTTCTTATATAACTCTGCAAATTCATTCTTGCAAAACTCTCCACCATTATCTATCCTCAACACCTTTATCTTCTTCTATGTCTAGTTTTCCACAAGAGCTTTAAATTATTTAAATATTTCAGAGGCTTCTGATTTCTTCCTCAGGAAATATATAGATGTATTCCTTGAGAAGTCATGTATAAATGAAACATAGTACACAGAATTATCCAATGATGGAACCGACATAGTTCCAGACACATCATTACTCACAAGCTCTAATATCATGTTCACCCTCTTAGCATCAAAATGGAAACTCACCCGATTCTGCTTCCCATATACACAATGTTCACAGAAATTGAAATCTAGAGAACAATTATACATACCTTCTACCATACCATTACTATGCACTATCTGAAGGCCCTTATCTCCAAAATGTCCAAGACTTTCATTCCATAACATGGTATTTTCTCCAAAGACCACTAAGCTTTCTGCTCCATTTTTAGGGACCACAAAACTATTGCACCCATCAATAACAATGCTACCTAGAAGCTTGTACAAAGTTTCAATCTGAACTCCCCGCATTAATACCAGTGCTCCCCGAAGCATCTTGAAGGTATCTTTCTTGAACACTATTTTTTCACCTGCATCATCCATATTTCTTATAGAAATTATATTTGTAGCCAATGCAGGAATATGAAAAACACTAGGAAGTGTTCTAAACCTTCCATCTTGCAGATTCAACTTGAATTTTTGACGTCTGATGATTCTTGCATTACTATCATCCCGTAAGAAGACATCACCACAATCATACTTCTCATACTTGCAGATCCACTCCCTATGGGGAGTGAAGTGAAAGGATTCACCTGAGTCAATCAACCATGCCTCATGATCTACATGTGTATTTGAAGAAGAAGCCAAATACACATCCCCGCCTTCATCTGAGGTGGTTTTCACCTCTGCGGAAGGAGCATCATTGGATCCCTTTCCTTTCTCAGGAAGTTTAGGTCTGCAATCTTTTTTGAAGTGTCCTTCCTTTCCCCATTTACAACACACATTTATAGGCTTTCCTAGAGATTTAGATCTCCCTTTAGATTTATATTTCCCACTCGAAAACTTATTTTTGTTTATGTTCTGGGACCTTCCTCATACATATAAGGCATCTCCATTTTGGCCCTCCATATTTTTCGCTCTCATTTCCTCCGACAGCAAGGCTGAGATAAATTCATCAAAATTAAAAGTATTTGTATTGCTACCTATTGCAATAACCAGAATATCCCATGAATCTGGTAGAGAACACAAAATACCGATGCAATTATCTTCATCTAAGATTTTAATATCAACATATGACAACTGACTTATCAAAGTATTGAAGCCACTTAGATGCTCTGTCGCCCAGTATCCATCCTTCATCCTCAGGTTATATAACTTTTTCCTTAGGAACAATTTATTCACCAGAGACTTAGATTGGTACAAAGTCCCTAACTTGACCCACAGGGTCTTCGTTGTAACTTCCCCAGATACATTCAACAATACTAGATATAAGATACACAACCATATTGTGCTCTTTTCCTTCTGATCCAACTTTTCCCAGTCTTCATCTGACATTTCTGTTGATTTAGTACCTAGATCTACCATGATCCATTTTTCTTTATCCACCAACAAATCCTCCATCTTGAGCTTCCAAAACTCAAAATTCTTACCATTAAATTTCTCTATGTCTCTCTTTCCACTACTCACCATCTTCTTTCACTTAAAGAATTGATCCTATAGATGTCCCACTGAACAGAGTCTACTACAGGCCTGAGAAAAAAACCCCTCAGCAGCAAAGGTGTCCCCTTGAAGCCGAAACAACTTTGATACCAAATGTAGGTTTTAACCCTGTACAAATATTATCTGCATACGAATTCTTAAAAACGTAAAATAAAAAATAGCGAGAGCATAAAACATAAAACATATATACACAGAGATTTTCCCCTAGATCCCAAACCGAGACTGAAAACTTAATTTTTTATTATATTCATTTTAGTGTTACAATAAATATATATACATGCCGAAGCATTCACAAACCTAAATCCATTAACCCTGGATTATGACATAACCGTAGTTCCCTTGACCAGATCTACAAAAGATGAGGAGCAGAAGGCCATCATGCCCAAAACCATGTGCAAACACATGAAAAAAACCATAGGTGGGTCCACCCACCTAATATAGGGTCTAAAAAAAAATCCCGAGGCATTGCCCCAAACCCCGTGGAAATAATATAACACACGCTCAATAACTAGGCCCTAAACTGAGACACCTCCATCACGATTTATTGTTTATCCTGCCAAAAATGGTCAAGGGATTCATAGGCCTTTGGGAATGAACCTCAAACCACCTCCACCTCAAATTCCCGAATCCATCCGACAATTCCAAAGCTTTAACAGAGATCAAAATCCCAACACACCATGACATCCAGAAAAGCCAAGGTAAGGCTAGAATCCACTGTCAAGACCCAACAAAACCATGCCACCGACAAAAAGAGAACCAACTACCAACATGCATAAGACATGCATGTCCACGCCAGCTAGGAATCACCCACGCAATATGTTACCTACAAGTATTCTTGCATAAACTTCTAGATCCTACGCTTACTTTCTTAATATTTCCTTTACTTTCCTTTCCTTTTCCCTCCTTTTCTTTCTTTCCTAATTCTTGGTACAATGTTGAATTGCTCCAAGAAAATTATAAGTATCCAAGAGTGAGTGAGAGAGAGAGAGAATAATGAGAGAGTTCCAAAACAAAACTGACAAAAAAGTTACACTGATAAAAGGTAAAAATTGATCCTCATAAGCCCTTTTATCAATGAGGCCCCTATTTTTTTCATTTTCAATTATTTTCATTCATTTTACTCATCACATGCAACCTGTGACCTTTTACCTTCATTTTCTCCTAATTTCCTTTATTTTCATTAATAAATGTGCCAAAAATAATTTTTCCCTCTTTAATTCCTTTGCATTTTCCTTTGCCAATTTTCCTTAGCCATAACCACATTTAGCTTGGAATAAGTGTCCCTTAACTGTGGTCGTATTTTTCCCTTTATTAACTTTTATTAGATGAACCTTTTTCCTAGGTCTGCTACATTGGTGTTATTGTTTTGAGGTGTGAGGAAGCTTTGGGTATTGTTCGCTCTCCTTGGGTTTGATGGTGAAGTCTTTGTACCTTGTTTCCTTTTCTATTTTTATGTCCATAATTTTAAAGCTTCATTTGTCTATTTGAATCTATTTTATTAGGTTGCTAATTTGTCGATGTCTCTGTTTCATTCCTTGAAGTATTCTTGAAAGTCATTAGGGTGGTATTTTTGGAAAATTTGGAGGGACCAATGTTTGGTTTTCTCTACCCCTACCCTTGGTGTGTTTTCTTATTTGATCCCATGCTTGATGCATCCCTCTACTGACATTAATTCTAGTAATTTTTTTTAGTGATAGAGGGTGGAAATTTATGTCGGGTCTTATATGCTTGTGGAGCATTGGTAAACATGAGAATCCTATCTTGTATCCTCGCCATAATGGTGGATTTTTTGAACTTAGACTATGGTTGTATAATTGTGTCCTCATCCCTCACTTATTTCTTGTACGTTTACATTCCTTGTCATTCGGTCCAACAACAAAATCCCTTGGCATCAATTATCTATGTGTTATCAGGGACAAAGGGCAAAAATATATGTTGGGTAATATATGTGTATGGGGTAGTTGTAAACATGGGATTCGTACCATCCTTCCTAGTCATAGCGGTGGAATTTATCAACTTATAGCTTGGTTGTATGATTGTGTCTTCGCCCCCTCTTGTTACCTACTTTTTCATAGTCCTTGTTGTTCATTTCATATTCACAACCTCGAATATCTGGGGGTTTTTATAACTCAATTTTTTCTGGGGGGCATCAATTAAACTGTTGGAAAAGGTGCTGGAGGCCATTACACCACCCTTTACTGATTGGGATGGGTTGGAAATTCTCTTGCATTATCCCTTATCTATTACATGTTGATAGGCTAGGGTTATCCTGGTGTGACAGACCCCTAATGGTTTAGATATCTTATTATATATTTAATGTCTTCTCTAAGTCATTAATAAGCTCAGCCTTAGCCCAATTCCATGTCAACAGACATAGGTTTAGAGGGGGGAAACATATTATCAAGAAATATCCTAAAGGGGGCACACATGTATGCATCATTGTTTCAAGGATTTCATTGTAAAATACCAAGACTTGATGTCAAGCCCTATCCAAGAAGAAAGTACTTGAGCTAAGGGAGAGGCTTCCAATTACATAACTCATCTCTCAGATACAAAATTCGTGGTAGAGCGGGTAGACTAGATTCCAAATACGGGGAACACCATGGATTGTTTTAACTAGTACATGTAGATTATTAACCTATATTGGTGTTGTCGAAAAAGGAGGTCTTTGGACAAGACCCAGGTTCAAGCTTGAGGCCAAAAAGGTTTTTGCAGTAGTCTAGGACAATGTCAACATTTTCACCATGCTCAAGGGAGCAGGGAGTCTCACCCAAGGCATGCCGCGACCTTACTGATATTAGAGGCCAGATCATTGATGTTGAGGAAATATTACTAACACAGATCATAATTATGAACATACAGAATACCTATATATATCTCAACTCCAAGAATTAAACTATCATTCCTCACTACATGTTCAGAGTACCGAATTAAAATTTAAAATAGGCATACATTCACCATAGTCAATCAAACATCAACCAATTCATAATATACAACACAACAACAATATGATTCCATTAACTTGGATCAAAACAGCATAGACATACTCTGCAAAGTCTATTTAATTTCAATTCAATGCAAAAGTCTCTAGAGAGATCTTCGTAGCCTCTACTCTCCTATCAACCTCTTTCTATGACTGACTAACTAACCAATTAGCTACAGAGTCACTTCTTTCCTGCCTATTTGTTCCTGCCGATTGACACTATCAGTCCTTGCCCCCTTTTGTGCTCATATGTTCCCTTGCGCTCCACTTCCTTCTATTTCTTATTAATTAGTGGGAGTTATACTATTTGTTTCTTGTCTCCCATCTCCGCCATTTGTGTTGTTATCTGTCTATGACCCACCACTTGTCTTCTGGATTTCCACAACCGTGGCAGCTCCCTCCCTACCTTGATTTCATTTTGCGACCTATCTTCCGGCTCTCCACAACTCCAAAATTGTTCTGTCCAAAACAAAGGCCCCAACAGGCCCCGACCACATGCTATTGACTCGTCCCGAGCCAATATTTTCCTGTTGTTGTAGCTTCTGGTGGTCTGTCAGCTTCCAGTGCTAGCCTGGTTTCTCTTGTTGCTTCCATCTCTATATTTTATTGTTCCAGTTTTCCCTGTTCCAACAAAGGCCCCAACTCAGGCAGCTTGCTCATTGCTGATGTTATGATCTCTGTAAACTAAGCTATTTCTTGTTGCCACACTTTAAGCATAGGCTCCATTTCAGTGATGACTCTGTTCGCCTGAGTTGCATCCGTTACCTGCTTTAGTTTATTGAACACTTCCTAGATTTTTGGTTTGGCTTCAGCCACCAGTTGCTGAATTTCCTTTGCCTTTTGCTTCACAGGTTGCCATAGGCCCCTGAGAAGTTGCTTTGTTGTTGCTAAGTGTTCCTCGATGGCCTGAATTTTTGTCTCAATTATATCGACTGTTAGGATAGTCTGATACATAGGAATTATTTAAGTATAAGTTGGTCTAGTGTAGAGTTATTTAAAGTGTTTTTCTTTACTATGTACATTTGTAACTTATAATCCGACGATCACGATTTTTAGTGATCCAATGGTTCACTCTCTCCTTGGTATTAATGACACTTGATCTGTGGCTTAACACCTAATTGGTCCATGACATCTATTTAAAGAGCATGGAGGGTCATTTGTTCGGTAACCATTTATGAGAGAAACATATGTAAACTTTCTTTTTATATTAATAAATTTCCTGAAGTGGCTGCATTGGCTCAGGCCGTGGACTGTTTCCCTCTTCAAGGGTTTTAACCACATGATATATTGGTGTAATGATTTGTGATCTATTTGTGATCTGTGACCTTTGGTGTTTCATCTAAGGAACTTACCTTGTAAATTCCTACATGGTATCAGAGATATTTTGAGGGCTGTATCCTTTTTTGATATAAATCTGAAGCCAGTTTGACTGCATGCGACTGTCGTTTTCTATATCTACTATTTTTGAATTTTTTTGGGCTTGGAGAAGTACTCTGTTGTGTTCGGAGCATCTGTTACAGAGAGGAACATCTTTTGTTTCATGTGAAAATGTTTCTAGTTGCCCAAGTTATGTCATTTTAGTTTTGGAGGTATAAAGTATCTGTTTTGCAGTTATATTTATTAATCATTTTGTTTATTTCGGTTTATATTTTTTCTTTTGCCGAATATATACCCTCTTCTATGTGATTACTCTTTACTCTATGCTGTGTTTGATCTTGGAAAATTAGAATCAGGAAGACAGGAATTTTTTTTCTACGTATGCTCTTTCCCTGCGTCTTTGTGCGATCTCGGGAAATTAGAAATAGTGAAAAATAGAGAGTTTCCAGTAAGGCTAACCGAAAATCTAACTTTGTGTCCTAAGGTTTGTTTTTTTTTTTTGCAAGGATTTTGTGGTTTTTTTTGTAGGAAAGAACATGCACATCTGGAAAAAAAAACAAAAAATGTTCCTTCTTTCAAACAATTACATAATTACACCAAGTGAGTTGTTCCTTGAGAAATGATGGAATCTCTAGTGGAATATAAGGTTCAAAGAAATAAAGAGTATGCAAGGCCAAGATTAGCAAGAATGGAATAGATGAGGCTGCCATCTTCCTTTTTTACCTTACAACCTTCTAAAAGAAGTCGAAGGGTATTGAATTTGGACAAAAAATCTTCAATAGAGGAGAAGTTATTGGGGTCCAAAGTAAGAAACTCATTTTCAAGTTGGTGGGCCCTGATTTGATTTTGAATTCCAAAAACAATATTTAGCTTTTTTAGGGCTTCATGAGGGGTGTCAATTTCAAGGATATGAATTCGAAGACCTTGAGAAATGGACATTCCTATCAGCCCTTGTGCTTGATCTTGTTTATTTTTCCCATTTAGTGGCTTTATCTCCACTGATAGGTTTAGTTTCTTGTCATGTGGCTATTCTATAAAGCCCTTTACTTCTAAGAAAATCTACCATGTGAGTTAGCCATTGGAAATAATTGGTGTTGTTAAGAATATCCGGGCATGCACTTTCCATTTAAAAACAAACAAACAAAAAATTAAGATTAAAAGAGCTAAAAATAACTTCTCCAGTGGAAATATCTCAAAAAATTAGGCCGATTAAAAAAAAACAGCTCGAAAAGTGGCTTCTGGATGAAGAAGTTATGCCCTTTTGAAAAAACGATTTGTAGATGCCGAATAGTTACAGGAACGGTTTGAAATTTGATGATGAAGTTATAATTTTGAAAAAAAATCCCACCCCTTTAACAAAAAATTGAAATGACAGACTTAGGATACTTGCATTATTTCCTTGGTCTTCAAGTCTTGCAATCCAAAGAAGGTATTACCCTTTCTCAGTCCAAGTATGCCTATAATCTTCTATGCCACTTTCACATGGAAGACTGGAAGCCAACCCCTTCTCCCTTTAGGTATGGATTCAAGCTTTTAGTCACTTGTACTACCCCTAAATTTGATGCTACCTTATACCATCAACGTGCTGGTAAAATTTTGTATCTAACCCATACCCGTCCTAACCTTTCCTTTGCCGTTGGTCTTGTTGCTTGTTTTATGCACCAACCTCATGAAAGTCACTAGAAAGAAGCTAAAAGAATACTTCAATATATTCGAGGTACAATTAAGTTCTGGATTCATTACAGTGTAGGAGCATCTCCATTGTTGATTGGTTTCACTGATTCTGATTGGGCCGGTAACCCTGATGATCGAAAGTCTACTGTAGGATATGTATTCACTCTTGGTTAAGGACCTATTACATGGTCTTGTAAGAAACGAAGTGCCATCTCTCTTTATTTGGAAGAAGCAGAGTATTGTGGTGTTGTTGAAACCAACAAGGAAGCCATGTGGCTTCATCAGATCCTGTCTGAATTTGGTCTTCATCAGCAACATCCAACTACACTTTGGCATGATAATCAAAGTGCCATTCAACTATGTAAAGATTCAATTCAGCATCAGTGTATGAAATACATTGAGCTCCGCATACACTTCATCAGAAATCTCATTCATGATCGTGTTCTTGAAGTACAGTATTGTTCAACCAATGATCAAGTTGTCGATATCCTTACAAAGGCTCTCACATAAGTGAAATTTACCAAACTTTGATCCATGCTTGGAGTTTAGCAAAGTTATTATTGAGGGGGGATAGGCTCTAATGCATCATTCCTTCTCCTATTGTGTCACATTTGTAAATCCTTCAATCCTATCCAAATTTTTTCTTAAGGGGGGGATGTTAGGATATTTCGACACATAGGAAATAAGATCCTTTTTTGTCACCTTTGTAAATCCTTCAATCCTATCCCAATTTGTTCTTAAGGGGGGATGTTCGGATATTCTGAAACATAGGAAATAGTTAAGTATAACTTGGTCTAGTGTAGAGTTAGGTAAAGTGTATTTCTTTACTATGTACATTTTTAACTTATAATCCGAAGGTCACGATTTGTAGTGAACCGATGGTTCACTCCCTCCTCAGTATTAATGACACTTGATCCATGGATTGACACCCGATTGGTCCATGATCTCTATTTAAAGAGCATGGAGGGTCATTTTTTCGGTAACCATTTATGAGAGAAACATATGCAAACTTTCTTTTTATATTAATAAATTGCCTAAAGTGGCTGCATTGGATTAGGTCGTGGACTGTTTCCCTCTTTGAGGGTTTTAACCATGTGATATATTGGTGTACTGATTTCTGATCTTTTTTTGATCAGTGACCTTTGGTGTTTGATCTAAGGAACTTACCCTGTAAATTCCTACATCAACTTGGTCATACAGTTGAGTTCTGTTGACCGGATCTCTCGTTCCCCTGATTTTAAGGAAAATATTATGTACTTTCTCTAAAACTGGTTGTGATTTCATTGTCAATGAATCTGAGCATTCATGTAGCTGCTCTAATAGGCTGTATGCTTCCTTGACCATTGCTGCAAGTGTGTCCTTTATTCTTTGCATCTGTCTCTACCTCTTCGTTACTTTCTCGGCATATACTATGGAGGGATCTGGTAATGTTGGCTTGGCCGCAAGTGCCTCTTTCAGCTCTTGGTTTGCTCGGTTCAGGCTTGTACATGACATTTTGACTCAAATGGATCTTTTGACCATTGAGCATGACAAAATATCTTAGGGTGTTTTTCTATTTAGGGAAATGACGGTTGGCCATAGGTATTTAATGACCTCTGCTACTTGGTCTAGTTGCTATTGTAGGTTATCCTTCTCACCTTAGAGTTGATTGCACTCATCAAAAGTGCAATAAATTTGTGTTGTTGCTGCTTAAATATCTGTAGGAGGTCATTATACAGACCTTCTTCTTGTCATGCTATCGTCTAGATGAAACTGAACAGTTGGCTAGGTCCCCAGCTTTGCATGTTCCCATTTCTCGAAATCTCTTGGGTTGAATGTCTCTCCCTGAGCGATTGGCAGATAGAAATTGATCTTTCAGAATGTCCCTGTGGGGATGTTGGTTGAATTTGTTGTGGCGGCTAGGATTCAGGGACGTGCAGACTAATATATGTCATGAACTGTTGCAACAATAAATTTGATTGTTGGAATGGGTTTGGCTCTGGTGGGGTGGCCATTGTATTAGAAATGGGGGACCCTTCCCGGATTAATAACTATAGAAATGTACCCTGTCCCACCATGGTTTGGTAAAACTTAGGTACTCCAATTGTACCTGAGTTAAATTCTGCCTCGATATCAACATTCGTTAGGGTCCCTGGCAGTATCGGATATGAAATGGTTGTAAAGGTCGACGGAGTGTGAGTGGGGTGGTCCTTGGACGTGAATGAGGTGTGCGGTGATGAATTGTGTGTATGGAGTGGTGATGATATTTGGATGTTCAAGACTAATGATGGATCAAATGTTGGTAGTGCAGAGGTGGTCTGGGTGGTGACCTCTGGCTCCTCTTGAATTAGCAATCCTGTCACTATTGTCTAGGATTAGTCTTGTCCCATAAGATCGACCACTTTTTCAGGTCCCATGGTTCGAGCTCTTTTCCCTTTAGATGTTGGTACTGGGGGTTTATTCAGCTTGGTTTTGTGGAGAGGAGTGATAGTGGGCAGCGAAGGGAAGTGGAATGCAGTAGATGGTAGTGTAGTTAGGGTGGGGGTGGTGGTGGACATGGATGCAGAATTCAATGTTTGAAATTCAGAAAAATTTGGAAATATAGTAGATGTGATGCTGAGAGTTTCTATTACATTATTGAAGCCTTTCACCTGTGTGTTTAGCTGGTCCAGCAATGGCTGCAGTTGCAATTGGGAGATCCTCTGCACTGTTTCTTCTGGTGTCTCCCGAGGAAGTGCTTTAGGCAGCATCGCATCAAACGAGTAAACTAGGATCCCGCCTTTGATCTACATTGCTACTCCTAGCCATGAAGAAACTTCTGTTTGGAAGGCCTCTTCTGTTATTTGGAACTTCAATGGCTTCTTATGGAAAGTATTTTTATCCATGCAACTTGGTCAGACATAGGTTCGGTTATGGGTCACCCCACCATATCTGTGGGAAGTATCTATCCAATAGGCCCCTTGGAATTCTTTGCTGGCTTACAACCACTTCAACCATCTATCTGTACTAGGCTACAAAAGCTTCCTCATTGCCCTCTTTGATACTCGGGTCCCCTGATATTCTCCATGGCGTAAATTTTAGGGCCATTGGTTGGTCGTGAGTAATCTCCACAAGCTGTCTGATACCTGGTGGACTCCACTTCCACATTGCGAGGACCATTATTAGATAACCATATATAAATCCGGTGGCTCGCTTGTAGTTTTCATCGCAAACCTCAAACAACTCATTTAACAAGAATGTGCACCAATTCAACTGTGCTCCTTGAATGAAATGGTCCATGACTGAGATTGTGTCCAAGGTGCATTCCCCCTTGGTGTAATGCCTCATCATTTTACCTACGATAAAATAGCAGGCGAATTTTAATGCTGGGTTGTTTATGAGTTCAATTTTTTCTTCCTTTCCTCCTCTCCTTGTTTCATACTTTCTGTAGTAGTTGCAATCTCCTATCTTCTTAGCTCTGTTGGACGTATTTTGGAAGACTGATGAGACGCCGTTTCCTGCCGCTAATAACCCTGTAAGTATGTGTATGTCTTTCGTAAGAGTTGATATCTCCCTCCCAAGACATAATGATCCATTTTAAATTCTGCTCACTAAGAACTTGGTGCACTACATTGCTGCTCCCGTCGTCTCGAATAACATAAGGCTTATGAGTTGTAGGATTGTCGACTTTTGGATGCCTCTGAAGTCTGGGTGCATCTTTGCTACTTCACCTCCTCCCTCCTTTACATAATTTTCAATGTACACCTACCTTTTAATTGTTGGGAAATGGTATGAGTCTGTGAAGTCGGTATCTATCAATCAAGCATTGTCACATTTGCCTATCAGCGACTCCATCCTTTGAATTCTTCCATCAAGCTCGGGCTCAATGATTGAGGTAGTCATCCTTGTCATTTTCTTCCTTCTACTGTATACTTGAGCTATTGTTGCTAGTATATTGCTCTGAACTTCTACTGCTGGAATCGAGCTTATCATTATTGTCATTTCTTTCTCTGATAACTTAGAATTTTTCGGCATTCTGGTGTTTCGCTCCTTCATGCGAGTTAAGTAGTATTACTCGCACAAATAATGTTGATGCATTGCCATAACTAATTAATTCCTTCTGTCTTTCCCGCAGCTATAATTGTGTGATTAGTTATCGAGGTGAGGTGTACTCTAATAGTGCTGATGCTGGTTTCAGGAGTTGGGTAGACACGATGGGCAATAGTTATGGCTTAATATGGAAACTTGTTTATAGTATATGGGGTTACTAATTATGGTAGTTATTTTTCAAATTAGAGTGATCTTACGGACTGAAAAAGGTATGATGGGTCATTATGAGTGAATGATGGTTGACACACTTAGGCTATGTAACATTGTAGACTCTCCCACCGACCACAATTGGTTGCGATGTGGTCTCCACATCGCAACAGGGACAATTTTTGTTTTTGCGCGACTTTGTGGGTTTCTTATTGAGTATTCCTACTCTAATGGGATTAAAAGATTAAAACATAACTATTCTATGGCTCTTCTCAGTTGTGAGAGAGTTATTGAATCTAATCTACTGACTACTCTCGGGTGCGAGAGTTATTTAAAATTAAAAGGATTGTGGTGCTTACTGATGATATGGTTTCAGGCATGCGTCGTTTACCCATCCTTGAAGTATCTCTCCATATATTTGTGCTAGCCTGACCACGCCTAAATCTCTTATCTCTATGACGTAATACGGTCCCGTCTAGTGTGTTTTGAGCTTCCCTGGGAACTTCTAGAATTTCATTTCATAGAGTAGTACTTTTCCACAAATAGTGAATGTTTTGTTCTTGATGTGGCGGTCATGCCAGGATTTTTGTCATTGTTTCTGTACTGATTGATGGAAATATACTAGAAATATGTCCTCTTCAAGCTCCTGCAATTCATGGAGATGTGAAGAGATGGAGTCTTCCTCTGTCATGTTTGTTGTTGAGGCAATTAATAGGCTTGGTATGATAAACTCGACTGGTATTACTACCTCTTTCCCATATACCAACTGGAATGGAGTCTGATTATGCAATCTCTTTAAGGTTGTTCTGTATGCCCACAATGTGGTTGGTATCCTTTCACCCTAGTCATCACGGTTAGCATTTCATATCTTTGTTAGTCCTTTCTCCAAGATTTTTTTGAAGGCCTCGATGGTTCCATTCGCTTGAGGGTGGTGCGGGCTGCTCTTGTGGTGTTGTATCATAAATGTTTTTAGCAGTGATATAACTGTAGCATTAATGAAATGTGTGCCTTGATCGCTTTTTAGGCTCCTTGGACAACCAAACTTGCTAATGATGTTCTCAAAAATAATTTTTCTGCTTCGCCTACTGTACAGTCCCTTATTGGTGCCGCCCATGCCCATCTTGTGAGGTAGTCAATTATGGTGATTATATATCTTGCCTACGAGTGTCACACCATTCGTGCAATTGGTCCTATGAAGTCGATGACCCATTTCTAAAATGCATGCATAGCTCTCATGGGTTGCAGTGGAAAATCATCACGATGTGAGGGTCGCCCTGTTCTTTGGCGAACATCGCTTTTCTTTACATATTCCTTACTATCCTTGTGCACGGTGGGCCACCATAATCCTGCATGTAGTATTTTCCTTGTGGTGGGTTTTTCGCCGACATGGCTTCTCGCAACTCTGCTATGACACTCCCACTATATTTCTGCTCTTTCGCAATCTATGACACATCTTCGTAGGATATGATCCATGCCCATTTTATACAACTTCCCTGCTATGAGTTGATATTTGGCCGCTTTAACTTCTATATGTATTTTTTGGGTTGCCATGTATTTTGATGGGCATTGTCCTGTGGGAAAGTATGCCACTATCTGTTCTAGATAATCTAGGATGGCTTCTACTTTGAAGATATCAGAATCTAGAAGCTAGTCATCAAGGGATCCCCCATTTTCCCCATTCTCCAATATTTATAAATAGTCTGGACGAACATTTATCCTTCCCAGTTTTACTATTACTTCAAAAGTGAATTCCTGGAATAGTAGGATCCATCTATAGATTCCACCTTCAAGTACATGTTTGTTTACTAGATATTTTAGTGTTGAGTGTTCTGTGAAGAACTTGAATGTGCCTTGCAATAAGTAGTGGCAAAAATTCTGCAGACAGTATACCATAGCAAGAGTCTCTCTTTTTGTTGTTGTGTAATTCCTTTCTGCCATTGACAACTTTCTGCTTGCGAAGTATACTGGGTGGTCTATGGAGGTTTCTTCTGGTTGAGCTAGAACCGCTCCCAAAGCAATACTTGAAGCGTCAGTGTGGATATGGAATGGTTTATCCAAATTTGGATGGGCCAAGATGGGTGCACTTGCTAGTTTCTTTTTCAACATGTTCAACGCCTCAGTGCATTCATTGTTCCATATGAATTGTTTTGACTTACACAACAATTTTGCTAATGATGTTGTGATTTTTACGTAGTTGCGGATGAACCTTATGTAATATCATGTGTGTCCCAGTAGTGACCTCAACTATTTTACAGTCTCTGGTGCTTCCATATTCACAATTACTGCCACCTTTGCAGGGTTCACACATACACCTTGCTTACAGATGACGTGTCCCAAAAGAGTTCCAAAAGGTACTGCAAAGATGCACTTTTTGAGGTTCAGAGAAATTTGAAGCTGTCTGCACTTTTCAAGCATTAGCCTGAGTAGAGTTGCATGGTTCTTCAGTAGACTATATACCGGCCAATCATCCATGTATACTTCTAGGAACTTATGAATATAGTCTCTGAATGCTGCTATTACTATCTATGAAAACACAGCTGTTGCATTATTTAGCCCAAAATGCATGACATGATAGGCATAGGATCCCTGTTCTGTTGTGAAAGTAGTTTTTCTTTTTTCTTCTTCTGCTATTCTTACCTGATGATATCCTGAGAAGCCATATGTGAATGAATATGCTTCGTTTCCCTCTAAATTGTCAAGAAATTCATCGCTAAATGTAGTTGGAAATAGATGATGAATGCATGCATTATTCAGACTTATGTAGTCCACACATACTCTAATTTTTTATTTCCTTTTTACTTTGTATCACAATTGGGCTGACACATTTTTCTTCCTCAACCGGAAAAATCAAGCCTGCATGCAACAATTTTTCTATCTCTGCATTAACCTTTTATTTTAATCTTGGATTTAAGCAGTAAGGTCTATGTTTTACTGGCCTCACATATGGTTTTAAGACTATTCACATCTCCCCCAGATCTCCTTTGATTCCTTTGATCTCTACCACTAAATATGGGAGTAAGTCTTCATACTCTTGTAGCAGGTCAAAGATTTCTTTTGTTGTCTCTGTATCCCAATAATCTCTGATGGATGCGATCCTGGGCTTCTTTGTGCTTCCAATATTATTTTTCTTTATCTTCAAGGGTAACAGGCAGAATCCCTCAGTGGTTGGTTCTTATTGTATTTCCTGTTTCCCTTCCTTCTCTTCAAAATATAGATGTCAAATATTCTCTAAATCATCATTTTCTATCTCCTGATCTATCCTTTTACATGCTACTGAATCCTTGGATTTCTGCTCTAATAAAGATATTTCTTCACTCTCTTGAAGCTCTGGGAAGAATAATATTATTTTAATTTCTTGAATGGAATTTGTAACTTGTTCCGTGTCTCCCTTGAAAGAAAAACATTGCGTAAATTTTTCCGCAATTGTTTCCCGGGTACTTGTTCCTCTCTTCTTCTCTTATATTAGGAACCAAGCTTGTGGAATGGTGTCTATTGAATGTATAGATTTGTGTGCCCATAAAGATTCTAGATATCCCTCTTTCTTCTACTTATACTCACAACTTCTTAGATGTGCTAGGGGATGATCAAAATTCCCTTGGGTACTTTTCTCCAAGTTGTGGTCCCAAAGTTGCACAAAATCTTTCTCTTAAGGCTTTGGCAACATATTCCCATTGTCAAAGAGAGTTGCAATGGGTTGCCCACCACACCTTGCTGACATGGATTGTAGTGCTACATCCATGAGAGGGAATCTATGTTCTATTGGCACTTTTTCTTCCACTTTCGTAATAAATGTATTCGCAACTTACATATTTGAAAGAGTTGGATATCCTCTTACCTCTGTACCAATCCAGTTGACTCCAGAAATGTAGGTGCATATTATGGTGTTGATCTCATATCCTGCCTACTTCCAATCATCCTAGGCTACTTCTAACCCTAGGTCAGAACTCTGAACGCTTCTCCAGATTATGGTCCCCCTGCTGTAGGATTAATGTAATCTTCTCTCCTTCCTACCATCATCTAGTATAGTTGATCTAGAAGTTGTGCATCTTCTATGTTGTAAACAGTCTCTGAGTATCGAGGTCCTTGATATGTGTCCAGTGGCTGAACTAATCTTACTTCACCATCTTTGAATATCATTAGTTCCTTCTTTAAATCAATGAGTGAATAATTTTCAAAGGCCCAATATATCCCCAGCAAGGCCATATAGGGATCCTTGTCACCCATGATATCTATTACTTAAAATTCTGTATAGGTATTTACTCCCATGACATCAACCTCAACTTCTTCTAGCCTTCCTATTGGTACAATGCAGTATTGATTTTCCATTTTGAGTTGTATTGGTGAGTATGACAACTTTGGTTTTCCCAGTGCTTCCCATGTCTTTCGGGGTAGAATGTTGACATCTAATCCGAGATCTAGCATTATGTCTCTAATTAGGAATCCCTCAACTTCAATATTTACATAGAACTCCTTTCCAGTCCTTATCTTATATCTTTTTACTCTTCTTATGTATTTTTTAGTTGAGTTACCTTAGTCTCCAAGTCCTACTCCTCCTTGCACGACCATTTCTATATTTTTCTTTAATTGTTCCAGCATTTGTCCATTGTTTACAATTTTCAGGAATAGTCGAAATCATTCTTCTATAGGTGTCCCTGTATGGATTATCTTCCCTCATTCACTAGATTCTTGTGGAAGTTCCATACTTTGATGCCTTGCTATCCGTGAGAATGTTTCTAGTGCTTCTTTGAAGCACTTATTCTGTCTGTTTGGGCTGAAAGCTTTCTTTGGGGATGCAGTTTTGATTAGTTTTATCAGGTCCATGTCTCGTGCATCCTCTCTTGTCTTCTTCCCTACTAGCGTGGCAGTAGCTACACTTTGTAGAGGTTGAGTCTCTACTATCGTTGGTTCTGCATTAACTACATTAGCTCCCCTTTCTCTGGCTCTCTCTTCCCACCTCTTAATAAACTCTGGTAAGTCTTCAATAGCATTTGCATTGACTTTGCATTGAGAGCAACATGGTCTCCTTGGTGTTATTCGAGTTAATCTCTCTTGCGGACAAGAGTGATCTCCCTAGTACTCAACGAGCATCTAGAAACAAACATCCTTTTGGAAACCTTTTTCTCTAGATTAACTGCATTTCATAATTATTATAAGAAAGTAGAGAGGACATGCCCCTATCTTGAAATCCAAACGTTCGATGTATCATTTTGTCCCATCGCTCCAAAGTGGCTTCTCTAATAAGTAGAACCTGCAATCAAAGACAAGACAAAAGAATCAAAGCATCTGAAACATATAATAATCAAGAAAAGCTAAGCCAACTTAGTGATCAAGAAGTCTAAGTATTGATGTTATTGCAATAATCATAAGAAAAAATCAATGAGAAAAAGAGATCCATATGTATTATCTTGAATAAAAATAGTAATCTTACAACCTGATGCCTTGATGTTGTACAAATTTCTCTCTGGGTCCTGAACAATCGTTTCTCCTTCAGTTTGATAAGCCTTCCTCTCTGAATACCAGCATGAAGTTATGGACATAATGGTGTGATCATTCTCATTCCAACAAAAAATCACTAGTGTAGAAAGTATGCACTCTTGGGAATTCTTTTCAACAATTACCTTTACAATTTACTCAACATATACCCTTCAGCCGCAAACTTGAGCTCAATTTATAGGGAAATGGAGGTAGTTTCAATTCCATGAAGAGGGGGATGGATTCCTCTCATGAAGGGATTTGAGCTCCATGGACCAAGGGATAAGCTCCATGGGTGGATGGATAAAGTTCAAACTGATCGCGACTCTAGAAGCTTCTAGTTGGGAGAATATTCGACCAGCTAAGCTTCTAGAATTTAATTTTTCTTTTATTTTGCTTTTCATGGGGGTGTGCAGGTAATAGTAGAAAAACGTGTGGGGGTTGCCACAGTTTATGGACCAAAAAGCAGTGCATGTGTAGGAAAAGGCTAGAAAAAGTGTGGAGGTAGAATTTTAAAGGTTTTACAAAGCTTTTCTGCAATTCCAAGACTTGATTTAGGAACATTAAGGTTTTTGACATCTAAGGGAACATGATATAGGTGGTGATAGACCCATATGAATATTCAAATGTCATGGTGACAAAATAACGTGTAACAAATTCCCCCCTAAAGTGCGAAGTCTGAGGTTATTTTGAAGAGTGAAGTGCTTTATCATTTCAAGGATTGGATTGGAGACACCTATCGAAAAACTATAAAAACATTTAGTGAACACACACACACACACATATATATCATTGAGGTAGGCATTCCCATACTCAGAACAAAACTAAATAAATGTTTTGGTACAAATATGGTTTCAATATTACATCAAAAGTAGATACAGTATGAGTGCAGCCATCTGTCATGAGTAGTCTACTATATCATGAATAATAAAACTCCTCGCAGCCTAGATGGTGGAAACTAGATCCAAGGTGTTGATTTCTGCTTCCCGAACTAGTACAAATCTATCCATTCGATTGATTGTGTCTAAGTCGAACATGGTAGAAACCACTTGATTACCAATCAATGATGTGAACCATTAACAAGTGTGAGAGAAACTACCAATAATGAAAATGGCTCTCAAAGTACTCCAGTACAATCTATGAAGTGTGAATGAATGATTTGTAGTCGAACATTCATAGAATCGTTCGATCGAAGGTAAATGGTGCAACCTACCGTTGAAGGCGAGAAACCTGCCATTAGGGCATGTAGATCCCAAGGTACTGATAGGATTCTAGATCAAATTTCTAGATGATGAGATGGAGTTGATAGAAATTGATCCGGCGCAGGAAAGCTGATGACACAAAACCATTAGATCAAGTTTTGAAGAAATATTTTGCAAGGACTAACTTAGCGATGGTCAATGTGAATGGAGGCAAATGTTTGCAATGAATGGTTTATTTAAATTTCTCTTGAACACATAACGACACTGTAAATGGTTTGGCAACACTTGACCTAAAGCTAATACCTAGAAACCAACTGAATACTTTTAATTTGGTTTGATTAACTTTTAGACAAAGGATTTCCCAACCCAGGTACAAGTGTGACAAATTGTCGTGTTCAAGAGTGGCATGCTTCTTTTTAAACTAGGATGACAATTGGATTGTTTTTCTCCCTTTTCCCCCCACCATTATTGGCAAGTACCTCTTTATTTTTTGTCAAGCTTGAGGAGGATAACATCTAATTTTTGTGTAAGCTCATCCTTCGGATGAGCCCATATTAGTATTAAAATCGAACCCTAAGAAGGAGTGGGTCAGTCCTGTTTGTAATCGACAAGTCCTTTACTGTTAAATTTTAACGAGTCCGGTATAGGAGAAACTCGATGCTTTTCAGTTTTAGAGAGTCAGAAGAAAAAAATAAGTAAACTCCATGGCTGTTCATTTTCGTAAATTTAGTCTCTCAGGCCCAAAAATGGATAAAATAATGTAGGATAGAACTCTATTGACCATGATTAGTCAACATATACCTTTCGTAATTAGGCCAGTTCAGTCCGAAAAAGCGGTAAACTTATACTGAATGGATGAATTTTCATTTACTTTAACGAGTTTGAATAGTCAAGTACTCGACGATATTTTCATGTTTAAAGAGTTTAAAAAGGGATTAAAAGAGAACTTCATGGTTTCAATTTTTCGTAAGTTTTAACGGGTTCGAAAAAGTGATAAAAAAGTGTACTGATATGGCTAACTTTCAATTTAATTTATGAGCAGGAAAACATGTAAAGAACTTGGCATTTTCATGTACGTTTTACGAGCATGAAAAAAATAGAAAAATAAAATCAAGATTTTCATGAGTTTAATGAGTCTTGAAAATAATAACCGAAATGGACTCAAGATAAGTTTCATTTTTATAGAAGCTTGAAACAAAGGAAAACTATGCTTGAAAGTGGTTTCATTTTTACACAAGCTTGAAACAAAGGAAACTTTTCTTGAGAATGGTTTCATTTTTACACAAGCTTGAAACATAGTAAACTGTGCTTGAGAATGGTTTCATTTTTACACAAGCTTGAATTGTAGGAAACTATGCTTGAGAATGGTTTCAATGCCCCCCAAGAGTAACTTACTAGAGCACATGCCCCCCAAGCTTCATCTCATTCAACTAAGTAGACAACTGGTTACTAATAGTTGGATGGAATGAAGGTTCATTTATGAGATCGTATGAAAGAGTAGACTTAATTAGGAGAGGATTTGTTTCATTTTTTAATGAGCTTGACACAGGAAAATAACTATGCTCATGGAACCTTGTTTCTTTTTTTAACGAGCTTGACACAAGAAAAGGAATTATGCTCATGGGCTTGTTTCATTTTTTAACGAGGTTGAAATAGTAAAATAACTATCCTCGTGGGCCTGTTTCATTTTTTAATGAGGTTGAAAAAGTAAAATAGCTATCCTCATGCTCATGGAACCTTGTTCATGGCTTCCAACTGGAAGAAACACATGTCAAGGGACACACCTCAATCATGGCCTTCAAGAGGTCTTCATTAGAAGGAAGAACAGTTCTTTGGAAGGAACCTATGTCAAGGGACTCAATAGGGATAAGAACATCATGTTCAAATACCCCCATAGGGTTCACCATGTCAATTACCAGATCTAAGTCAAAGGAATTCGAGCAAATAGTAAGAGGCTTGCTTGCATCGGTAACTGAAAACATGGGACTGGTTGCCACATAATTAACCTGTGGCGAGGTAGATACCACTTCCGCACAAGGAAAATTCAGGGGTGTCAGATTATGGGTAGTCGAATCAAGACTAGCGAATGAAAGATGGTATACAGTCACAATGTTTCCATTGTGAGGGAAAGACATCACACGAAAGAGTGTCGATACGACAGCTTTCATTACATAGACATAGTCTCTCCCAAGGAGAAAATTGAAATCCAAGGGTCCTTGAACTACCATAAGATCAATACAGACAGTTTTACCTTCCAAGGTAATATGAAAATTAGAAAGGATCCCTAAAGGTTCACTAATGGTTGTATTAAAAGCTAACAGATTCTGTGTAACAGGCCCAAGCTGAGGGGAACCCAAAGCTTGCCAAGAATTTGAGGATAAAATACTAACAAAAGAACCTTCATTTACATTCGTATGATGCACATTATTACCATAAGGTTTTAAAATTATTTGGAAAGGGATGGAAGAAGGAAGATGAGGTTCTTATAGTCTATTCCAATCAAAGGAAAATACTTCAGTACTTGGAGGGGGTTTTGTAGGAACAGGTGAAATGCCCCCGGGTGTACAAGAATCTGATGTAACAAGAAGAACCTGAGCGGTATGAATTTCACTCTCTACAAGGAGAGTGGGATCGACCGAATGTGAAGTCGAGTCGACCACTTGATCAACTAATGGATCATCAACCTAAGTGATATGAGTTTCACTCTTCAATGGAAGAGTGGGATTGACTGTACTTGGAATTATAACAATCACTTCATCAGTTGATGGTAGGTGGGGAGAAATTTTATGGCAACCAGTTGGAAGTTTTTGCCATGGAATAGTAAGGTTTTCCAACAATTTTGAGGCTTCATTCATGTGAGGGAAAATGTGATTTTGATGACTCCCTTTGCATAACCTACAAGGAAACCTAACTTTACCCTTTTTCCTAGGAACCTGACTATCATTGGTTGATGGATCAACAATAATTTGATAAGATCTTTCTGACCATACTTCCAAGACCTTAGGAATAATAGGACAATTGATAAGGAAAGGGCACCCTTACAAATATTGCAAGGGTATTTGGGTTTATGATGCATGTTGGAGGTTTCCTCAACACTACTAACACTTACAGCCACGGTTGGTTGGTCGACTTCTTTCTTATCTTGCTTCTTCTTCTTCTTCTTACCTTTATTCTCCTTCTTATCCACCTGGTTACTAGCATTAAGGATTTTACCAAGCAAATAATAAGAAAGGGAGGAAGACATGTTGGGCGAAGAAGGTAAAGGGTTAGCATGATTTTGGTGATGTTGAGATGGTGAACTATGTTGAGGTGAAGCATCTGGTTGAGGTGGAACAATTTGAGTATTCGAGACCAACAAAATTGAAAATAACCATACCGGTAAACCAATGGTAAATCCAGGTAATGAAAATGTAGCCATATAAGGAGGACCAACATTTCCAAAGCAAGGAAAAGATGGAAATAACTCATTAAGAGGGGTTCCTTGGTTGGTAAATTCTAGAACTGTTGCCATTAGATTCAACTTCAGTGAATTTATTAGCAATTTAAAAAAATTCACAATTCAAATTCACAATCCACACCTAAGGTCTCTAAAAATTAAAAAAAACAAATGAACACATGGTATCAAATATAGGAGTCAAACCACACACAAACAATATGTTTCCACGATAAAACTACTAGTTGGTGATGAAATCCAATGTCACAGAAATTAATGTAGAAAATTGGAGGTTAGAACATTTACCCTGAAAACCTGCATAAAGAAATAGTCCAGTGAAAGTATCTCTAGTATAACATTCTAAACTCGCATAATGAAATAGTCTGTACCCGTTATCTTCAGGCATGTCTTATGAACCTAATCTACAATTAAAGTAATAAATATAGTCATTAATAGAATAAATAGAAATAAATGTAATTACTAGCTAACGAATTAGGATTAGGTTAAATAATTACTAGGTTAATGAAAAGGCATGCTCAAAAGACATGCCTATTCGTGAAAAGGTACCGCATGGGTATAAAAGTGGGACCAATAGGATCATTCAATCATGTCATATATTATCAATAAAAATATTTATTATTATAAATACCTCTTAGTATTTTTATAATTAAAGTTGCTTCAATCCCACTGTATTCCTGTTTTCCATCTCTAGAACTCAAACGACAGATTTCAGGATCATTAGTGTATTCTTCAACAGTCTTTCTACTAGCAGAATCAACTTTATTTGGATCCTCCTCAAGACCAACTTCATCTTCATCTTTTTGTGTTTTTTTACTATTGCTGGCAATGATATTTCTCGTATAAAATGCACATTTATGTCCTGCGAAATATTTATCACCACATTTCCAACAATTCTCTTCCTTTTTACTTTTATTACGCATTGGTGGGGGAATATATTTGGTTGACTTTTCCATGGATGTTTTATTTGATTTCCCTTTATCATAACTAACTGCTTTCTCATTTTTACAACATTTTTCATCTTTTTGTTTGTCATGATTTTCTTCTCTATTACGAGAAATTTTTTTAAGATCTGCAGAAATTTTTTTAAGATCTGCAGAAGTTTTTTTTAAACCGTTTGTGACTTCTGCCCAAGAATTCTCTACTTGCTGAAGCTTTTGTTGAACTTTCCTAATCAGCTCAATTCTTTTGGGATCTTCACGTAATGACACATAGTGTGGTAGTTTATGTCCATAGGCTTGTAAACTACGTTCGTAGGCTTGTACAACAATGTTATGTGCCATTGCTTCAACTTGTCCTCAACTTGGCTTCAAGATAGCTCTGATAACACTGTAACAGCGGAAACTGGAGATTTGAATACTGTGGCAGCAAGATTGTAGATTTGTAGACTTTGATAGCAGAAATAGCTTGTAATTATAAAAATACACAAGAGGTATTTATAATAATAAATATTTTTTATCGATAAGATATGGTAGACATTTTCATTAACCTAATGACTATTTAACCTAATCCTAATTGATTAGCTAATAATTACATTTATTTCTATTTATTCTATTAATGACTATATTTATTACTTTAGTTATGAATTAGGTTCATAACATTGCATAAATTCTATGTCTTTGCAGACACAACTTCAGTAGGTGCTGAACAATCTGCTTTTCATGGTTGTGATGGTTCCAGCACAAATTTTGTTAATGAGAATGGTGTGTTGATGCCTCCTCCAAGGCCTGGTTATTCTGTGGCTTACGGAAACAGTGAAACTTATAATGTAACTGTAGACAGAGAACAATATAATAGTCCTGAATTTGTCACTAAATATAAAGATGCAAAATTCTTCATCATTAAATCCTATAGTGAAGACAATAGTTATAAAAGCATCAATGGAAATGAGAAGACTAAAATTAATGACATCAAAAATTGCCTGGGAAAACCCTTGCAAATTGAAGAATGTGAAGTAATTACAAGAAATTCTACGCTAGTGTTTGAATTTGGTCATTTCGAACAAATGGAAGAGGAACAGGGAAGGATCAGAGATGCCATTGTCAACGCGCAGCGGCACGAAAGTACAGAAAGGAATAGAGAATTGGTTCTCAATATTCTGAGGTGCGTACTTCTTTATGGAAATTTACACCAGAGAATTTGGCGGAAATTTCGACGCGCCCAAATCGTCGCTATTCGACACATCACAAACAACAGAGCGACAAACAGAGCCAGTGGCAAACCGTGGTTTACCATACCGTCGCAGTTCCGACACAACTAAAAAGTGTCGCAGTATCGACACTTTTCCGTTGCTTCCAAACAAGCGTCACTCTTCCGACGTCTCCTAAACCGTCGCACTTCCGACCTCAATAAACTGTCACACTTCCGACGAAATGTGGTCCGACGTTTTGAACGTCGCTCTTCCGATGTCTATAAACTGTCACAATTACGACGAAATGTGGTTCGACGTTTTTAACGTCGCTCTTCCGACGTCTGTAAACTGTCACAATTACGATGAAATGTGGTCCGACGTTTTTAACGTTGCTCTTCCGACGTCTGTAAACTGTCACAATTCCGACGCTTACGAGACGTCGGAATTGCGACGGAAGGTTCAATTTAAAAAAAAAAATGAAATTTTAAAAGAGGAAAAACGTTGTTTTGAATATATTATATGAAGTAAAACAATACATGAAGTCATTACATTTTCACATCTGAAGATTTGAACCCAAATATCCATCCAGAAAAGTGGAAGTCCCACCCCAGACAATGATAGAAAAATACCCCATGTCACATACACGGACATGATATAAAACCCAGTAATGGTCCACATGGAGATTATCGACAATCTGAGAAAGCATCCAAATATGCCCAAGGCATCTATAAGAAAGTGAAATAGCAGTATGTAGAATAGTAAAACAACAGATAGAGTACCGACGTCCATTGTTCCAAATACAAATTAAAGTACCCAAAATCCTTGAACAGAGAAAAACACTTATCATGTGAGGAGTAAGATATGTCCTAAATATAAAAAGACCATGAGACCACATCAATAAACCAGCAACATAGACTAGCATTGCTAGTTTTGAAGGCAGAGTGATAAACATTAATCATTTTTTTTTCACGAGAAAAAACGTTGTTTTGAATATATTATATGAAGTAAAACAGTCCATGAAGTCATTACATTTTCAAATATGAAGATTGGAACCCAAATATCCATCCAGAAATGTGGAAGTCCCACCCCAGATAGTGATAGAAAAATACCCCATGTCACATACAGGGACTTGATATTAAACCCAGTAACGGTCCACATGGAGATTATCGACAATCCGAGAAAGCATCCAATTATGCCCGAGGCATCTATAAGAAAGTGAAATAGCAGTATGTAGAATAGTAAAGCAACAGATAGAATACCGACGTCCATTGTTCCAAATACAAATTAAATTACCCAAAATCCATGAACAGAGAAAAACGCTAATCATGTGAGGAAGACCATCAGACCATATCAATAAACCAACAACATAGACCAACATCGCTAGTTTTGAAGGCAGAGTGATAAACATTAATCATTTTTTTTTCACAAGAGAAAAACGTTGTTTTTAATATATTATATGAAGTAAAATAGTCCATGAAGTCATTACAACAATATAGAGACAGATTGTCTCGTAGATAAGAAAAATGATAACTGATGTTGTGCTGTTTCCTTCTTTTAAGAATGTGCTGGAGGCAGGCCCTATATCTTGGCTTGTTGCTGTCCTCTTCAGTAATTCTATGTTGATTATTTCGTTTCACTGATACTCTTTAACTGCTCTGATACTCTTTGACCTTTGTTCATCCTTTTATCCTTTTTATCATGATATACCGTGGTAAATAGGCAAAAATTTATGTAAGGATAATTTTTTACAAAAGTTCCATCATTTCTTCCCACCATTGAACTTCTGGCACTCTGGTCCTTTGCAACTTTCTTAGTGTTTCATCACCCTCAGTATATCTGAAGAAATTAGGCTGATTTGGGAACAAATGATTTACTTCATGCTCAAGATAAAATAAATTCTCCAATCTGTCATGAAGGTTTTTCCCTGTAGGCAATGCTGTTGTTGATGAACTGGTTGAAGAAATAGCTTGATTATCAACATATTTGTCCAATTTTTCAACATAACTATCAAGGTCCATTATCTTATCTTCTGCAACTATAGGACTGGGAAATCCTCTATTTAACAAAATATTCAATCTTTCTCTGAAGGCAATGATTTCTTCTTGAATATCTGAGCACCTTTGTTCTAAATTCTGTACCAGAGTTCTTTTAGTAAAAACTTTCTTTATTTCCAGAATTGTTTCGATCCTGTCCTGAATACCAATTTCTGCAAGTTGATTCTTAGTGTGAGTATTCAAAAAATGTATAAGTCTATTGGCCTCTTCTGGCATATTTCCCAACTCTTGTCTTGATCTCACAATCTCATCCAGAGCCAATTTAACTAAGTTATTCCCGTTCATCCATTATCCGGAACTGAGGACCAAACATCCTTTATTGATTGAATGATATTATCCCAAAGAATATCATTTATTTCTTTGAAAGGTGTCTCCAATGTGAGATCCTTTTCCAATGCTTTGACTGTTTTTTCTAATTTGTTCTCTTCTCTTGTTTTATCAACAACACTCATTTTTGAAAGATCATATTTATGTTCTAGAGTGGCCAATTGTTCCTTTTTTTTATGAAGCTATATGGCCTGAATGTTCATATCTTCCATTGACTTTGTTAATTCATCAGTGTTCAAATTTGCAGTGTTACTCTGTGACAATTCTGCTGGCTCACCTGTTGTTGCTGTACCTGTCACTACTCCTGCTATAAATACTAGAATATTTTCCTGCTTATCTTTTAATGCATTCTCAAGCTCTTTTTTAGTTGCAGTAAGTTGCTCATTCAATTTTAAGAGCAAATCCATATTTTTCCTCGAATTTTGTTCGATGATTTCTCGCAGCCCCGTGGATGTCTCTGAGGCTCTAACTTTAATTGTTTTCTCGTAGCCGCAATATCATCATCTTTTCTCTTGATCAAAGCTTCAATACCTTTCACATCTTTAGGATTATGACCCAAACCAATGATTATTTCCTCTAAAGTTTTGATTCTATTATCCTTAGCCTGGGAGGAGGCTTTTTCAAGCTGCAACTGTGTATTAGTATTATCCAAACAATCCTGCAAATTATGGGTCATCATTGATTTATCCGTCAGAGTAGAATAAATCATCTCAGCTGTTTGCTTGTGTAGCTCAATTTGATCTAAAGGATGGATATCCTTTACTAAGACTTCAAAATTAGTCTTAACGTAATCTGCAGCTGTCTGAGGCTGCCGCACCTTGGGCTTCAAATGGCTCATTAACATCCTACCCTGTTCGATGTCATAAGCTGACATCAATCTTTCTTGATTTTTCGGAGCCATCTTCAAATATTGGTTGTACACTTTAAGTCTAAGTGGATCGTTCCTGGCATTTATATTGGTGAATGTTCTTTTGATGTCCCAGGCAGTTTTTACTGGAGGTTTGAAAGAAGATATTTCTGCACATTTTTGCCCCTGTATTCCCTGTTTTTGAAAATTAGTGGATGTCCCACTACCTGTATCTTTTTGCTGACTGTCTTCTCTTCTCTGACTGTCAGGGATTTCCTGAAATGATTCATCTTCTGGAAGGGGACTTAATTTCTGCCTTTTAACATCTTGTTGTTCAGAAGAGCCACCAATAGAGTAGTTAGCCACTCTCTCTTTTTTCCCTTTCTATATTCAAAGAGGGAGTTTGTAAAATAGAAATTTCTCGTTCACTGATTTGAGTGGGAGGAATTTCTCCTTGACCTTGTTCTTTAAAATTCTCTGGTTGCTCTGTCATTATGAATTTTTCAATTATTTGTATATCAGGCTCCTTTTCTTTTCCTTTAGATTCTACTACTAATCTCCTACAAATTTTGTTGTAAAGTCCTGGCTGAAGAACATCCCTGCACCTATCCAAAAGATTCTAGGTCAAGTATCTTTTCAAGATCTTTCATTATATTTTCAACATTGACCAGATCACTATCTTTTTCAACCAATGTCCCTTTTGTCCATTCATCCATATTAGCATATTGTTATATTTCTAGGATTCTTTGATGGATGTATGGTTACAGTTTATTTTTCATTCTTCTATCATAGATAAAGTTGTTTGGATCATAAGGAACCTAGCAGAAACTCTTTTGTAGTCTGAGATAGTCTTCTAAAATCCTTTCGGCTTCCTTTCCAGCTTCCATAGAGTTACAAATGAAGGGACCTAATTGGCTCCTGATCCTGAGTTGAGCCTTTTTCTTTGCATTGCAAAAATGAATTATATCTAAATTATTCATGTGCCTGAAATATTATAATTCAAAGAGTCTCATTGGGACATACTTGGGCAGTTTTAATGGGCATAATTCACATCCATATATCCTAATCTCTGTGTATTTTTAATATAGGTACTAGTCACCTATCTTGTACTTCTTTGAGAGTTGAAGGATTTTCTTGATTTCATTGTTAATTCTAGGAGGAGAGACTCCTGTCAACAAGGTAGTTGCAGGATGAACAAAAGGTCGACAAACTCATTATAGGAATAAGATTAACGTAGAAATTGTGAGTAAAGGCAAGTAATAAAAAAGATGATCGACCTAGGATTCCCTTTGCATCAAGTTTCTTAACATAAAAAGGGAAATGTTATGACTGAAAGTAAATCATGAGATGATATATGATAGATGAATACTTAAATACTCTCTCATTCTCAAATCTCATGAACTGATCATGGATTTTGTCAGCAATATAAGATGCAAAATCGTACTTGACAGCAGGAGGCTGTCGAGGGGTAAAAATGGATAACAATACTAGGATTAAGTGATCAACATACTCACTAGTATTGAAGCCCATTATGGGAAGACATCATGTTTAAAATAAGTCTACCCTCATCGGTAAAGAAAGTATAACCATAAGGGGGAGGGTTTTTAGGTGATGCTCTGCAGTAACATGAAGGTTTGGCATAGGCGGTTTAGCTCTTCATGGGATAACTTAGTATATTTCTCAAGTAATTCAACCATGGACGAGAGGTAGAGAGCTTGACTAGGTTGGAATTGTAGCATTTCATTTATGGAGTGAGCGGTTATTGGGAAAAGGACATTTTGACTTGGGGATAAAACTACTCGTTGGTTGGGATCATAATTTGCGTAGCAATAATGGATTAACTCAGGAAAAATATGGACTGAGGGGAGAAGGTACATAGGAAGATTTGATTCCCAAAGTCCAAAGATTTCAAAACCATTTAAATAATTGTCTATAACGGCAAAATATTCGAAGAGGATTCTCATTGAGACGCAAGTCCTTAATTTGTGAAAAATCATATCGGCCCAAAAGGAAAATAATCCAAGTCCTTGTGAGGGGCATTGATGGGCATGACATTTAGAGCTACGACTTCCATTTTTGGTTCTTGTGGATTCGAAATGGAATTTGAAAATTTTTATTGAAGGGGCACAATTACGATTTTGGGAATATAATTGCGATTCTGGGAATAGAAAAAGAATAAAATGAACTTCTTTTCAGACCTTAGTGCGAATTAAAACTAAAACCGAGTTTTTACGAGTTGTGAGAATTGGAATAAATACTGTTTATGGGAAATGAAACATGTTTAAACGGTAGTTATGACGAAGAACCACCGAAATACTCGGCCCCGATTCTCTTGACAAGGTAACGGTCATCGCGTTAACGAGTTGGTTTTTGAATTTTTTTGCATGAAGCTGGCTAGCACACGGAACAATGAAAATGACACGAATAAATTTTTTTTATTTACAAAGTCGAAAAGGGTGGCGGGTTTTTGATTGACGACGTCGGCATGTACGATGGTTTTCGTCGTAGAGAGGATAGGAGCGGTTCTTTGTTTGGGCCGCTCGCGCGGTGAAATACGGACCCGAAAAAAAAGATTAGGGCGAATTTGATAAAAAATTCACGTCACAACTCTCCCTCCGTATGCCAGCCCAACTTCGAACCCGAAAAAGATTAGGGCAGAATTCAATTGGTTTTCGCATCAAAAAATTGGTCAACATCAGTAGGCTATTTTGGAACATGAATTTGGTTTGAATTATGGTTTATTGTCATTTGAAGTCTAGCGGGCTCGACTTAAGAACAATTTTGTTTGATCCCATCTTATAAAATTCATGTTGGTTTTCTTTGATAATACACATATTTATAATAAATCATGGGAATACCACACTAAACATGTGGAAATTTATATAAATTATTGAGAACAATCATTTTTATGTAAAAATATCCAAATGTGCTTTTGGGAAATAAGAATTCAAGTATTTGGTTCATATTGTTTTAAAGGAAGGAGTGAAGTTGGAGCCTCAAAAGATGCAAGCTATTACAAAATGACCTATTCCTAAGAAAATCAAGGTCCTTAGAAGATTTTTTAGACTTACATGATATTATTGATAATTTGTTAAGAATTATGTATGCATTTCTAGTCCACTCACATATCTCTTGAAGAAAATATCATTTATATGGAATGATGAGGCTACTTTGGCATTCTCTCTTTTAATGGATGCCATGTCTTCTACACTAACAATGGTTGCACCTAATTTTGGTAAAACATTCATATTAGAGTGTGAGGCACTAGGACAAGGAATTTACGTAACATTAACACAATAAGGGATATCATTGGCTTTTAAAAGCAAGGAATTCAAAGAAAATATTTGGTGAAATCTACGTATGAAAAATAAATGGAAGAAATATTACATGCAATAAAAAAATGGGGATAGTATATCATTGGGAGGTACTTTAAAGTCAAGATATACCATGATAGCATAAAGTATTTTTTGAAGCTATGATTTTCATCAGAAGATTAACAAAAATGAGGAGAAAAAATGAAAAGTTTTAATTTTGAGATAATCTGCAAAAAGGGTAAGTAAAATTTAGTACATGATGCTCTTTATAAAATAGAAGAGGCCTCAAATTTATATCCAATTACATTTTCTATTCCTAGGTGGCTAGAAGAAGCTTGCCATAATGGAAAAATGATAATAGTACTAAACAAAAACTAAAATTTATAAAGGATGGGATGAACTCTATGGAGCATTGGGAGTGAAAGAGAGATATAATTTGGTGCAAATGTAGAATATTTTAATGCACGCAAGAATATTTGAATAAAAAAATATTAAGGGAGTCCCATGTCTCTCTGATGGTAGGACGCAGGGTTCCTTAAAACATCTCAAAGAATCAAAAAATATTTTTTTGGAAGGAATGAAGAAAGATATTCAAAATTTTGTAAGAGAAGGTCAGGTTTGCATAATAAATAAAAGAGAGATAGTAAAATCTCTAGGGTTACTTCAACCATTCCACATACATATTCAAATACTAGAAGATATATCAATAGAATTTATTATAGGGTTACTGAAATATAAAGGTAAGTATTGCATTTTTGTGGTCATTTGTATAGACAAATTTTGTATATTTTTTTCTAGAGCTCAAAGTACATAAACAACAAGCCAAGTGGCAGAAGTGTCCGTGAAATAAATTCATCATCTTCATGGTTTTCCTAAAGTAATAGTAACAAGAAAATTTTGGAAATAATTATTTAATATGAGTGGAGAAACACTAGTTGCCATGAGTTCTACATATCAAACACAATCAAATGGTCAAACAAAAATAGTTAACAAATGTTTTTAAGGTTATCTACAATGTTACTATTTAGAAAAGCAATCTTAATGGATGAAGTGGGTTCGTCAAGGAATAATGGTAATATGATACTACCTATCACACATCTACTAAAATTTCCCCATTTAAGGCCCTTTATGGATATCCAACTCCTAGTATCTCATACTTTTTGCAAGATAAGTCCAAAGTATAGGAAACATAGTCACATATGGAAAATAATAAAGAAACTTTGAAAATTATTATGGAAAACCTTCAAATGACATGAAACATGATAAAACAACAAGGGGAACAACATTGAAGTGAAAGATAACTTGAGGAGGGTAATTGGGTATTTTTTAGATTATAGCATTATAAGCAATCTTCATTCAAGAAAAAGAAGAATAAACAATTAGCTCAAAAAGGTTATGGCCCTAAATAATTATTCATAGGATTGCACAAGTGCTATAGAAGTTATATTTTCTTTCTTCTTGCATTCATAAGGTTTTTCATGTATCTTTCCTAAAAAAGGTTTTGGGAAAAAATATGCCAATGTAAATAGAACTTCCAAAATTAGATGAAGAATGAAAGTTGATTCTTGAACCACAAAAAGTTATAGATAAACATTTTGTATCTCTTTGACATATAACGATTATGAAGTACCTAATCAAGTGGAATAATATTCCTCTAGAAGAAGGTACATGGTAAAATGATCAATTCATGATGAAATACCCACGGCTAAACGGTTTGTTTGAAGTTTTGACAAAGGTTTTGTTATATGTTTTATATAACGCACGTCAGAATAGTTTTATTGTTTGTTAAGGTCCCACATAGTGATCAAATTTGAAGGGCAGGTCCGAATTTCAATTAGAAGGGCGTATATCTATGTCGCCCTTCCATAATGAAAATCTTAAAAAAAAAAAAATTCAATTGACCACAATAAATTATTTTTACATTTCATTTTCAGAAAGACAAAACCATCAATCTTTATATTAATAAAAGATTGTTACATATACAACAATGAAGAAGGCTCCATCTTTCATTACTTAAATATCTCATTGGCAATGTCAACATAAGTCTTGAAGACACTATTATAAGAATTTGGATACATACCACCAGGATATAGGAAATTCTTATGTGTCAGATTGTGTAATGCAATTTTGACTTTGTCTCACAAGGAGCAGGAACATGGAGGTCTGGATTTTTCTTATAGAAATTTTTTATTATTATTTGAAACATTGTTTATAGATATGAATACAACAATGAAATTATGAGCATGGTGGACAATTATTCAAGCTCATGATGCCAAACCATGATGATGTAAGTTTGGAATTTAACATTTTTACATGTTAAAGACAAATAGTCAAAATCAATGACAACTTAGTATGCCATAATTAATAATCATTCCTTGTTCACTTTTGTTAATAGCTTTATATTAATAAAAGATTGTTACATATACAACAATGAAGAAGGCTCCATCTTTCATTGCTTAAATATCTCATTGGCAATGTCAACATAAGTCTTGAAGACACTATTATAAGAGTTTGGATACATACCACCGAGATATAGGAGATTCTTATGTGTCAGATTGTGTAATGCAATTTTGACTTTGTCTCACAAGGAGCAGCAACATGGAGGTTTGGATTTTTCTTATAGAACTTTATTATTATTATTTGAAACGTTGTTTATAGATATGAATACAACAATGAAATTATGAGCATGGTGGACAATTAGTCAAGCTCATGATGCCAAACCATGATGATGTAAGTTTGGAATTTAACATTTTTACATGTTAAAGACAAATAGTCAAAATCACTGACAACTTAGTATGCCATAATTAATAATCATTCCATGCTCACTTTTGTTAATAGATTTATGTCACACGATTATCTTTCTTCTCTGGCATTTAATTGTATTGAAGATCACTATTCTAGGAATAAGGAGTTATTTTCTCCAAAAATAACCCTAGCCAAACATTGACAATGCATCAAGGATATCTTTCTATGCTTCATAAGTACATATGTTCTACTTCTAAATCATGTCTTGGAAGTGGTTGTTTTGCTGGAAATTATTCACCAGTTGGTTTCATACCAAAGTTTTTTTCTCATTTTCAGCATCCAATACATGAAAAAGATAATGGTTTAAAACAACATAAATATTTGAAATTTTGCAAGAATTGTCTGGCACACTTTGAATATGAATTTTGAAGTCAAGTGCATGATGTTGTATAGGATCAAGTGCCATTTTGAATACCAAATGTTTCACAAGAAACTTCTCAACATGCTACCCTGCAGTAAGGATTAAATGACAATATTGCATCAACTATTTCCATAATAAAAGTGCACCTCGGCCATAAGACTAAACAAATACAAATTTTGTAGATCTAACAATACCACACAATCAAATGTATTCCACAAGGCCAATACTGTATGAAAAATGAAAAGGAGTTTGCAACCAAAAATACCTTAGGCAACTAATTCAATTAGATACACCAAACCATCGGCAAAAAGGAAAACCAGCCTACTCAAAAGGCAAGCGTTTACCTCCTTTGACAAAATTTTGAGTTCGAAACAAGGGCCTTTATTGTCTTGTCAATGCCCCTAGTAATTTGAACGGGGTTTTCACCTGCTGCAACAACCTAAAAAAAAAGGTTTCATTTCAAATTATTTTCCACAAATTTAAGATACAACCATTGTCAGTTTTGTATTTCCTAACAAGCTCATAAATTTTGACAAAAGAACCAAAAATTTTTAATACCTGATAGCAATTTTTTCACTCAAAAAATATCTTAGACTCAATAAGCCCAACCCAAAACTAAAAAACCAAACACCATAAGACCCTACAAAAATGAATAGATGATCTTAATTCAGTACTATCGACAAAAAGTTACCTTTACACCCTCACTTATTAAACCCTGTGCAAGAACAACAGATGTTGTGGTTCCATCCCCAGCTAAATCATTTGTCTTTGCCACAGCTTGCCTTACCAACTTGGCCCCAATATTTTCAACTAGGTCCTCTAATTCAACCAATAAAAAGGCCAAAACCATAGAATTGAGATACATTTCATTACACTGTCAATAACAATAAAATTTGACTCGGCCATAACCCTTTCCTTTTATTGTTGTGAAAAGCTTTATGCATTACTCTAATGTGGCTAGTCCATAGGCCAAGTAGACCACTGGGTAACAAATATGTTTCCTTTCACCTTTGAGTTTTCAAATTATGCCTACCAAATCTAAGACATTTAAGAGGGGCAACTAATACAACGTTAAAAAGAAAACCAGAGCACACATCTACAAATTACCTCCTTAGCTACTGTCACACCATCATTAACTATTTTCGGAGAACCATGCTTGCTCTCCAAGACAACATTTTCCCCTCGCCCCAAGGGTGACTCCAACAAGATCAGCAAGTTTGTTCACACCGCCTGCAAGACAAATTGACAATGCTTTCAGTAAGTGTGCAATTGAATGCCAGACCATATGCCAAAACAACCCTTCATGAAAAATTAAAATAACACATTAAAATCGAATATAAGTGGACAAGGAAAGATCCACCGCAGTGAAGTTTCACGTGCAGGTGACCTTCCTTTAAACATAATTTTTTCTCTGACCTGCAATTTTTTTGTCACTGAGCCATCCTTGTTGAAGTACAACTCCTTTTCCATATCTCTTGTATTAAATACCTTCTCTATGTCGCGTAATCTCAGATTCCCTCTTCTTCTTGAGTGATTAAAGGAAATGGGTGAAAAAACTGAAAGAGAAGACAATTGTCTGCCATAATTATCAAACATTGCACCCAACTTCTTCCCCTTTCCATTGTTACCCAATGAGGTAGATGTGGCAATTGTTGTCATACTACCCAAAGCAGAGGCCATCTTCTCTTATCATGAATATAGAATTACAAGATCTTCATATTAGTATGAACCTTAAAAAACATGACTCCCATTGCTAAAAACCACTTTTAAGTTGTAACAGGAAAACTAAACAACTATCGCAACTTTTGGCAACTTCTGGAGCATTAAGAGAGAAACAACCAAAGAGAAATACAAACACAATCCTCATTTTAATGAGACCGGACTATATATTTGCATTAAGATAATAGAAAGAAATCACGACTATATTAAGGCCAGCACAAAACAATCTTTAACCAGTGTCTCTCGTGGCCTTCGGGTTGCCATGCTAGAGGTTGCATATTTTTAATTTAAATTCTTGACCTCTCGTGCCCATCTATGAATGCATCCAATGGGATATCTACATCAAATGCTCCTTTATATCCCCAAAAAAAAATTCCCTACTACAAGAGCACCAGTATTGATGGATCACCCCACCATCCCACCCACTAGAAACGGTGAAAAAGGAAACCCGAGAAAACTTCTGAAATATCTCAAGATGACTATATGGGTGGTTCTTATGAATCAACCAACCATTTAGAACATGCTCATCAATCCAAACCATGAGTATTATGTGATGATATTCAAGCAGGCACTGAATCGGATTTCTGAAGCTATGTTAGAGAAACCCTAAACTCTCACTGAAAAAATAAAAATATACTCAGCAACAAAGATGATCACACTCTGGGTAGCCCTGGAGGCTATTTGGGGGTGATGATTCCAATAGGTCTCAATGAACTTTTTCCCTCGCCGGGGAATACTATTGTAGTGGAATTTGATACTATTTTGGATGTTGAATTCCACGATCCTAATGGAAACCAGTACCTTCAGCTCCAGTACCTGTTCACAAAAGAGGGTGCCATAGTCATTCATGCGTGCAGAGAGGGTGAATTGCAGGCATTGCAACATGAGGTGTTGTTGTTGTTGCATTGGCCACTAGATTGTTTGTCTGGTTCTATTACAAGCGCAGAGTATTGAAAAGGACAGAAAAATTTAGTTCAGATATTGTGAAATTGCCTCGGAAATTCACCTACAAAGAGCTCAGCAATGCTACGAAAGACTTTTTTTTAATGTGATTGATAATCGATAATTGCAAGCAAGGGTAATCCCCTTGTGAAACCCAAATTTCTGAGCATTTTCTAAAACCTGATGACAGATTCATTGTAATGAACAAGCGCCTAGGTCCATATTACGTCCAAATCTACCAAGCACCAAGATCTATAAAAAAAATCCACAGTATCTGCGAACTAAGAAGAAGAGGCAGAAAATGTATTCTGCTTACTTGTTCGAATAGTGGTTGGGGTTTACGTCACGGAAAAAATTTGACAGAGCCCATGTAGCATTTATTATCATTGAAATTTTGGCAGTATCATTCAACTGGGCAAGCACCTGCCTCAGAGCTCCATGACTGAGGGCAAGATCCCTAAATGTTGCAAAGTCTCCAACAATATTTCCCAAAGCCCAAACAGCCTTACACGAACACCAGTTGAACTCAAAGTTGGGTACTAGTTTTTTAAATCAAATTCCAAAATTACAGACATATAAAGATATTTGGGAAGAATAATTTTATGCCTCTAAAATAAACGTGCTACCTGTTCTCGAACATTATCATTCCCAGAGGTAAGAAGTTCCACAAATATAGGCAGTGCCCCGTAATCAATCACAACCTTTGTATTCTTAGAGGTTCCTGAGACTATATTAGTCAAAGCCAAAGCTGCTTCAAACTGCATTATCAATCACAAGGTATCACCATCAAAGCTATAATTTTAAGATAACAATTTATCTAACATTGAAACTATAATTTTAAAATAGATACACCTAGTGATATAGACACCTAGTGAGAGTAAAGGTTAGGAAATTATAATAAGAATTATTACAAGATATCACTCATAGTGCAGTTGATTGTTCATTGTCTGTTGTAACTATAATTTTAAAGAAGACACACTTAGTGATATAGACAACACCAAGTGAGAGCAGAGGTTATGAAATTATAATGAGAATTATTTCAAGATATCATATTACTCATAGTATAGTTAATTTTTTATTGTTTGGTGTAATAATTGTTTATTATTTATAAACACAATCAAACATATTATGAGGGACGGTGATGAAATTGACAACGGTCTCATAACAAACCATAACGGGCACATCCCCTGGAAAGATAGACTCTGAATAAGAAAGAAAGAAAAACAAAGTGATTACTTACAGGATCATAGGCTTCCTGAAGAACAAGATCCAGAGTAGCATCTGTAACCCCTAAAGCAACACCTCTCTCTGCAAGATGAATCGCTACATCTTTCATATGTAGTCTAGCAAATTTTCTGAGCTCATCATGAGAAAGAGGATCAAATACAACTATCTCATCAAGTCTATTC
Organism: Pinus albicaulis; assembly: GCA_034641835.2. Classification (NCBI taxonomy): domain Eukaryota; kingdom Viridiplantae; phylum Streptophyta; class Pinopsida; order Pinales; family Pinaceae; genus Pinus; species Pinus albicaulis. The sequence continues at coordinate 76,243 of JAXQQM020089213.1, read as the reverse complement.
AATAGCTCTGGCCTGAAATGTCTTCTAACCCGCAAAAATATTCAAAGGCATGTCAAAGCACTACAGCCAACTTCGTGATAAAATTATATGAAAAATATGCATACACAAAGTCCAGGAGAATGAAACAGCAAGTGTATTGGCAGTTGCTGAAATGCAGCAACTAAAATGGCAGGTGTATTGACAGTTGCGGAAATGCAGCTACTAAAACGGCAGGTCTGTCGACGGTTGCAGGTGTGTGGATTGTTGCTAGTATTTTCAGACCGATTCCATGGAAATATACCAGAAACCAGTGGTATGTCAAACCTAGAAGGTAACCCGAGAGACTGTGACCGTCAGATTAAACAAGTAACAGGTGTCGTGCCTAGATAAGAAGTGTTGACGAAAAAAATTGATCTCTTTCATAACAGAAGGCCTATCAGCCTAAATATCTAGGACATGTGGCACTCCATGATAAAGACACATGGTGTGTGGATTTGAGTTTTTCAGGTGGTCAAGTGGGCCGAAAATAGGTGAAATGTGGCACCACTTAGATATTGACATGTGCCAATTGGTACAAGTGGTAGACAATTGGCATGCTCAAACAACGAGGTGATGCAGGAATGACATGAGGGAAAAAATATCAGAAAAGCCCCAAATCTGGAGAACTAAAGCTCATCACCAACCTGAGATTGACAACTTTACATGATGTAACCTATGAAATCGTAAATGGAGAAATCATAGTAACAATAAAGTAACCTATGTAACAATAAAGTCAGATTCATCCCGGGAGTGGTAATGGGAGAAATCATAGTGAACAACAGGAAACATGCAGAGTTGCTTACAATCAAATAGATGAAAAAACACATACAAAAAACATAGATAATAATCATGAACAAGCTTAATATTGAATTATGAACTATAAAGGAACTTACAAAATGTGACATTACGAACTTGGTCAAGTGCACAAGCAAAAATATCCTGGACATGACCCTGGTTGACAAGTTGTATTGCTCATGATGCAAGAGGATTTGTACCTGCACTGCCAAGTTAATCAAAATCCATCATTATATATACAATAAATACAAGTAATTGATGTAGTATTTTTTACTCTAAGATGCATTCTTATGATAATGTTAGAACATATGTTGAAAATGTCAAAACATACCTGAATAAGCTCCTCTTCGTTTCAAGAACAATTTATTGGAGTCACATGAACTTGGAACAAGCCTCCCACGATCTGAAAGAGTAGCAACTAAGTCAACAGTGACTTTTTTGTTGCTACGTTGGATTGAGGGAGGTTTGCTCCAAGATTAAATCACTCCAATAAATTATTCTCTACTAAACAGGGCCAACCACGTGAAGGTGGAAGCTCTTATGGCCCCTCCCCCCCCCCCTCACATCACTCTCAATTCCCCAATACCCAATCTATATTTCATTTTTTACTTTCATGAGCATAAAAAAATATTCAATAACTAATAAAAAAACAATTCAACAAAAAGTACACAAGGAAACATTGCAATTAATGCTTGACATAAAAATAGTATGATAAATGAGTTTTTTATATAACGCAAAAAACGTTCCAAGTATGGTAACGCTTGTCTTATAATAATACAATATTTTACATTGTCAAATTTTCTTTTTCTTCTTTCTATTTTTAAAGCTCCTAATTACATCATCAATATCATCGTGCTCTGCTCCTGTTTCGTGCCTTTTGACCCGCACTGCTGACCTAGTTGCGTATTCACGATGTCTGGGCTCATCCAGTGACGGGACATCGCCTACAAAAACAGATAATATTAAATTTTAATTGTCAGTTTTTAAATATCATTGAACTAGTTCGGTAATATTAATAAAAAAAAATTGCAATGAGATTATTTACCTGGTGCACCAGTTGTTGCTATTGGGACTATTGCCCTGTCTTCCTCTCTAGTGGTAAGATCCTCAAGGGAAACATTCTCTGTCATTTAAACAAAAAACGTTATAAGGACAACCATCGAGGTATAATTAGAAAAAATTATAAGTGGAAATTAATTACCGTCATGGCCCTCACTGATAGTAGCATTGTTGGCCTGGTCCCCACTACAATGATCAGGTTGCACGTGAGGATCATCTACATCTGGCTCTAAAATTGGGTTATTTGCCTCGTCGGTAGTGTTGCTCCCCTGATTTAAAAAAATTTGTTAGACATTAAATTTATGGACGAAAACAAACATATTGAAAGGTTAATGTTTTACCTTATCAGGCATTCTGGATCTTGGGACCTGCCCCAAGCTTCTGCGATGTTCAACTACGGCTTGATAGCCGAAATGGAAAGCGATATTTTTATCTTCCTCTGTAGTTTCTGTTCCGAAGTCATCACCCTAAATTACATATGATTGTGTATTTTTAATCATATTTGATAGGATTACAAAAACTTTGGAAGGCGATACAATTAATTATAAGATGTTTAGCTACTTAATTACAATTCTTACGGCTAATTTCAAGTAGCCGCCCTGGCCTAGCTTGTGATGGCCCTTTTTTTCAATCCTAGCTTTGGTTGCCTTTGAGGTGTCAGGCAACCTAGCGTCAAAAGATTGAAGTCAGATATGACGTAGCACACTTTTATTTTAGACATAGAGAAAATTAAAGCTATTGAATTAAAGTTGTAATTTACCTTGCGGGTCCAGTTGGCATTTTTCCTTCTTTCTTTGCCCTTTTCTCTTTTCCATCATAGATGAGTTCTCTCCACTCACTCTATGTAACTGTGAGAGGACGCTCATATCTTGGGTTAAATTTCAATTGCGTCCTATAAGTGTCCCTGGTATATTTAAAATATTTGCCGGCTACCCGAGCCACTGCTATTCTGTCAAATGTGCCGACCCTAAAAAGGGCTTCTAGAAAATCTAGAAGTTCTTTTTTCAGGTTGGAATTCTGGGAATTCCACCCTGTGCATATGGTTGGGCCAAAAATTACCAACGCATGGCTCTCCAAAAACCTGTAGAACTCATTGTTTCCTACATAGAAAAAAAAAATATATTATCATTAATTTAAAAATAAAAATCATGATAAATATGTTTTAGATAAAGTACATGAAATAGTTAAAATATTAAAATTTACCTGGGAGTTGTACATGCTTTATAGGGACACCTTCATCGTTCACCAACAATGTGCCATTAATGGTCCTTGTGGAGCTGACACGTGTAGCTCTAGGAAACACAATAATGTAGTTGGCCATATCAGCCTCATCATTGCCAACACGTTCAGCGGTTGGCTGGGTGTCTGCTTGGGCAGGGTGTGTTTCTTGGTTGGCACCTAAAGGAGTAGAAGGTGTACGAGAGGGTTGTTGGGCAATATCTTGCCCTTGTGTCCCACTACCACCAACACCGGGTTCAGCAAATGCCAGAAAACGCTACATACAAAAGAACTTTTTGTTAGTTTAGTCAATGTAAAAATTAAAAATCAAACTATCACAATTCATCTCATGCAGAACAAAAAAAATATCTTTTTGACTTTTTATTATTACCTGATATGTTTCTAGCTAGCTCATAAGTTTTTTTATCCTCTCTTCTGTTTCAAGTGTTTGAGGCGCGTCTATCAAAGTATTAAATTCTGACCTTGCATCTCGTGCCCTTTTTCTCAACAAGAGCACTAGAGATAGGGATGAAGAAAGCTCTTCCTCATAGAGGGAATCATCAGGCGTACCATGGCTAGGTGTCTGCATATTTGAACAAAATTAATATTATTTCAATTATTTAAATAACTAAAATACCTGAAGATAGAGCAATGCTGGCACTTTACATGTTCTTCCGCTGGCCTCTTTCCGCGATCATCTCGTCTCGGGGTTGTTCCTGTACTGCCCTGATCAGTCTGCCACATTGCAATAAAATTATAAATGTAAAAACTTGAAAACAATATCTAACTTGAAAACACAAAACGAAAACTGAAATAATTTCTAATAAGACATCGGACGACAGAGTTAGAGTTTCAAATATGCCTTGCATTGAATTCAGTCCTGGAAACATGTCATTGCACATTAAGGCACCCAAACAAGAGACGAGTTGACAATGAAGACCTTATTGAATATATTGTTGTAGCAACTTCTAGTAAACTTGTTGTTAAGACCTTGAGGATATTTTTGGAGCAACATTGTTGAAGCTAATGGTATAGCATTGTTGGAGACGATCTTGAAGGGCCTTGAAGTGAAGCTTTTGGAGCAACTATTGAAAAATCCTTAGAGAATTTAAGTAAGGCACTTTCTATCTTCCATCACCTTTTTCCTTTCAATATCCTTTAAACGATTTTTTTGATATTTAATGTTTGAAATCACATTATAATTCCTTTATTATATGTGTTTGGGGACTTTCCCTTTGAAATTACCCAAAAATACCCTAGCAATTTTATCTTCAAGATGCAGGTCTGACCCTATTGTTCAATATTTTGATTGATAGTAGTAAAAATAGAGAGTTAGGGGGCTCTTGACTTAGTTTGGTTGGGCCATTATATCCCTAACATCTACTAGGGAGAACCCCCTTGAGTTGGAGGAGAGCTAGCCCGAAGTGAAAAGAGGTTGGTGAGGTGACAATGGGGCTATTGAATTACACATGGTATCACACTTTAGCTTTAGGACTTTATCTTGAGAAGTGCGATATTTTGCTATATCAATTCTCAAATTTTTTACAACACTATTGTTAAGAACTAATAAGAAGTGATGTTGAGAGGTTTTTGGGTATAAGAAACAATACCATTTAAAAACTAGGGTTCTCAGTCCTTGGCATTCCTTCACCTAGGCCTAGGGGCACACAAGAATAATTTCACACTAAACCATGCAAACTTAAAAGTAACTTAACAGATCCATAAAGTAATAATAATCATAATTCCTAATTTCCTATTGTACGATATAATGCAAATTATTCAAACATGAAGCAATGAAGACATACAATGTATGAATTTCAAGATTGATGAACCAATACAAGAAGTTAGAAACTACAACTTTGATTCAATACTCTGTGTCCTAACTCCAGGAAGGAATCTAGTTTGTAGTACGGAACATGCATCGTGTATTATCAATTCTTAATTGACAACAACTAAAGGACATCTACCTCATCAATTCCTTCCCATTTTGTGTTTTTATGTTATATTCCTTATAAAATTGTCAAATTTCTCTCAAAGTAAGCAACCACTGAATAAAATAAAAAATAGTTGAGATATGATTGAGAAATGGTCATTTATTTCTTGAAAGGATCTTCACAATTTCTTTGGTTGTTTTCATCTCAAGAAACAAGAAATGACCTAAGAAACTATCGTGATGTAATATAAGAAACAACACGGTGCAATGGCCATTTTCAAAGCCAAATGACGTCCATTGAGGACATGGACTTTATTTGGTTCTTGTTTCATAGGAGTTTCGAGTAGAAATGGAACTTTGTTGTACCATTTCCAGTAGTAAAAAGGGAAAACCTTCTTTTTCCATTGGAAATAATTTACCTTTCCTTTTTCAAGATAATCTAAATCACAAAAAATATGAACTATACTGCACACATTCTTGGATAATGTGAAAGTGGAAAAGGAATACCCTACACAAGTGATGCACACATGTGCATTTGAACACTAATAGATTTTTGTAGTTGAAATGCAATGCTTGTTTTCATTTAAATGTAGGGTTTTTAAAGCAGGGAGAAATAATGGCTGCCAATTTAATAAGCATTTCTTTGGGAAAAATTTAAATCTTGTATTTGGTGATGAATATAATATAGGGTATTGAATCTTGATTCTTGACATTGTGTTTAACTTGAATAATTCAAATGATTATAAATATCAGTGGATGAGTTCTTTTTTCAAGTATGTCACTCAAAACTCTTATGTCAAAGCATTGTATGATGGCTAGCATTTTCTTGTTTCCCTTTCTTCAGTTCAATGTAAAAATTATATTAATATATTGGAGCACGAATGATAACTACAATTGTTTTCTCTGCAGTATATCCAGCCCCAAGATTATGAAAATTTTTCTCAAGTGGAGCTATTGGTTATTGATGAAGCAGCTGCAATTCCATTGCCTGTTGTAAAGGCTCTGCTCGGGCCATATTTAGTGTTTCTGTGCTCTACTATAAATGGGTAATAATTATAAATGAGCCAACCACAATCACAAATTTTGTAACCATTCGGTTTCCATGGATAGTGATGATGATATTAACCCTATATATGAGTGACCTATATCTATATGAGAATGATCTCAACATTGACCTTGATATGGTTGTATGGATGTGACCTTTGGTATGTCATCAGAAAATCCCCAAATCTGGAGAACTAAAGCTCATCACTTTCGATATGGAGTACTACCCTTGTGATAAAGTTGATGACTTTCGATCTCCCATTCTCTACCACTTTGCACTTCACCTTCAATATAGATCAGACCAAGGGCAATTCGTTACTGGGTGTTGAGATGGATGAGTTTGTCAAACTAAAATCCATAGCTTAAACTTCATGAAGCTGGTGGAGTCAAATTCATGCAAGCACAAACACATCTTACACATCCTCTTTGAAACTCATCCGAAAGAACATTGGAAGACATCTAGAGAGAACCCTATAGCCTAACACAATCCAATGAAATTGACCAAAAAAACCCAAATAGAGTGGAGCCACTATTAGACTCCTATACCAATAGGTGTCATATTTCATGATTGACTTGATGGGCTATGCAATATGTTCATACCTTTTCTTGTTGCAAAGGTTTTCCATATTCTCAAAAAATCAAAAAATTTAAAAAATGTAAAGAGGGTATACCCTAAAAGAAAAATCAAAGGGTGAAAAGAATAAAAATTGGCCAAAAAAGTGAAAGAAATGAACCCCACCAAAAGAAAGGCCAAGGAAAGTGTGCAGGTCTAAATGCCACTACCTTTTGCTCTGATGTAATAAACAAATTGTGTGAAACTTGTATTCTATGCCACAATTTATGAACAGTCAAACAGTTTAAGCTTGGCTAGTTCATCTTTCAATTTCATGTTTTAGAGATAGAGAATAAAATCTGACCAAACTATTTAATCTTGGCAGATAAGTAGATAGGTAGAGTGAATAAAAGGAGCTCAATAGCTTAATCTGAGCCCTTGGATGTAATAAGGTTAGAATTAGATAGATTTTCATATGTAAAAAAAAAGTGTGATAAGGGTTTTCCAGTCTAAGTGCACCCTAATAAAGAAGAAAAAATGGTAGAGTAAAGTAGGTAGGGTAGGTAGATGATGTTGCAGAATTACATGTGATGAATAATGGCTTTAGATGTGTTAAATCTTTTACTTTCATCACAAGTGCAAAGGCAGACAATACACTGGAAGAATTTCAAGCAAAGCAAAGTCAGATTATTAACTTCCCCTTTCATTTTTCCCTAAAAATTTCACTAATTTCCCCTAAGTACTAAGGTATTTAAAGATTAGAGGGGCTCAAGGCATTTCCTTGACTTTTGGAGGGACCGGACCCTCGGCCCAATAATTGGAAAAACCTAAGTACTTAAAATCATTCATCATGACATTCATTCACCTCTAAGAAATATTTTCCTAAGTAAAATCCCATTTTACTTAGGAAAATCATGCAATATTCCATAAAAACCTTTTATTCCATAAAAGCATAAGTTAAAGACATTAACCTAATGCTTTACACTTAGCGCTTCATTTCATTTTCCATATTAATTTCTAATTTATTATTTAAATCCTTATAAGAATGACCTTTTCCTATTATATATAACTCCTTTTTTATAAAATACCCAAAAACCCATTTATTATAATTTTAGTCAAAGTATTTAATCCCCATATGCTTGAATAAAACACCCCCATTATACTCCCTTTGGCTAAAATGTATCTTTATATTATTCCCGCCCCTATGGTAAGTAAATCACTTTGATTTAATTAACGTATAATAAAAATAGTGTTACCATTTTTGGTCATCTAACTCTTCATCATTAGATGGACCCAAGTACACCATGTAAGACCAGTTTTACCCCAAGTAAAACTGCTTTCACTATGATTAATTAAGAAACCCCAAAAGGAATATTTAATTAAACCATAATTTAATTATTATTCCCAGTCATGTTTAACCCAAAAACAAAGAAATTAATGAGATAAACCCATAGTTATCTTATTATTTTCTAGGAATAATTATTTAAATAATATTCCTTATTAAATATGACCAAATCAACCACCATTAATCAACTAAATCATTATTTATTTGATTATATCCCAACCACTTCCTTAAAAAGATAAATAAATCATTTATTTATTTATTTTTCACTAATCAAGGGATTTGACCCAAGTCAAACACCGTTTCCCTCCAAAAAATAATAATAAAATATTCCATAGAGGTGGATCTAGATTTGGTTAACATTATTTTAATCATGCACCAAGATCTAGAATGACCCAATATTTTGTTATAAATAGGAGGGTTTTTCCCTTCATTCTTCACCTTTTGTTGCATACTAGATCACTCTGGATCTATACACTCGGTCTCATTTTCTGCCATTGTTGCTCCCATTGAGCTCTACCTTCTACATTGGGTTTTCTACATCTACAAGAGAGAAAGCTTAGATCTGAAGTGCTGAGGACTACAAAGAACCCATCCCATTGAGGAGATCTGGATACACCTTCTTGTTTCCTCCCAGGTGCCCCGTAATATAAAAATTCATTCAAAAATCGTGTTCTTGTCTTGTCTGTTGGATGCATGGAGCAAACTCTTTACTTTACTGCTTAATGTCTTTCCATTTATAGATCTGTTTGTTGCGGCACTTTAACTACTAATTGCAGATCTGAAGATGTTTTGCAGCCATTATTGTTGTTAGGGCTATTAGTTATGCGTAGCTAAAGTGGTTCTTTTTCGTACACTTTGACGAAGAATTCATACTAACAAATGGCGACTCCACACGGGTTTTAAATTACGACCGCTGTCGTTTTTCATATTCCTGCATATCCAGCTACTTCAGGCCCTAGGGCTTCTTTTTTAGCTGCTTAGTTTTCTCTTTTCATGTCATTTTTCTCACATAAAACCCTAAAAACCTAAAATTTCTAACTTCCGTGTGTTTCTGGCCCTATTGCGCAGGTAAGCGACACCAGCCGCACCTGAGACGGCAATTTTTCAGAAAATCTGCCGCCGAAACAGCCGGAACGGGGGGGTCGCACCTTTTGGCCCAAAACCTGCGACCTGGACGCACCTTTTGGCCTGTTTCCTGCGACCTCAACTCAGATCAGGTCAGAACCTGCGACCTGCCCTTTTTTCAACATTTTTTCTGTAATTTTTCTGGGTTCTGCTGCAGCCTCTGCCAGGGTTTTCCAGCCTCTGTCTCAGCCCGCCTTGACCAAGATCTGATCTGTTTTTACTCATCTAAGTGGGAACCCAGCCCCTTAGGGCTTTAGTACCCTCCACTTTTTGTGGAAGAGTTTCAGCTGTTTCAGCCGTCGGTTTCAGGGCTTCAGCCCCCTCTTTTTCCAGATCTGTGACCTCACTTCCAGATCCATTGAAATCAGCCTCTTTTCCTTTCAAATCACCTCTTGTCATTTTGTTTGGACCTCCCCTAAAGGCCTCTGCCTTGCCCCCCCTGCTTTTTGCTGATTTCCCTTTTTCCAGCCACCTTGCCTCTGTCTCTTGGCTGTGATCTGCACCCCTTATCTGCAGCTTTATCCTCCAGATCTCTGTCCCCTTTGACCCTAGATCTGTTGAGCTTCCCTTGTGTGTGTTTCCATAGTTTTCCCTTTCTTTTCAGCATAGTTTTGAGAGACCCACCTTCTTGGGTTAGATAGATGCATACGTAGCTGTTATTTTTCTGTTATTTCAGCATTTTACTCTGTTCTCTGTAGGTTTATTTTCAGCTACGCAGCACACTTTTTTGCTCTCAACAACGGAAAGGGTTTAAAAATTAAAATTAACGCACACCACACACTGACCCTAAGTGAAGAAGCGCCTGGTTTACACCGCCTGGCAAAGACTCTAAAATCAATCGTCACTGCACCTTATCTGCCCTTGCCATTACTTGATTCTGTCCCTTTATGCCCTTGTCGGTTTCCTTCTTCCTGTCATCATTGCGCCCCTAAGGCACCTTTCCCGGAGCCTCCTTGGCCTTCACCCCCAGTCTCCGGTCGATCGACCTGCTCCGTCCCACCGTCGTCGAGCCAGTCCTTCTCTGATTCTTTGGGTTCTTCTTTTCCTTCTGGTTCTCCCCCCTGTCACCTCCACTATGTCGGGTCCAGGGCCTAACACTAGCGGGAATCCCGGCCCTAATGCCGGGACTACCACTAGCAGAACCACCACAGGAACTACCTCGGCTTCACCCGTGCTCCCCTTCTTGGCAGGCCTCAGCCTCCCCGATTTGGACCGGTTGATAAACGACCCTATACACCATAATGCTAGTTGGCCTGCTATGCCGACAAAGCTCCCTTCCGACATCCCAAAGTTTGAAGGCCATGCTGGAGAAGATCCTTCAAATCATGTTCGATCTTTCCACATGTGGTGTTCATCGACCTCCATTACCGATGACTCTATTCGTCTTCGATTGTTCCAACGCACGCTTACAGGCGAAGCTTCCAAGTGGTATGTTGATCAGCCCACTTCCTCCCATACCACCTTTGCAACTCTTGCCCGAGCTTTTTTATCTTACTTCCAGCTTCCCCTTCATTATGACACTGGTATCGAACTCTTGACTTCCTTCAAACAAACCTCTTCGACCCGCCTTTCTACCCATGTCCAGGAATGGCGAAGAAGACGGAGCCTATGCCAATCTCCTCCCTTCGAAGACCGTGTCTACATGGACTGGTTCCTTCGATCTCTCTTGTCCTCTATTGGGAAAGATGTCGCATCACATTTTCCTCAAACCGAAGAAGATGCCCTCCAAATGGCGTTAAAATATGACCTGATCTACACTCAGACAGGTTATGATCCTACTGTCCTACCTGATCTCCCCAAACCCGGTGATGCCCATACACTAGGGGCACCTCATGCCGCCGACCGTATCGTTGGATCTATCTCTCATCCATCCGCTCAACCTCTCATGAGCTATGGTTTTCCTGGGGGAGGGGGCACCACTTCTTGCACTTCTCCCCCTCCCAGTAGCACGCATCCAGGATATGGCATGCCTCATCCTTTTGCCCAACCTCTTGCTTACCTCAATGTTACCCAACCTAACCATTACCCTTATCCACAGCCTGGTGCGCCAGCTCCTCTAGCATATGCGTTTTCGCCTCCCTTGCCTTCTCAACCCCTGCAACAGCAGTCACCGCCCCCTCAAGAGTAGGTGAATGCACCGCAGGGATTCATGGCTACCCAACCACCTGACGGACAGGTGGCCCCTCAACCTTCCCATTCTGGTTCCTCCAATTACCAGATCCTCATGATGAACTCCCATCCTTCCCCGACCGTCGACCTTCACCTTCAAACTCGGTCTCGCCAGTACCCCAAGCCTCCTGCTCAGTCTGCCTCCGAGCATCCTTCTTCGGGTTCTATAGAGCCTCTTTCGTCACCTAGTGGCCCCTTACATATCCCTCAACCAAAATTTGAGGTTCATACCAAGATACCTAAGGGCCCACTACGTCGAAACGCTGCTCCCAGTCGAGCTGCCCATTCGTATAGCATAGTAGATGATTTGGCGCAATCTCCTGCCGCCATTTCCACACTGGAACTCCTCCAGTCATGCCCTTCCCAAAAGAAGGCTCTACTATCTGCCGTGGGCGCTGTAGATCCTGCTGACGACCAAATGATTGTTTTCGACGCCACTCAATCAGACCATCCTCCTCTCCCTCCTTCCGTCGCCTTCCAAATCCCAGTCAAAATCCGGAACGCCAATGTATCCCGGTGTATCATTGATGAGGGGGCATCCACCTGCGTGATGTCCGCTTCGATTTGGAAGCAACTCGGATCCCCTGAACTGGCCCCTTCCACGATCACCCTTCGAGCATGGGATGGTCATGCCTCCCAGCCCATTGGCCTGTTTCGTAATTGTCCTATCACCCTCGCCGGTAAGACTGTTTGCGTTGACGTCGAAGTCATCGACGCCCCGCTAGATTACAACATTCTATTGGGGCGAAGCTACACGTATGCTATGTCTGCTGTCCCATCCGCGGTTTTCCGCAAGATGTCTTTCCCCCATAACGGAAAGATAGTCACCATTGACCAGTTGACATATCATGAGCCAAAATCTCAGACCTCACCTGAGACGACCATCTCTTCTGTAGCCAACAAGCAAACCGTCGACTCCTTGACCAGTGTCTCCCCCGGCGTTTACAAGGATTCCTCCCTACTTGGAACTTTTCCTAGTCTCCCCCCTCCTCCTATCTCTGACCCCAGCTCATCGAATGTTTGCATGATGCAATCGTCTCAGGCTGCTCTCAAGCAACCTGCTTCGGCTAGTCAGCAACCTTGCCCTCCGCAACCTGCTCTTAGCCCTTCACCTGCAGTTGGTAGTCATGAGCCCCTTTATCCCCTTGGCACGGTTCCTCCAGGCCTTAGCCATTTAGGAGCCATCCCACCTGGCCATGCCCCCTCTGGTCAGATACCGTTCCTAGCTCCCCCACCAGGAGTGTACACGGTACCAGTCATGGCCACCCTCTCTCTTCCTAACTTGACACTTGGGATTCCCGGTTGGTACCTTGATCCTCCAGCCCCCACCTTGCCTGGTCAACCCAAACCTTATATCGCTTTGACCTCGGTTCAACCGGTCCCCATGGCTTCTCCCGTTGCATCAGTGCCTCAGTCACTTCAACAGGAACCACCTCCTGTTGCGACCGCTTCGGGTAAGAAGGGCAAAGATCGCAAGGGGGCATCAAAGGACAAGGCTGCCCCGACAAACCCTGCTCCTCCTCAGCCTCCAAAGCATACCATCCAGGGTGCTTTGTGTGATGTTGTCGATCACGCCTCCCATACCTGTCCTGAATTACTTCATCTAAAGCCCATGGTTAATGTCACGTTCCCTGAGTCCGCGGTCCCAGAAGCCTCTGTTCCTTCCACAACCGCAGCCAAGAACCCCAAGACTATTCACACCAACCACCCCCGTGCTTTGTGTGATCTCCATGGCCATCACACCCATATTTGTCCCCGCCTCGAGGACTTCCGCACCTCTATTGCCGCAGTCCACCAATTCGAGGCCAAGCGCAATGATTACACCTCTCCCATATTTGCGCATTCTGCTTCAGCAGAACTACCAGATATGACTGCTCCCATTGACATTCTCCCTCCGGATGTCGAGATGACGGAGCCTTCGTCTAGCATTTTCTACCTATCATCATCCATGAGACCCTTGGGGAACATTCCATCTGAATCCTCCCCTGTTGTTTCTCTTGACCTTCCTTCAGCGATCATCTTGGGCTCAACATCGGTAGATCCTTTATCTACTTACTCTTCGGTCACCCATTGTGACGATGCGCATGTGAACCTCTCTTCTCATGATGATGATTCAGGCCACTTCACCACGTCAGGTAGTTCTTCTTCCACTAGTCACCCCATCTTCTATCACGATGACAACATTATGGAAGAAATTCCCACCCCTGACTTCATCTATTCCCCCTTACATCGAACCCATGCGTTCACACCACATCCACCTTGTGGTCATTACATCGAAACCCAATGTTTAGGTAAGGGGGCACCCACATTTGAGAGACCAAGAGAAGCCATTCTCCACCACTCTCCTAGTGTATCTGGTCGTGTTGACTCTAGACCCCGTATTCTTCCACATTTAGAAGAACCTCTAGAGTCCCATATCACTTCAGATCACTCTCGGGACGATACCCCTCATCGTTCCCTCATCTTACATCAGCAACCCAGTCTCTTAGACATTATTGTTGACCAACCTATAGCTTTTCTATGAGAGCATCAGTTCATTATCTCCAAATCCTCCTTTTGGGATAGTGACACCAGGTATGCCAATTCGGAAACTTAAAGTCCATTTGATCCCTATATGCAGTACCAAAAGAGATTGGTAATCCTCCATTTCCTTTCTCAAACTGCATAACCATAACCAGAACAAATGGCACACCACATCATTAAAATGTGTTTAGATTCCCCTTTTTATAAATACATTTTGGCATGCCCACAGCATGTCACACAAACTCAAAAAATGGGGGCACCACCTGCCCCTACATACATCACTGGGGGCACCATACACCCCCCCCATACATATACTTACGACATGCCCATAGCATGTTCCAAAAACTGGGGGCACCATACGCCCCCCCATACATATACATCCGACACGCCCATAGCATGTTACAAACAAAATCCAAAAACTGGGGGCACCATATGCCCCCCCATACATTCTGGGGGGCACCACTTGCCCCTACACACATCCGAGAGGGCACCATATGCCCCTATACCTGGCCAATACACGACGAACGCCCTGATCCACCTGGATCTCTGTCCGAAGTGTTCCCGGATCCCTCTCTCTCCAGTTGACCCGCAACTCTGCCATACCTGCACAACCACATTCTTTTTGTCAGGGTATAGATCGGGAAAACCATAACCACACACCACAACCCAACTCCCAGCCATCAAACAGCACCAAGCCCTCCTCGTCTCCCAGGTCGCAGTTTTCTGCCATTTTCTGGACCAGGTCGCACTTTTTGCCCCCAAACCTGCGTCCTGGGTCATACTTTTTGCCCCAAAAAGTGCGACCCGGCCATAGAGATGAAGGAGGGGCTGTTTCTGGGGGTTTTGGGCCCTAAACTGCAAATGTCATCCAACAACATGCAAGAGCAAGGTTAGGCCTCGTACCTCCAACTGACAAATCTCGCTTCCAACGGTCGGTTTGTCCGCTACGTTCGCCGCAAGATTTAGGGCCTTCTCTCCACATTCACCATAGCAACAATAGCAAATGAATGATTTTGGAGGGAAAACTGCCTCATTCAAGAGAACCCATGTTTCTCCTTTCGACTGCTGCAACCACACCGTAGCCCCGTTCGACGAACCGTCAGCACCGCTGGGCAGATCTCACCGAGCTCTCAAATGGGTTTTAGTTAGTTTTTGGTGATTTGATACTTCACCCGGACACATTTTTTCCACGAAGGGTTACTTCACCGCTCCTTAAATCGAATTTCCTCACTTACGACACTTGTACTTGGGGCACCATATCGCCCCCTTACTTGTCCATGTTCGTGTTGATTTTCGTCATGAGTGCCCACCTTGTACTCATGCTTCCTTGGTCCCCCATTGGGGCCTTTACTGTGTGGCAGCACTATCATGTCGCCCTTGTTTAGAGCATCCGAGTTGAGTCATCATTGCATTCATGGAGTCTATCCCGCGGCCTTTTACACCCTATTATAGCCCTCCATTCTTTTTGCTTGGTTCCTCTCTTGTGTCGCATATCATGACCTTCAGCCCCACTGTCCCCTATCCTTTCGATATTGTGCCAGTCGCTG
Organism: Pinus albicaulis; assembly: GCA_034641835.2. Classification (NCBI taxonomy): domain Eukaryota; kingdom Viridiplantae; phylum Streptophyta; class Pinopsida; order Pinales; family Pinaceae; genus Pinus; species Pinus albicaulis. The sequence goes on along the minus strand of JAXQQM020089213.1, from coordinate 60,914 downwards.
CCATGTCATTCATGCCCTTTATGCTCTAACAAGGGAAGTCGTCCATTCGCCACTCCATCCTTCCCATTTCCACTATCATCATTAGTGTCAGTCTGTCCGTCGCTCTATTGTTCTTCTCTCATGCCTTAGTTGAGGATCTCTCATTGCCTCACCTACGGCGGACCTCCTTCTGTCGACATCAGCACATTTATTCCAGAAGCAAGGTCTAGAGGGCGGTGTACCTTGGTTCCGGCTTCCACTTTTGTTCGGTGCCTCGGATCAGGCAGGGGGATCTCTCACTTCCCTTTGACTTGATTGCTTCTCCAGCTCCTTTCAGCATGATCGAGATTCGTATACTGGACAGTCCAGTGACCCAGCAGCAGCTCTTGATGATTTCCGGGCGTGTGTGAGATGTCTCAGCCCTCATGAGGGGGTGGCCCTGCAGGTAGCCCCCCACATGCCCGGATGCCCTCTTCATTGCAGCCTTTGATGCCGCTCCAGATTTTGATGATGTTGGCCTTAGCCACTTGCAGCACCTCTATGATTTGCATGTATCCGTCAGATTTTGTGAGCCCTTCCCCATTTACAAGGGGCATTTGGGTTGTATTTATCTCATGTACTCAGATATTATTGTACTAGTCCTGGCTGTTATCCCAGGCACAACATGTATGTGAGACTCTTCATTGTATTTTTATCTGGCTCTTGATTATGCCAGCTGTACTCTATGGTTCGGTCCCTTGTTCACTGGACACACTATTCTTTTGTACTTTGTCACGGCGGGCATGGGTATGCCTCCCCCGCCGCCTTCAGCACAGGTACCCTCTCATAACAGAGACTTGTTGCACCTGCGAGTCTCGTCTCCTCAGGGTCTAGTCCTTCAGCACACTATCTACCTCATATTTCTCTCTCCGACATACCCTTTTGTTGTCTAGTGATTGTATTCTTACAACGTACTTCGGTCATACGATTTGCTCCTGACACTCGCACGCTGGGGGGCAATCTGTTACACCATTTTTGGGTCATCTAACCTTTCATCATTAGATGGACCCAAGTACACCATGTAAGACCAGTTTTACCCCAAGTAAAACTGCTTTCACTATGTTAATTAGGAAACCCCAAAAAGAATAATTAATTAAACCATAATTTAATTATTATTCCCAGTCATGTTTAACCCAAAAACAAAGAAATTAATGAGATAAACCCATAGTTATCTTATTATTTTCTAGGAATAATTATTTAAATAATATTCCTTGTTAAATATGACCAAATCAACCACCATTAGTCAACTAAATCATTATTTATTTGATTATATCCCAACCACTTCCTTAAAAAGATAAATAAATCATTTATTTATTTATTTTTCACTAATCAAGGGATTTGACCCAAGTCAAACACCCTTTCCCTCAAACAAATAATAATAAAATATTCCATAGAGGTGGATCTAGATGTGATTAACATTATTTTAATCATGCACCAAGATCTAGAAGGACCCAATATTTTGTTATAAATAGGAGGGATTTCCCCATCATTCTTCACCTTTTGTTGCATACTAGATCACTCTGGATCTATACACTCGGTCTCATTTTCTGCCATTGTTGCTCCCATTGAGCTCTACCTTCTACATTGGGTTTTCTACATCTACAAGAGAGAGAAAGCTTAGATCTGAAGTGCTGAGGACCACAAAGAACCCATCCCATTGAGGAGATCTGGATACACCTTCTTGTTTCCTCCCAGGTGCCCTGTAATATAAAAATTCATTCAAAAATCGTGTTCTTGTCTTGTCTGTTGGATGCATGGAGCAAACTCTTTACCTTACTGCTTAATGTCTTTCCATTTATAGATCTATTTGTTGCAGCACTTTAACTACTAATTGCAGATCTGAAGATGTTTTGCAGCCATTATTGTTGTTAGGGCTATTAGTTATGCGTAGCTAAAGTGGTTCTTTTCGTACACTTCGACGTTAATTCAAATAAATTACATTGCGCCCGCTCGTTATCTTTCTTTCATCTCGTAACTCTGACCATCGTTCGATCAACAGATCTCAGATCTACGGTTGATATCAATATCGCTAGCCATCCTCGTCCGAACGATAACGCGTGATGGCCAAGTGGTTTTCTGAACAGTACCGTGCCACGTGTCATTCATCATATGGAATCGCTCGCCCTCCGCCCAAAACTACCTTTCCCCAAAAGCGGTGCGATTGCATACCGCTTACCACCTCCCACTAACGACAAAACTTCACATCATCAAGTCAGCACCATCTATCCACTGATCATTCAAAACTTACCCGCCAATATCAACCGTTTACCCGTTTAAACACAAACACCCTAGTGTTGCTCATTTTCGCTTGATTGTGTAGTAAAACCCTTTGTAACCCAGCTACGTCACCTGAAGCCTCTGTTAACCAATTTGAGCATGGTTTACCTCCCAAAAATCATTCTAGATTCACTCCATAGACCTCTCAACATCAAATGAAACCTTTTCGACCTCCCCTGCAAACCAATGCTTTCTTAACAATTTGTTTTGTTTTACAGGTGATCAGAAGACCACATCCTTGGATAAACAGTCCTAATACTAGTCATAAGACTTGTTTACTCCAAGAGTGTTATCAAATCTATTCAAACAGGTATGGAAGATAAAACATACAGTTGAAAGGTAAGCAAAGGAAATAGGATATTAAACGATTTACTGTTGAAACAGACAGTAAAAACCTAAACTACACATTGAAGGTAAAAGGACACAGTAAAGAACAGTCAAAGTGTATCAGGGTTAAAGAGCACCAGGATTAAAGAGTATTAGATTTAAGACCAATTCAAGTAAATCAGCTAGCCTGAATATAAATAGCAGGGAAAACAGTCACAAAACAGAACATACAAGTTCATGACAAAGTGAAGACAGATAAAAAATAGAGCGGTAAAAAGTAAAAAGTGAACAGTAAACAGTGAAAGTAAACATGAAGATATTAAGGGTTAAACAAAGATGAAAACACTTTAACCAGCCACAATGAAGCTTATCCAAAGTAAAAGTGAAAAATAGTCAAAAGAAGTTTAAGGTTAAAAGATGAAATTAAAGCAAAAATGGTACATTCTTCAGAAATTTCTTATTTAAGTCATAGTTTTTCAGAAAATATTGTGATCAATCCAAGATGAATTTTACAAAACTAAAGGAGGTATATGTTTTTAAGAGGACAATCTACAAAAACCTCTCTCACTTTTCTAATATCTATTATGGTTTTGGAAATATTAAACAATGTTGGAAAGCACTTTTTGCAGAAAATACCAGTTAAGTCATCATTTTGCAGAGAATATTGTGGTAAATCCAAAATACATCATACAAAAATGAAGGAGGGTTTTGTTCCTAAGAGACCCATATACAAAAACCTATCTCACTTTTTGCACAGTGATTTCAGAATGATAGATACATGCACATCTTTACAGGCTATTTTTCACACTCTGTAAAACTCTGTTTTACACATATTTTTACAGAGCCTATTGTGCACAGCTGGAGAGGATTTTTTGGAAACTGAAAGAGGTTTATATCACGAACATATTAATACACAATAACCTCTTTCAATTTTTACATATATTACTTACTGAGAAATAAAAGGATATCATTGGACCCCAAATTTGCAGAATTATTGGAGTAGAATGCACAAAGAAAGGAACCCGTTAGTGACTTGGATGCTTCATCATCAACTAAGAGTTGGATCAAATTCGAATTCTTCTCTTTTTCATCACCTATACATAGAAAATAGTGCCAAATAGATGCATTAGTTTGAGTGTATTTTACTTAAGTTCTATTTATGTAAAATAGTTGGAGAGATTTGTGAACCAATCTTGATATTTTTTCAAGATATTTTAGTTTAGAATTTGTATAAATACTTCACTCTTGGAAGTATTTGAGGTAGATTTTTTAGACTTTGCTGTAACATTGACTATTTGGAATAAAGTGCTATTGGAGAAATTTTTTGTGGCTAAGCTGGATGATGAATTTAGGCGAAAGACTTTTTACAGGATTCATGTGTCAGACTATGGATCAATAAGTCATCTTTCCCTTGTGCTTTAAAGTTTTTATATCTGTTTATTATATCATTGTGTTTCATTTCTGAATGACTAATGAAAAGGAATAAATCAGAAAGTACTTAAGTGTAATCTAATTTCAATCATTGTTATTCTAAATGTTTTCTTCTAAACTGGTTTTAAATAGTGAATTCTTAGTTGCTCCTGTTTTTCTAGTTTAAACATTTTGGTTATTTAATAAAGAATTATTAATTTCTCTTTATTAATAATCACTCAATTTTCCCTCTTATGAATGTGTTGAAAGATTCTTAATTTCCTTTCATCCATTTTAAATCCATTCCATTCACTTTAAATCTAAAATTGTTCTCTGTTTGATTATCTTGCCCTGTAAAACCATCTTTTGTCTAGAAACTTAATCCAATGAAGCCATCTTTTTGACTCCATAGCCCAATGGACTAAACTACTCAATCTTGCCCTCAACTATTGAATTCCACCACCCAAATTCAAACAAAGCCCTTGGACTTTATAACTAGCCTAATATCTTCTAAAACAAAGCTAAATTTTACAGAGAGAGCCCTCTCTGGGTACAGATTGGCTAGATTCTGTACCTAAAAGATTGGTTTGTGGTTACCTCAGACCCCTTTCCTCTTCCCAACAACTTCAAGGAAAATCTGAGTGATAACACCTCCAAATCTAAAATGACATAGTTGGGAAACCGGAAACCTTTTCACATGAAATGAAAGGGGTTCCTCACTGGAACAGAGGCTCCAGACACAACAAAGTAATTCTCCTGACCTGAAAGTGGCCAGAAACAGTAGATCTGGAAAACGATAGTCCCATGTAGTCAAAAATGACTTCAAATTTGGACCAACAACGGATGCTGCCCTCAAATAGCTTTCATACCATATACGAATTTATAGGGTAAGTTCCTTAGATAAAAAAACCAAAGGTCACTGCTCATAAATAGATCATAGATCAGTACACCAATATTTGACATGGTTAAAAATCTCAAAGAGGGAAATAGTCCATGGCCTGAGCTAAAGCAGCCATTTCAGGAAATTTATTAATGTAAAGAAAGGAAATTTACATAAGCTTCTCTCATAAACGATCGCTAGAAAAATGACCCTCCATTCTCTTTAAAGAGAGATAATGGAGGAATTGGTTGTTAAGCGAGGGATCAAGTGTCGGTAATACCGATGAGAGAATGAACCGTCTAATCACTACATATCGTGACCATCTGATTATAAGTTAAAAAAGTAAATACTAAAGAAACACATTTTACCTAACTTTACGCTAGACCAATTTATACTTAATTATTTCCTATCTGTCGGAATATCCTAACAAATCACCTCTAGAAAATTCCAACTTAACAAATTTTGGTTGATGCATTAGAGAAAAAGTGCTCTAGTGGACCAATTAAATAAACTATGAAACATCAACCAACAACACATCAAAATAAAAGTCCATTTCGATCCTATCATAAAAATTGTCAAGCTCAATCATTAGGAAGTGCCATTTTCTCCAATTTTTGTTGTCACAAATTGCTTTCCCAGTCTATCAAAATATTGCCATGTATGAGCCATCCTTTTATTCCTTTTCCTAATTTTTTTTACCACAAAATTATTTTCCAACTTGTCATAACATTTTCAAGTATGAGTTCTCCCTTCATGAATCTTGTTTCCTGATGCCTTACTATCCTTGCAAAAATGGATTCAACTTTTTTGGCGAAGGCTTTAGCTAGAAGCTTGTAAGGCACTTTAAGCAAAATTATTAGTCTCCACCTCCACCATGTCCCTTTCTATCCCTTTGGGAATAATTTTGATCAAACATATATTTACATGCTCCCCATATCATCTACAACTAGTGCTTCTTATATCACCACCAATTACTATTCATAGATTTTCCTAAAGATCACAAAAGAAACCTTCCATACTAGGTGACTTTCCCTTTAAGATGTCATTTATTGCATTCAACTACTCATCTAGATAGACTTCCTCAAATTGTGATATTTGATAGAAACAATGCATCCAATGTATTTTTCTCTTCATTCTATTATAATGACATCCTCCTCATTCTATTATAACATTGGATATTGCAACAAAATCCACAATTCATATTTTCTTGATTTTGTATCACCCCACCATATTTAAAGCAATTCTAAAAAAATTATGGGAATGAAAATTTCTCCAACACGTAACCATTAAAATTTTCCAATGCACCATAATTTTCACTTATCCTAATCTCAAAATATCATCAATCCCCATCACAAAATTTATTCACATGACTTCCTATTTAAACTCAAAATTTCACTAACCCTAATCAAAAAATTATTCATCAAAATTTCACTGATCCCCATCACAAAATCCATTCACATGACTTCCTCAAAATAAAAATTTCACTGCCTTAATCACAAAATTCATTCATGACTTCTGGTTGACAGTTTACTCAATCACTTTAATCACAGTTCTTAGACCCTCTCCTTAAATCATGTACTCAAATTCCTTATTTATATCCACAAAAGAAACCTCACGCATAATAAATTTATCTAATTCAAGAGTCTAAAAAAATCAAGTAATGATCAATTAAAAACCTAATTACATCCTATCCAGTTCAATTTGATGCAAAAAGCAAGGAAGGATCTATTAAAAACCTAAACTAAATCTTGAAAGAAAAAGTCAAGGAAGGATCTATTAAAAACCTAAATTAAATCTTTCAAGAAGATACTAGTGTTGTTGTGCACATTGACAAACCAAAAAGTATATACCTGTGATCATAGTTTGTGAGAGATATTTATAGAAATAAAATCCAGGTGAACAAATTGAATAATAATTGAAGTCTTACCTTATTCAAATAAAACTCTACAAAGTCTGGTAAATCAGAACAAGGTTTATAGTTTCCAAAAAAGTTCCTTTCAAAATCCTCAAATTCATAAAGTTTACAAAATTTGTTGCAAACATTACTTCTGAATTAGGGACACACACTAAAACAGATACCCACAGCCTTAAAATAAAAAATTATGATATAAAATTCCCTTTCATTGATCAACATATGCGTTGCAGACCTGTGTTTACTTCAAAAATAATAAATAATATTTTAGTTATTTTTTGACTGACTGATATCTTTTAAAGGAAAGGGAACTCATAGATAATACATCATGGTAGGCTTCAAAGGCTTGAATCATCTCCTTAATTTGTCATGTGCATTTCGTAGTCTACTGTTCCATCAGTTCGTTCTACAATAACCTATAAAATAAATTGATAGCAATAAGTTCTCATAATTTAATTTTTTGCTAACAATGTATATCAACAAAACCGATAATGATCGGAGCTATAAACTCTAAATTGATCAAATATTTTGTAATAAATTTATTGTTAGTAAAAAGTTCGAAATTTATTGGATAAATCAAAGTTAAAATATATCTATATTCTTTTATAATATATATACATTATGGATTAAAGGTTTTCTTATAAAAGGAATTCGATACATCTATGTAGGCATAATAATTAGAGCAAGTAACTTTACTTTATGCACATAAAAAAATTAGCAGAGGGATTTCTTCCCCATGTAGGGAGTAGAGCACTAAGTTTATTAAGTTGCAACAATATCCAGTAATGTAGGCAACTCTACATACCTCTTGAATGGAATTTTCATAGTTTCTTGTTCATTTTAGAGTAACGAGATTCACCGAGGGGTATAGGCTCCATTGAGGCACAAACATAATGACATCACCGAGGAGTGAAGGATGGGGTTTTCTTACTGAACAAAGGCCTCTCCTTTTGGTCGAGCCTGCTTACGCATCCTCATTGCTTAATATTTTAACTGGGGATGAGTCATTCGCTGAGATTGCAAAAAACATTCAAACAATGCATCAGAGTAATAAACATATATATACAGAATATCTGATATGGATGGAAAAAATAAGCAACCTATTTCATACCTAAATCTATCCAAATTATATGAGAATCGCATGCAATTCTTGCCCCTTCCATTTCTTCTGTAGTGAAATCCAGATCATAATATTAACAAATATTAAACAATACATTTATAATATTGCTCCTTAAAAGAAAATTTTGTAAATTGTACAACTACAATATATACTAAGAATCATACAAAAGAACATAAAGGAGAGAACACTTACAGCAAGCCCAACACTCCCAAGCCCAAATATTTCTATTGTCGAACCCTTTTTGGGTTTTCCTACATTCAAAATAGCACCCATCCCTCAATCCATAAAATAATTGACCTTTAAACACTAATTGTGATCAAAGAAACCAATATATGATTTAACAATATAGCCACTGAAACATCCCAACGTTGATTTTCCCACTCTATAAAATAATGTCAACTGGGACAAATTTTCATCGTCATCATGAAATTACTTATAAAAGTGTCAACAAGTCCCAGAAACATTTTTTCCTTTAGTAGAAAAAGGTTCCAACAAAGGCAGCCTTTACCTAGATTTGGAGTCCCTCCTCATGGGTAACATTAAAGTTTTAATTAAACATCCAAGAGAAACCTAGACATGGAGGGGAAGTAGAATGTTTATTATCATTATCACAATCCAAGAGAAACCCAACCCTTAGAGGCATGGGGGGAGTTTTTATGAGCATAGTCACATTCTAAGGATGTTAAATGTTTTGATACAAAACTGAGCAATTAACCAAAAATGGAGAACATCCAAGGGCAATGGATGCCTTGCATAAGTGAGTTGAAGGGAAGGGCAGGAGTGGTTTACAAAGATGACCATGGTCTCATTGGAGGAATTAGTATTTGGGAGTTACGCAGAGATGGTGGAAAGGTATTTGGGAATAGAAGAGGAAAGACCAGATAACATAAACAAGTAATTTTAAAACTACATCAAAAGCTTATTACAGACAAAATCAATCGAAAAGATCATACAAAACTTGTCAAAAATTCCAAGCAATATCTCTTGAAAAAAGTAAGCTATCCCACTTATTAGGGAAAACGTGAACCCAGATAAGAAGTTCCCTCTTCAAAGTTGGAAATAAGACTAGGAGGTAATCTTTAATACTGTATGAAGAAAATCATGAGTGAGGTCGTGAGGTATTTTTTCATAGAATACCTGGTACGCCAATCTGCAGTGAACGATCTTCTTAGGCATTTTAGTTACAATCTATGTTACAAGTTAGTGAATATGGTCCTACATATAGTTGTTACTGAATATGTGCTTGGAAAAAAGATGATTAGAAAAATATTCGTACGTAATTTACCTGTAGAAACACCACATGTTAAAATATAGACTTTTTAAAGAGGAGCTTCAGTATTAATGTTGACGACACATCTTTCATGAAAAACAATGTATTGGGTAAACTTTGATGTACAAAGGAAGTGGTAAATCCAATTCCCATTGATGGAAAACCTTTATTTTCCATCATTTATCATAACCCCTTTCTCAGTGTTAATTCTTAGCAGGTCACACATCTTGCTCTCTTCTGACTTGTAGTGTCTGCACTCCCTGCATTCTCTAGGTAATACTGGAAGAACTTTTTTACCCAGCTTGAGGTCAGTAATGCCTTCTCCAACAGGATCAATGACCCTCTACCAACCATTTTCACAATTGATGAAAAATTAATAACCATGAAGTTTTTTCCATGACATACTACATGCTTAATTGAATTTATTTCAAAATACATAATTTTGCTGCAAGAACATAGTGGGTACCTAGTTGATTCATGTCCAAATATGTGCGGAAAGATTGGAACCTAACGATGCAACGAAAGAAATAATAGAAATTTGATTACCAAGAAAATTTAATTGCACCCAAAAAAGCTAGATGTTGTTGATCCCAAGTGGGGAAGATGTCCATGTGGGCATATTTATGTGTTTGTAACCCTAATAAAATATATTTCAATTCTACTAAGCACTAAAGGGGATTAAAAGAACAAAAGTGTAAACCTCTAACACAAGTGATTGAGTTTTCTCCTTAAGTTTTCTTAAAACTCTCATGCTTAAAAATAATGCTAATATGGATAACTTTAGTTGTCGATATCCTTTTCTTCCCAAAATACAAGGTTGGTGCGGCACAAGGCAGTATAATACACTTTGACTCTATCTTACATTGTCTATGGAGGGGTCACTTTCACTTATTCAATATTTTGAGGTCTCCTTGGTCTCCAAGCAACATCAGCTATATCAAAAATCAAATTTAAAATATTAGATAGCATAATGGAAAAGCAAGGAGAAACAGAATAATGAGAACGAAATTGTGTGGCCAATCGCTACACAAATTATTTGAGCCTTTCAGAGTGGTATGTTTCTAAGGGCGAGTTTTCAAGCTGAAGCTTCCACTTCGAGACTCTTCCCTGAGAGACAATATTATCTAAAGCAGACATAGGTGAAGAAAGATATCGTTCGTCAGCCTGGGTAACTGTGACGAAATACTAGACATGGTACCAGCCTCAAGTACTTGAGACAGATGTTGATTTTTAAGTGGAGGGAATGAAGAAAATAAAGGCTTTTGGTTAGTTAGGTGAATAGTGTTTTCTCACCCAAAGCTAACAAAGAAAAAATCTTTCGATGTAAATATACTATAGTATAAAGGTTATGTTAATTTTGTAAAAAATTTGGTTGGGTTTAGTTAATATTATAAGTTCGAGTTTTTTTATATTTTCACTGTTTTAATATTTAGTTGTATAAGAAAGTTAAAAATATATTGTAGTATAAATATTATGTTAGTTTTGTGTAGAATTTAGCTAAGGTTTGTTAGAATCATGAGTTTGAGTTTCAATTGTAAAATGTTTAAGCTTAGAATGTGATGAAATTTTCAAAATGCTTAATCTATTTATATATTAAAAATTATTTTAAATAATAAAAATCAGAATTATATGAAAATAATTATTACGAAATTTAAGAATAAAATAAAAGATATTTATTTATATATATGAGAAATTTAAAAATATAGCCTAGTATAAATATTATAATAATGTTGTGGAAAATTCTATTGATATTTTTTAAATCACAAGTGTGAGTTTAGGTTGTGATTTTTTTTTTTGGCAATAATTTATATTTTATTTTTAACTTTAGGTTTTACATGAATAGATTTGAATATTCTCCTGAAAAAAAATCTTATAAACGGAGGATTAATTTGGGTATGGCTCGGGATCAAATCACAGAGGCTACCACTATTAATCTAAATTTCAAGGTATTCAAAAACACCAAACATTTCATTTACCCAAAAAAAAAATTAGAGAAGAATAACGCTGCTACAAATCAAAATAATATTGTTGGAAAAAGTATAACCAAAATTTGTCTGTTCCAAAAAGTATAATCCAAATATCATACATCTAAATCATTACAATGAGGTGCTCTGCGACCTAGTGTGAGAGAGATGTTGTAAAACGTTATGTAATGTAATGTTATGTTTACTAGAAATTATTATAAAAAAAATATAGTTTAGGTTATATATTAGTTAATATAGATTTGAGTAAATGATTTGATGGGTTTAGGGATGGTGGTTTGCTTGACTAGAAATTATTTAAAATAAAAATAAAAATAAATGTTTAGGATATGGATTAGTTAAGATAAATTTGATTAAGTAATATGATGGGTTTAGGGATAGTGGTTTGCAAACCCATCTTATTGTATTACCCATTCTCTATCGTATTTGTGATGATTAATCCTATTTAAATACCTAAGGAAATCAAAAATCCATTATGGAATGCAAAAGAACAACTTACATCCATATTCACTCAGGAATTGATCCCTCTCAATGCTTGATAAATCCACATTTAATATGAATCTCAAAAATTAATTTAGAGAGGAAGACATAGTCCATAGATTCATCAAAAACAATTCTTATTATTCAATTACAAACCTGACATACATGCCACATGAATAGTATTTTATGAGATCTAATAGTTTCTAAGGTGAGAGATTATTGTTGAGAAAATATCTCAACAGGACAACCCGCTCAACCAACCAATCCTACCTATCTACTAATGTAAGCATTATTCTAAGTCCCACTCTTAATTCTTACATTACAATATTACAATAATTAATACAAAAAAGATAAATTATAATTCAAATGTCACATGTGTCTGAATAGTCTTCCTCGACACTTATCCCCACTTTGAAGTCTCCCGAACAACACTCTTTTCACTAGCAAAATCTCTTAGCTTCCTATTCAACTCATTTAATACATAATTGCCTCTCACCATCTTTGATGAAAGTTGGATAATTGATGCTTCTCAATTTTTTGAAGGAAAATATCGATCCTTTACCACCTTATGGAAAAACTCCCATCTATCAAAATGTAGTGAACTAAAGAACAACTTACATCCATATTCACTCAGGAATTGATCCCTCTCAATGCTTGATAAATCCACATTTAATATGAATCTCAAAAATTAATTTAGAGAGGAAGACATAGTCCATAGATTCATCAAAAACAATTCTTATTATTCAATTACAAACCTGACATACATGCCACATGAATAGTATTTTATGAGATCTAATAGTTTCTAAGGTGAGAGATTATTGTTGAGAAAATATCTCAACAGGACAACCCGCTCAACCAACCAATCCTACCTATCTACTAATGTAAGCATTATTCTAAGTCCCACTCTTAATTCTTACATTACAATATTACAATAATTAATACAAAAAAGATAAATTATAATTCAAATGTCACATGTGTCTGAATAGTCTTCCTCGACACTTATCCCCACTTTGAAGTCTCCCGAACAACACTCTTTTCACTAGCAAAATCTCTTAGCTTCCTATTCAACTCATTTAATACATAATTGCCTCTCACCATCTTTGATGAAAGTTGGATAATTGATGCTTCTCAATTTTTTGAAGGAAAATATCGATCCTTTACCACCTTATGGAAAAACTCCCATCTATCAAAATGTAGTGAACTACACTTTTAATAGTTGTATAGGTGAGTTCTATGATTATTGGGCATATTCAATGGTAAAATATGCAACTAACCTTTCTACCAACAAGGATTTCATAACATAACATGTAATTGATTATGTTGAAGCCCTAAGCATAACAAGACCCATCATTATATAACAAATTCATACAATGAACTTAGCAATGTGTTCTTTGGTACAAAAGAACATCGAGAACCACTATTTTAATTATATTCTTATGTTCATTAATTGATTCTACATTATAAATTTTTATAGACTAAGCTAAAAATCCAAGTAGGTCCCTGACAACCAAAAACACTCCAATCAAAATATGTAACTATGCACTCCCAATCGATGCATCAAATTGTAGTAGTACAACCTTTGTGCGTTGTGGCATGAAAGCACTTGCAACTAGGCACCCTTTCCACAACCCTTGGAATCTTCAGATTGCTTTCACCATTAATATCATTCATATTATTAATATTGCAAGCATTTCTCTTGAAATCACTGAAGAAAATCACAGCTATCGACTTCCTTATGTATGAAATCTAGAATAGAGTCATTGAGCTCTATAAATGAATGAATATGTCGAAACAAATGGAAAGTGTATGGAAGAAGATATCACAGTATTGGTGAGCTTTAAATTTCACATTATCAAAGATGAATTTGAGATGTTTAATTCATGGAAAAATAACCACTTTTGTGCCTCCTAGGAATGTGATTCCAAGAAAAAGGGAATTGTGAAGTTTGAGAAAAGTACTGATCAGGTAATAGCACCATGTACAGACCATGTCTCCCACCTTAGGAAACAACTAATACTTAAAAAAAAACAACTTCATGAATCATAAGTCTATTATTCTGTCTATGCAGATCTCATGTAGATTAGGACTTCAAGATGTTGGGTCATGTAGATGTCAAGAATAAAGTGTACATAGTTTACCATATGATCAGTCTCACACATGAGCAACTCTAGCGAACACATACACACCTCAATCAATACACGAAAAAAAATAGAGAAAAATAACGCTGATACAAATCAAAATAAGGCTGTTGTGAAAATTATAATCAAAATTTGGCTGCTCCAAAAGTATAATCCAAATATCATACATCTAAATCATTACAATGAGGTGATCTACAACCGAGTGTGATAGTGATGTTGTAAAACTTTATGTAATGTAATGTTATGCTTACTATAAATTATTAAAAAAAAATTGTTTAGGTTATAGATTAGTTAATATAAATTTGAGTAAATGATTTGATGGGTTTAGGGATGGTGGTTTTCTTGATTAGAAATTATTTAAAATAATATATATATATATATATATAGGATATATATTAGTTAAGATAAATTTTATTAAGTGATATGATGGGTTTAGGGATGGTGGTTTGTAAACCCAACTTATTGCATGACCCATTCTCTATGGTATTTGTGATGATGAAGCCTATTTAAAGACCTAAGGAAATCAAAAATCCATTATGGAATGAAAAAGAACAACTTAGATCCATATTGACTCAGGAATTGATCCCTCTCAATTCTTAATAAATCCACATTTAATATGAATCTCAAAAATTAATTTATAGGGGAAGACATAGTCCATAGATTCATCAAAAATAATTCTTATTATTCAATCACAAACCCGTGATACATGCCACATGAATAGTACTTTATGAGATCTAATAATTTCTAAAGTGAGAGAATATTGTTGAGAAAATATCTCAACAAAAGATTCCACTCAACAAACCAATCCTACCTATATATTAATGTAAGAATTATTCCAAGTCCCCCGTTTAATTCTTACATTACATTATTACAAACATTAATACAAAAATGATAAATTACAATTCAAATGTCACATGTGTCTAAATACTCTTCCTCGACACTTATCCCCACTTTGAAGTCTCTCGAACAACACTCTTTTCACCACCAAAATCTCTGAGATTCCCATTCAACTCATTTAATACATAATTTCCTCTCACCATCTTTGATGAAATTTGTATAATTGACGCTTGTAGATCTTCTGAAGCAAAATATTCATACTTAGACCACCTCATGGACAAAATCCCATCTATCAAAATGTAGCGAACTACACTTTTAATAGTTGCATAGGTGAATTGTATGAATATTTGGCATATTCAACAGTCAAAAATGAAACTGACCATTCTACAAACAAGGATTTCATAACATAACATATAACTGATTCTCTTGAAGAACTAAGCATAACAGACCCATCATTATATAAAAAATGCATACAATGAACTTAGCGACGTGTTCTTCGGTATCAAAGAATATTGAGAACCACTAGTTTAATTATATTCCTATGTTCATCAATTGATTCTACATTATAAAATTTTACAAACTAAGAAAACTATCCAAGTACGCCCATGACAACCAAACACACTCCAATCAAAATATGTAACTCTAGGAACCCTTGCCACAACTCTTGGACTCTTTAGATTGCTCTCACCATTGATGTCATTCATATTATGAATATTGAAAGCAGTTCTCTTGAAATCACTGAAGACAATCACAGCTCTCGACCTCCTTACATACAACATCAAGAATAGAGTCATTGAGTTCTACAAATGAATGAATATGTCGAAACAATTGGAAAGTGTGTGGAAGCAGATCTTGCAACCTTGGTGAACTTTAAATTTCACATTATCAAATATTAATCTGAGATGTTTAATTCATGGAAAAAGAACCATTGTTGTGTTTTCCAAGAATGTGATTCCAAGAACAAGGGAATTATGAAGCTAGAGAAAAGTACAAATCATGTAATGACACCATGTACATGTGTGAAACCATGTCTCCCTCCTTGGGAAACAACTAATATTTCAAAGAAAAACAACTTCATGAATCACAAGTCTATGAATCTCTTTGCGCAAATCTCCTATAGATCACGACTTCCAAATGCTGGTTCATGTAGATGTCAAGATGACATTGTAAATAGTTTACCATATGATCAGTCTCACACCGCAACGACTCTAGCAAACATATACGTAGCTCAATCAACATAGTAAAGAATAAGAAAAACATTTTCTTGCAGCTTCCTACAAGTGGATATATTCTCCAACACATATAGCAAAAAACACACAAAGAATAAATCTAGACATAAAATAAAATTTTCTCACACAACGAACAAATCTATGCTAATATATATACGATATCAATAAAACTCAAGTCTTTTATCTTAGCGGCCTTCCCACAAGCAAACCACACTAGAGCTTCTGATACCAAAAAGAAATTTGGAGAGTCATACATAGTCCACACAACTAAAAAAATTCTTATTATTCAATCACAAACCCGAAATACATGCCACATAAATAGTACTTTATGAGATACAAAAATTTCCAAAGTAAAAGATTATTGTTGACACAGTATCTTAACAAGACAATCCACTCAACTAACCAATCCTACCTATATACTAACATAAGCATTATTCCAAATTCTCAATGCTTGATAAATGCTTGATAAAACCACAATTAAGATCGAATCAAAACAGATTTATAACCCAACATTCCATAACATTCCACTGATATTTTTTTTTATCTGAATTAAAATCGAAAGGAAAACTTTGATAAGTCGAAGATAATTTCATTTCTTCAAAGGTCCCGAATACCCGTGCCTATATTTCATAGAAAATCACAACACGAATCATAAAAAGTATTATATCATCAGAATTAATCACCATGTCGTGTAACATTATTATACACAGTACCAGACATTGCGAAACAAAAAGGTAATTCAAACGCAAAGAAGCAACGAAAGTCAATATCTGCTTCGGATTCCAAGTTTTATATGAATAATCTCAATCATAATGACATGAAAACTACAAAGTTGCACAGAACATTGCTGCGAAATATGAATAAAGAAAAAAATTTCAAAATGCCTGGCCTTCCCTATATACCTACTTAAAGTCATCTATTGTCTTTTCCCTCTTGACGGGAGTATGCTCCAATGAAAAGCACAAGGAAAAAACAATACATTAGAGCTACCTTAGAACAAGTAATTCCGTCCATTTCGATGGACTCGGCCCAATATCGTTTCTTCAACGTAAATACCATTCAACAAACCTCTGGTTCTCCCTGAACGAAAACCTGATAATGCAACAATTCGAAGGCCGTTGGTTTCCAACTGCCTACATGCTGCTCTCGGCCATGTGAAGGGCAGTCCCGGCCAGCAGGCTTCACGTATAATTTCTTCCCATCGCTCTTGAAAATGCATGTCGGATCTCATCCAGGCCTCTTGAAAACGCATATGGAAAATCTCGGGCCCGATCTCCAGTTGAGAACTCTACCAATCGTATAACAGGCGGCTTCCTGATCCAGAACTGTGTAACAGAATGGGTGAAAATAGAATCAATCTCTCCGTGGTATAATTAGGAACCTTGAAGAGCGACGAAAATGGACTGAAAATAAATGTGAATGATCGTGAGAATCCCGACATAACATGAATGCTACTCGTCAGGATTCAGCCCTGTTCCAGTTGAATATACGTGTCTTTTGTTATGAAAGCCACGACGGGGCGGCCGAATCGATGAGAGTAGCATCTCTGATCCGAAACGTCGGCAATGTGCGGCCACAGTCATGCTTACTCTCCCTTGCGCGTGTGAAGCCCGGTAATCCGGTTGCGCTTCACATCCACAATGTGTGAGTCCTCATCCCCATAAATGAGGGCTCAAGTTGTGTGTTTAGGTTAAATTTTGTTAACTTGAGTTTGAATTGTTTGGCGTTATGAAAAGCATAACAGAGGTGTTACTCTAACGAGAAGTTGTGTGTTTAGGTCAAATGATTTTAACTTGAGTTTGGATTTTTTACCAATTCTTTTTTAAAAGCATATCAACTACTCCAACAATACTTGCAGTCTGCAGATGCTCGGTCAGACGAGATCCATTGTCTAGTTTGTGTTAACGGCCAATGAGATAGTGACTGATTTCATTTAGTACTAGTGAAGGTGTTGAATGGTCATTGATTATAATAAATGTTTTTACAGTTCAAATTTCCAACTATTTGGTTGTATTTAAATATAATATTGGATCATCCCCAATCACTCCAGCTGTAACTAAGTAACAAGACTTTAAGTCTATAGTGCCACTTTTTGAAGGCTTTTATGGTAGTTTTTTCCAGTTTAAGTTCTCTAAATTCCGGCAGGAATTTATTGAAAATAGAAGTTTGATGGGTAACCTTGCACAATCGAAGTGCCCTATGGGTTCTTTAGGGTGCCAAATCCATATTTACAATCAAAAAACTAGTTTAAATAAAAGAAATCAAGATTTTACCTCAATTTTTTTCACCGGATTTCGGCAGCTGAAACTCCAAAAAGTCACACTAAAGATAATTCCGTATTGAAAGATACAATAACTGTTATGTTTTTTATTTTTTTGAGATATAATTTTTTGAAATTTATCATTAAAATATATATATATATATATATATTTTGAAAATTTGTGAAGCATTTCAATAATGTAATTTTTTTAATTTTTAATTTTAATATTTTTCTCTTACATTTTGAATAGAATTCTGCTATATCAAAACATTAAATTACAATATATTAAAATTACAATATATTAAAATAACTGTATAATAAATATATAAACTTCTTACTTTTTATAATAATAGCTATATAAATTGACTTAAAAAAATAATATAATAAAATAAATTTTTTTATGCAAAGTAGTCGACAATAATTTCATACTCATCTCATAAAACGCTGATTCTTGCCACAACTATCTTTTATATTATTAACTATATCGATGACTCTAGAATTATAATAATAATATAATATTTTTTCTTTTTGGGTATAGAGGGGAATAAAAAACTTGGTCTCAGTCTAATACTCGTCTCACACGGGGTGGATTTTGGGTCACTTCCACTATAACTTGTTGTAATGCCCCATAATCATAATCACAATAATAACAAATAAATAAATAAAATATATCAATAACAAATAAATAAAAAATATAAGATAAAAAAATAGCTAATAGTAAACTGAAGTGGTAAATAAATATATATATATATATAATTAAGAATAAGTAAATTAACAAAAGTAAAAATGAATAAAATAAGCAAAAGCTAAATTAAGAAAAAACAAGTTGAATTTAACAAATCTAAAAACAAATAAATACAAGTTGGCATGTTGATACATGGATGGTGTACATGTGGATCTCTTTCCAATCCTTTTCTACTTTTGAAACCGTTTGTTGTATTTAATAGACGAAAAGAGGGATGAGAAGCATTCACTCATTCTTTTTTAGGAAGAGCATTGTGAGACAAAGGATTCCGTGGAAATAGTGGTTGATTGAAGGCTCAGGGGTAGCTAGTTGTAGAAAGGTTGGCTAGTTGTAAAAAGGTTATGTGCAGCTAAGCCTACAGTTGGGTGGAGATTTGTCTCCAAAAGATTGTTGCGGTCAATATGATCGAAGTAGAGTTACAACTATGAATTACAGTTGGTAGTTCGAAACGCGTCGGTTCCAAAAATTCATTATGTGATTTTCCGGAAGATTTATAATTAAAAAAGTATATCATCGTTATATGTAAGTCTTCTTTGCTTACGGTTTTCAAAAAATCTATGTCATTTAGTTGAATAATTGAGTGTTGATTATTAATCGCATGACTTGATGAAATTAGTTGTATATTTAAATTTTGGATTCTTTCGATGCCTTTCTCACAGAACTTAATTTTCATAATATTCACTAATTTATACCTCAAAAATAAATAATAAAACATTTTTAAAATAATTACTATATTATTCATTATTAATAAAAAATAATAATTCTATTTTATTATTTTTAATACAAATGGGATCCTCCCTAATCTCAATAAACCCTTTAACCAAATAATAAGATGATATATTTATATTTAATAATAATTAAAATAAATATATTTACATTGTTTTTAAATATAGTATGTTTAGAGTGTATCGAGTATTATTAGGAAGACTTTGTAACTGACTTTATGGTCATAATCTTTTTATAAAAATGATAAAATAATTTTATTGAAAATGAATAAATGGTGTTTTCCCATTACAATTTTGAATAGTATTTATGGTCAAAGGCACAAGAATGTATACATAGATGTAAATAGATGAAGTGCATTCAAAATCATGGTGTACAACACAAAGATTCAATGTCGTTCATTCAAAATCATTATGTACAGCATAAGTATTCAAGGTTATCAACGTTACGATAATAATTTAAGATATGGAAATGTTCTTCTAAATGTATATACATAGCTTAACATATAATAAAACATTTCTAAAACAATTACTAAATTATTCATTATTAAGGAAAAAATAATAATTATATTTCATAGATTTTTAATACAAATGAGATTCTCCCTAATCTTGATAAACTCTTTAACCAAATAATAAGATCATATATTTATATTTAATAATAATTAAAATAGATACATTTATATGGTTTTTAAATACAAATGTGATAATCTCAATTTCAATAAACTCTTTTATATATATATATATAACTGAAAAGAAAAATTTATAAAATAAATAATTTATATGTGTAAGAATTTTTTTCGGTGAAAATTACACGTAGAGAATTTAGCACGTTTTGGGTATTTTTAGATGTATCGAGTATTATTAGGAAGTATTTTTAGATGTATCGAGTATTATTAAGAAGACTTTGTAACTAACTTTATGTGATCATAAGCCACAATCTTTTGATAAAAATGATAAAATAATTTTATAGAAAATGAATAAATGGTGTTTTCCCTTTGCAATTTTGAATATTATTTATGGTCAAAGGGTTGAGATGCATTCAAAATCATGTTGTACAACACAAAGATTCAATGTGGTTCATTCAAAGTCATTATGTACAACATAAGTATTCAAGGTTTTCAATGTTAAGATATTAATTTAGGATATGGACACGTTCTTCTAAATGTATATCCATAGCATGTGAGACGTGAATTATGCTGCATTATAGTTATAGTATTATAGTGATATAGAAATTGAAATTTTAAATAAGTTAGTGTAGATTGATTTTTAATTACGAATAACAAATCTAGTGTGGTTAGTGAGGTTGATAGTGAGGTTAGTGGGGTTTAGAGTATCAGGTTTTTTTTTTTTTTTTTTTAAATATTTATATTGGATAGATTTGATTATATTATAATTTAAATTTTATTTTTAAATGTATAAATAAATTTAATTATTTTTTAAAAAGATTGAAATTTGAATCATGCAGACTATACAATTTAAACATATAGTTTTAACAAATTTATGTTGCATTTTAGAAAAAATGACTTAAAAATATATATGAAAATAAATCAAAATGTTGAATAGCAAGACGGTTTGAGATCTTTTAGCCATAAGCTTTTTTTTGTTTTACTTAATATAGCCTCTGAACTATTTTGTTTATGGACTTGTTCAGCTTAATTATTTTTTATTATTAGTATATTTTAAATACACCTAAATACTACTTAATTACACATACTAAAATAATGTATTTCTTACCCACATTGAATTTTATTATATTATTACTCAAAATTTTAAATGAGACATGTTAATTTATATTAAAAGTTAACTGACTTGAACATTTATCACTTTTACAAAGTTTTTTTTTTTTTTTCTTTCCGTTGCTTCTCCTCTTTGGGCATTAAAATGTTATATTATTAACAAAGACACACACACAAACAAATTTCTATTTTTATAGATATATATCAAGTTGATATTGAAATAAATTAATTAACATGGATCCTCAAATAATTTATTGCATAAAAGGCCCTCTACAACACAATATAGTGTGGATATTGACGTCTAATGTATGTCAACATTTTTTAAATGTTGGGGAAAATATAAATAGAAAAAAAATGTTGACTTCCTATTTTTTAATTCGTCGAGAGACACTGTACAACGTAGTATATCAAAGGTTTATAAACGTTGGACATAAAAATTTTATAAAAATCAATTTTACATTATAAGAGAAATGTATAGGTAGTAGACATTAGATGTAAAAAAAATGGTAGCCTTCACTAGTTCCACCTATAATTTGAATATAGTTATGAGTGGGACATTTCAAAACTTAATATTAATAATTAAATATATCTATTTTTGCTATAATTGTATTAAAAAACCCCATATTAATCTATTTGGCATGCTTTATACATCGAGATATTGTATTGTATGTTGATCTAAACAAAGTGAGACTGTACTATGATGAGATATTATTATATAAAATAAAATTTGTTTACGTATCAGGTGAGGTTAGTTAATATTTCAATATGGTTTAATATGAACTCCAAAATATGAACACTTTTCATGTCCTATTTTTCACCTTTTCCTTGGGGGCTTTTCCAATTCTAGTACTGGAAACACTAATATTGTTCATACCCAATCTATGTTCATGTTTGATGGTAACAGATTGTCGAGGAAAGAAATGAATGCATCACTAATTAAAGAGACAAAGAATAATTGAATAATTTTAAAGTTGAAAATCTACATCTTTAATTGTGATTAAACAACCCGTAGAACATTCAAGAGAGATTATAATAAGTATTTGGTGGTTTAGGCATTGATTCTTTGGAAGAGATATGGACATTTACTTATTTTATAGGTATTTAGAGGATAGGAAACTGACATTCATTTCAGGAACATTCAATAACAATTAGATGAATATTGGCTCTGATATGGTCTTCATTCCATATGGTTTGTCATCCATATGATTCCAAAGGAGTAAAAATAGCTAGAGCTTACCTATTTTGGGTTTTGAATAAACCCTCGCAAAACATATCACTATAGTAAATCATTCCTTAATGTATCATTATGGAAAATAAACCATCTCAAAATTCTAAAATTCTCTTTAAACCATTGTTCTAGAAATTACAACATGACTCATTATCATAGAATGTCGCATCAGTACGGTTGCAGAGTATCAAAATTTTATTGCAACCCTTGTTATATATATATCCTGTGAAGACCTTGCAATAACCCATAGAAGTTCATATAGTAAAATTCACTTGAAACCCTTCATTGATCCATATCACTGTAGTAAATCAGAACAAAATATATATTAACGTTGTGGATCATAGACTAAAAATTTCTTGAAACCCTCAATTAATTTGTAGCCAAATATATATTATCTTCATGGTAAAATAGATAATATCTAATGTATCTTTGTCCCAATTTTTTAAAAATAAAGTGAATATAAAAAGATTAAAAGAAACCCAAAAATAAAATTAAATCTCAAACAAAATCCAATAAGTTATGAACAAAAAAACACCTACAAAATTAAAATATTACAAAATATAATAACTAAAGAATAGCATAAAAGAATAAAATAAATTAATCTAGATCCATCTTAAGTTTGAATCTACCTAGGGTGGAGAAGGATTAAATATATTTTCATGGGGTTTGCACTTTAGGAGAATCGATCCTACTCGGTGCTTGGCAGATGCAGAGTTAAGATGGATATAGGATAGCCAATAATCATATTGAACATATAAAAATATAAAATGTAAAATGTTATGTAAAATGTAAGTCATAGAGCTCCAATTTGATAAAGAAATTGGTTTTTCTAAGATGTAAAGTTAACATGTTATTGTTTCCTTAATAGGTTATTTCTTTTTATATTAGTATTGGTATAATAATTAATAATAACTATTATTATTATTCAAATACATTATAATAATAACCATTTCCATTATAAATTATTATACTGTACCTTACATATATTTATTACATAGAGTGACAATTCCTGATCATATGGAAGGAAGGGGAGAGAGAGAGAGTGGGGGCTGAGAGAGAAGGAGAGAGGGAGGGAGATAGTGGCACAGTTGAAGGCAAGAGAGAGAAAGAGAGAGTGTTTATGATGGGGGAGAGAAATATGGAGGTGGGAGAGAGAGGGAGAGACAGAGGAAGGAAGAGAAAGAGAAGGGGAGAGAGATGGAGTTGGAAGGGCAGAAAGAAGGGGTGAAAGATTAAAGAAATAGATAAATAGTGGTGGAGAGAGATAGGGAGCAAAAAAAATACATGGATTGAGATATAGATATAGAGCATGCAAGTAGAGGGAGGGAAGAAGAGTGAGACAAAGAGAGGGAGGTAGAGGGAGAGAGAGATGGGGGAGAGGGAGAGGGGGACAGAGAGAGTAATGGGGGAGAGAGGGAGGGTATGAGAATGAATGATAAAGGGTAGACGATAGACGCAATGATGGACGGGGGGAGATATAGACGAAGAAATAGACACACAAAGACAAATAATATATTATATAGTATTCTATAATATTGAACAGTATTAACCATAGAGGAAGAGGAAGTAAGAATTTTAAAAAAGGAAAAATAAGTTGGATTTAGAAATCCATGAATATTTTGGTTTTCCACTAAAAATGATGCATTGGTTTCAGTGTAGATGTTGATTCCTAATCCTATTTGATTGATTGTGCTAGATGAGTTGATTATAGTATAGTCATTGAATTCTAATATTATTTTATTTCTTGAACTAGATTCATTGATTTCAATGTATATGCTGATTCATAATCATATTTAATTACTTTCACTAACCATTGATTTTATTATAGACATTGATTTCTAATCCTATTTGATTACTTGCACTAGATGCATTGATTTCAATGTAGATGTTAATTTTTTATTTGTTGTAGCTAGTTATGTGATGTACATTAATTTTTAATTGATTATGTTAATAGTTTGCATTGATATTAGTCTAAGAACAAAAAAAGTTATTAACGACATGCATTGATTTCTATGTTATAGTAATTCAACCATCAGTAAAATACATGAATTCCCATCTCAAATAAAATTTTCATTTACCTGAAATGTTTGCGTCTTGAAAAAGTAAGCTATTTATAACTGATTAGATTCTTATTATTGTCATTTTCCATCATTCAACATTGTTATTCACTTCGCATTCAAACAATGTAATAGAAAAAATATACCATAGAAAATTACTTGGGGTTTAACACTACATATGTCATAAATATTTTCTTTGGAGAAAGCTATTATTAATATTGGAGAGAAAGAGAAACAAGGTATGAAATTTACTACAATAGCTCGAGTTAAAGATTCAAATGGTCTACAATTTAAAGCTCACTTTTCATATGATGAATATGAAAATATAACAAAACTAATATGTGTGACAATAGGAACAATAGAAGAAACTAGTTCTACATTGGTCACAATGAAGAATATTTGTAATTGAATACATTCTTATTATTGAAATTTTCTCACTCAACACTGTCACATTTCCACTTTGCATTCTAAAATTTTATTTCATAATTTTACATCATTCAAGTTATTAACAGTCTCTATCATCTAAAAAATATAAAGTAACTAAGACAATTTAAAAATAAAATGACTAGATTAATCTTAGACATATTTAGCTTATTTAAAGTGGTAAAAATAATTAGATTTTCAACAAAATTTGTGTGACTGTGCATGACTGAGTAGCCTAATTCCATATTAATACCAACTCTATCAAGTCCCAAGAGTGTTCAAATCTCTCAGGGTGCAATTGTTTCCTCAAGTTTCCAATATATTTTTTTTTAAATCCACTTGATGTCTACACTCCACTTTCACTTGTTGACCTCTAAGCACTTATTAATATACCTAACAATGTGTATTTTCATTCCTGGCTAGCAGTACATCATTCTCATGTATTTTGTCATATTTTGATAAGCTAGATGAATTGAATAAGAAATTTTATAAAATTCTTCAAAGATGAGCTTCTTCAAGTCTTCCATATGAGATATGTACCACCAACCTTTAAACTTCAACAAACGATCATCTATAATTGAGTAATTGTAACTCGATGGTCCTTCTAGTTACTATTGTAAGAATTTTATAAAGTATACAACATGCATGTATATCTTGGATTCACCTAATCTAACAATTTACTAAAATTAAATACTGAATCACTTCTAAAAATCACTTGCGGAAATAAATATCACAATTGCCAATCACATGAAGCAAAGAAGAATAGATGAAAACCACAACATCATATATTCCCAGGGAAAGCTTACTGCTCAAAACCCCTTTATCATATATTATATATTCCACAAGGAATCATGAAACGATTACATACAAAACTCCAATCACAAGAGCTCTCAGTACATCAGTCAATTGTATCACACTGTCATACAAAAATTGGCAAATCCCTTAGCCAATTTACTATCTCGAGAACACCTGCCTTGCTCTCACAGTTCTTGAAGAATGCAATCCTTAATCACAAAGAATTTCAGCCTTCCTCAACTACGCTAAGTATCATGGGCATCTTGTGGTGTTTTAACTACACCTGGGTAGCATGCTAATATCACAACTGATAAGTACACTTCCCTTTCACCTTATCTCAACTGGTTCTCCACTAGATCTGACATGCATGCATCTAATAATATTAAAACATTAGTTTCATGTGATATCACTACATGTGAATTAATTAATATTTAATTCACTTTATATCTCACCAGTGTATCTGCAGTTACAACTAGCACAACTAACTTTAACTCACTTAACTGAGTTAAACTGATTTACAAATTACACAACTCATTCACCACTGCACTTCCAACTCTGTTGCAACTAGAATCACTCAGTTACAACTAGTCTCTCTTTGCATGTCCCACCAGCCAACCTCTTAACTCGAAATTCACTTAGCTAACTAATTTTCCACTTCAATTAACTATTTCCAAGTCCACATTGAGAATAGATTATAGTTTATTGTCCATATAATATTAAGGGATAGTAAAGATAGGCATGCATCTATAAATAGTCATGCATATAAAAATAGATATTCACATACATCTATAAATAGACGTACACCTAAAAATGGCCTATATGGGCCCCACCCTTGTGTAGGTGATTAATTCTCACTAGGATCATGGATGTTGTTTCTGGATGCCAATTTCACTTTTTCTTGTTGCAAACTTCAACACTCCCTCTCAACAAGAAATGAATGTCCTTGCATGTGACATGCAACTCCATTCATGCGACTTGTAACTCTTGCATGCGACATGCAACTCATGCATGAAACACTTCTCTAGTGTTTCTCACACTTGAAACTCTTGCATGCAACTCTTCGCTAGTGTTTATCGCACATTCAACCTTTGCATGCAACACTTCTGAAACTAAATAGCCTCCAAAAAAGTGAATCGGTATAATGCATCTGTCATCAAAGTCTTCTGACTTGCTACTATATACTGTACATGTCTATTGGATCCTCTATGTTGCTGACACTGACATCCATGCACTCTGCATTTTCTACCAACTCTGATCTGCACTCGAGTATCCGACACTGTCACTTTGATTTCATGTCCTCACGACATCTGACTGCATCAATCCAACTGATCCTGCTACTGCTGCTCTGTGGGCTCCTTGTAGCCAGGTTCGATTCATGAGATCCACACCATCTCAATGAATCCTACCCAAATTTTCTTCCTGGGATTATTCATGCATGTTTCCCCAGCTCTCACCTGGTGATATAGTTGCATGCACTCCCTCTACCCATCTAGCTCGAAATTTCTTTGCATGAGTGGTTGCTCCCACTCCATGACCCTTCACATGTGGTTGCTCCACATCTTGAGGTTCACTCTTACTTGCATGCAAGTCCAGCTCCTCTCAAGGGTCAATTGCATGACTTTCTCACACTTCCTAATGGTAGGAAACTATGTAGAAATCACATCTACATCAAATCCATAGAGATTCTTTTGCATCTCTAGTTGTGGCTACTCCACAACCTTCTAAAACTAATTCTCAAGTTGCATGTTGAGAGGCCCCCTCTCAACCACCAAATCACTAACCTTTGCTTTGGTCCTCAATTCTTTGCATGAATCTTGTACCTCAGGGCATGTAGGTTCTTATCTCGCGCAGATTGTAATTGTCTCGTTGTCGCAAAATTTTCTAACAAAACACCTGATTTTAAATCAATGATATCTCCCTCATCTGAGCTTCGTTTCGACTGATTTTATTTTTCAATCTAGGTATTTTTTTGCAAGGAATCCAAATACACCATTTGTTTTTGAAAATTTTGCATCAAAATTTTCGGATATTCTCTGCAAACTTGCACACCCAAATAATTCCCATTATCATACCATGTCGAAAATTTATAACACAACTCTGATACCATGTAGAAAGTATACAACATGCATGTATATCTTGGATTCACCCAATCTAATAATGTACTAAATTTAAATATTGAATCTCTTCTACAAATCACTTGTGGAAAATAAACAACATAGTTGCCAATCACATGAAGCAAAGAAGAATATATCAAAACCACAACACCAGATATTCTCGGGGAAAGCTTACTGATCAAAACTCCTCTATAATATACTTTATATTCCAAAAGTAATGAAGAAACAATTACATACAAAACTCCAATCACAAGAGATCTCAATACATTAGCTAATTGTCTCACACTTTCATACAAAAATTAGCAAATCCCTTAGCCAATTTAATGTCTCCAAATAGCCTACCTTGCTCATGTAGTTCCTGATGAATGCAATCCTTAATGAGAGATAATTTAATCCTTCCTCAACTACGCCAAGTATCATGGGAATCCTGTGGTGTTTTAAATACACCTAGGTAACCTGCTAATATCACAACTAATAGTTAGACTTCCCTTTCACCTTGTCTCAATTGCGTCTCCACTGGATCTGACATGCATGCAACTAATAATACTAAAAACATCAGTTGCATGTGAGATCACTACATGTGAATTAATTAATATTTAACTCACTTGATCTCTCACTAGTGTATCTGTAGTTACAACTAGCACAACTGACTTTAACTCCCTTAACTGAGTTAAACTGATTTACAACTTACAATACTCTTGCACCACTACACTTCTAACTCTGTTACAACTAGAATCACCTAATTATAACTAGAGTCTCTTTGCATGTCCCACCAACCAACCTCTTAACTGTAAATTCACTTAGCTAACTGATTTTCCACTTCAGTTAACTATTACCAAGTCCACATTGACAATATATTACAGTTTATTATCCATATAATATTAAGGGATAATAAAGATATACATGCATATATAAATAGTCATGCATCTAAAAATAGATATGCGCATACATATATAAATAGACAAACACCTAAAAATAGCCTGTGTGGGCCGCACCCTAGTGTATGTGCTTAATTTTCACTAGGATCATGGATGTTGTTTCCGGATGCCAATTTCACTGTTTCTTGTTGCAAACTTCAACATGAACTTCTTTACTTGTTGGTAAGTCTCATCTTGATTTATTGCCTCTTTGACCCATTCCTTCATATTGAATTGACAAGTACTCATGACTACCACATGAGCCACTTGTAGCCTCCTTTTAAGTGCATCTAATACATTGTTTTATTTTCCTTTGATGTAATTTATTTTAAAAAAAAATCACTAATCAAGACTAGTGAACTTGCTTGTCTTTCATTCAACTTGGGTGTTTCCAATAAGTACCTAGACCATCCATGATCTAACATCAAAACAAACTTCCTTCCAAGTTGGTAGTGCCCCCACATTTTCAATACATGCACTATAGTTTCCAGTTCCAAGTCACGAGTGACGTAATTTTTCCAAAGCTCATTTAACTTCCTAGATATATAACAAACCACTTTCCGTTCTTGCATTAGGACTCCACCAAGCCCTTCCTTGCAAAGAATATCTGAAAAAAACGATATCCTAATGTGGGTCTATTGTTTTTATTATTAATTCATGTGTGAGAAAATATCTTAATTTCTCAAAATTGTTTGCACATTCCATTTTCCATTGAATTTAACCCTTTTTCTCTATAATGTTTTGATTGGATGTCCAATCTATGAATTTTTTAAATAAACCCCTAGTGTACCTTACCAATCCCATAAATGATCTTACTTTTGTCATGTTCTAAGGAATAGGCCTCTCCATGATGGATTTGATCTTCTCAAGGCTACCATTACTCCTTCCTTGGAAAAATGTGTCCCAAGTACTGAACTTGTGATTGGAATAAATCACATTTTCTTAGATTGACATAAATATTGTGTTCTCTCAATAATTGAAAAACTTCTTCCAAATTTTATTCATGCTCCTCCTTGGTCTTAGAAGAAACCATAATTTCATCTACAAAGGCCAACAAAAACTTTTCAAAATGTGGACTGAGAACATTTCTCATTAGACACGTAATGTTGTTGGACCATTGTTGAGTGTGAATGGCATCACAAAATAAAAATAATGCCTATACCTAGTTCTAAAGGTTATGTTTTGAATGCCTTATTCCTAAATTGATACATGATTATACCCAAACCTTAAAACTACTAAAATATTCCAGGTCCTCTTAGCTAATCAAATAATTCATTGAACCTGGGAAAGAGATATTTGTTCTTGATCATGAATTTATTTAATTTTATATATTCGATGTGAAGTCTCAATGTCCAATCACTCTTATTCATGAATATTACTAGAGGTCCTGAGGGAGTTACACTTTGTTTGATTTATCTCTTGTCTAAAATTGATTTTAATTACAATTTTAACTCCACCGGCTCTCATGTGCTCATGTAATATAAAGCATTTCACACTGGTGCTAATCCTAGCAATAATTCAATCCAAAAATCAATGTATCTTCTTAATGGAAATCCTAGAATTTCCTTAAGGAACACATCACTAAAATGTGTTAGGATTGAGTATTCTCCAATTTTTTCTTTATTATCCTTTGATTCATTAGTGACCTAGACAACATATAATACACACCCTTCCTGTCTACACCACTTCATCTGCAACAATAGTATTTTCTTGAGAATCACTAGTTTCCTTATCCCTTGGAGTGTCTCTTTGTACCCTTCATTGCTAAAACATTTCATTGATTAGTTTTAACAAAAAAAAATTCTTCTGGTTAGTGAGTCAATCCATGCTGACTAACACATATGTACCCAATGGTAATATGTTCAAGTCCATGGATGTGGGTATGTCATTCATCACTATTGGGAATGACTTCACCGCATCTTCAACATGCCTCTTAGCTCTCATGGCCAATATAATTAACCGTGAAATTTTATTTTTTATCATTTGTAATGGAAATTTCTTTGCAACTTGTGGGCTTCAATAACTAGAATTAGAACTCAGGGCAACCAAAAATGAAATCACTGATGCTTGGTGATCATCATACCCATTTTCCAGTGCAGCATAAGTTTGATGTAAATCTTGAGCCACATCACTCATTGTCTCTTCTTCTTACATATTATACAACCTTGCGCTACTCTGTTATCATTATGGATGGTCTCTCTCCTTGTGGTTTTCACCACAAGTCCACCACTTTATATATTATTTTTTAATAGTAATGGATTTTTTCTGAGTATCTCCCTTGACATAGTTAATAAAATTCACATTCCTTCATCTTGATTAATTTCTTGCAACTTTGTGCCCTTTCCCTTTAAAACTAGGTTTTCCCTTAGCCTTCCCGTTAGTGTGGAACTTAGTTTTATGCATAGATTTTTCATAGTCATACATGATTTTTCAAATATTATCCTCCATGTTTTTTGGCTCATAAAACATTATTTTGTCCCTAAAATCATATGGTAATCCATTGAGGAACCTCTATATTTTCACCTTTTCATCCTAGATGTAAGGAACATACATTGATAACTCTAAGAATATGTCGGTTTATTCATTAGATATTAATTCCCCTAATTTTTCCTCATAGTAATATTTCACCTTCTTGTTATAGTACCTTTAAGATAGGTACTTCTCCTAGAAATACCTTTCAAACTTTTTCGAGGACAACTCTTTCTCTATATTTTTTTGTTTCCTTCATACACATAGAGTAATAATGCACTCTAAATTACTTCTTCATTCCTAGTAACCATGCTCTTTATTCGTCATCCTTGATTACTGCTCCATAAAATACAAGAGGTTTTTCCTTTTTAAATTATTTTTCATTACATCCTTCTCTTTCCTCCTCCGCTGGGAACGTATCTTAGTTGGAACACTAGATTTTTTATCCTAACTTCTTATCCTTCTCTATGGAGTACTTAGTGGAGTTTCACCTCTCAACGTATCTTCACTTTTCTACCTATTTCATTTCTTATATTTTCTTCCTTCTACACCATTAGTCCTTAATTCATGCTTTCCAAATCCTGATGGAATTTTCCTATACTTATGCCTTCTTGGTTAACTAGAACCTAGCTCATGTTGCTTCTATCTTTACAAATCTCACCAGATTTGTAATATAATTTCATTTAATTTTGTCTGCTTCTGCTAATCTTTGAAAATATTCCCATTGTCCACCTAAAAATTTCTCATCTTAACCATTAAAATTCTAAGGGGTCCATCTAGTCAGGGGATTCCTTCTCTCCCATATTTCCTAATAATTAAGAGGAAAAGATTAAGAGAAACAAAAATAGGTAGTAATCATGAGATATGAAACATATAACACCTACAAAAATTCATAACCCATGAAAATTAAATCTTTTAATTTAAAAAAATCCACCTGTGAAGATGCTCCTTGCATAATGGATAAAGGGGCATCCTCAATTGGAGGTTTGTTTGGATTATTTACCTTGCAATTGTGTTTTTTCCCTCTTTGTATAAGCTAGTACTATGGTCCTTGAGAACAATAAGAAAACCAGAAAATGGAGAGAAATGTTTGAATAGGGAACTCTCAAATATCACCGAATCATAATTTTGATGATGATAATGGTCATGGTGAAATGACGAGAGAAAATCTCCCTATTTGTAATAAAATCCTAGGTTAGATTTGATGTGATGAAATAATAAAATATTTGTTAGACAAAATCATGATCTATCCAATTTTGGTATTTTAGTATTATTTGTGAGAGTAAAATGTCAGATAAATGGGTGAATACCCTTTGTTTAGAGAACTAACTAAAAAAATGAATTATTGAGTTACTTAATAAAAATGTGTAAAATAATAAGAAATAATTAATAATAATAAAAAAAGAATTTATTAAATTACTTCTAGGTGAAATGGTCAAATAGGTTATAAAAAATTTATAAATATTGATTTAATAATTTATTTCTATGAGAATGTTTAAAGGATTAAATAATAATCAATAGAAAAATTATTTACTGAATTATTCCTATGGAAGCAAAAAATGTGAGCGAAAATATTTTGAATTATTTTCACTTTAATGGGTGAGAATATGAGAATAGCATAAAATTAATGAATATATGGGTTATGGTCACGTGGTAAATTAATTAACATGAATAACTTAGGAAACATGGTTCTTTGGGCTTGTACTGTTGCCTCCCACCCCCATGGACTTCACATGTAGATGGGAGATGTTACTTTTAGTTAACCCAACCTCGAAGGTGTCATTATGGAAATGTGGTTAAAGAATTCATTTCCTTCCAAGGATAGTAGAATTACCTTGGCTAACACCATTGCATTCAACTCTTCAAGAACGTTTTGGCAATATCAAAATTACCTCAATATGACTCCTAGATTGAAATTTATGCTCCCTTGAAGATTGACTAGTTAGATAGTTCCTATGGCACTTCATTAGCCAATGGATCAGCCACCATATGGTTTAAGCCTTTAGTTAAAGTTAATAGGAGCACCCCTTGCCTCCTTGATAGATAACAAGATATGTTTCCAGCACATTTCACCTTATTTAACAATCAGTTCCTTCATCACAACTTTTATTAATAGCTCCCCCAACCAAGAATGATTCAAAATGTGCCCCACCCCAGGGATGAGTCAACCATACTAAATGATTAGCTATAAGGCACAAATGGACACCTTCCCATCTAGGGGTGTTTATATTGGTGTCAGAATCTTTTTCACTCATGCGAAGAGACAATGAAGATCCTTATGGATATTTTAATGGGCATGACTGAAGATGATAATGCATTATACAACACCACCTGGCATCAATGTGTTCATGTAGAGTCTAAGTCCTCCAACTCTACATCACTCTACCTTCACAATTTCTTGTTCATATCATCCTACCACTTGGAATCCTCTATCAGTGTCACATACAATTCAAAAGTAAGGCACTTGACCATCCTAAGGGGTCATTTATGCCTTCCATCTATCACGTCAATAGTCTGCCACATCAGTAACCCGTTGATTGCCAAAATGGACCATAATCAACATTAGGGAGATAACCCAACTAGGGCCCTAATTAGGCCCTTATCTGTTTGGGATGGTGATTCCAACTGGTTAAAATGGGTCAAGCTACCCCTTTATCTAAAACCAACCTAAACTAATGTTAGGTTAATATAACTAATATAAAATATAAGCTAACTTTAAAATTATTCTCTACCTTCTAATGTATGATATTTCTTGTTGTCACAAGAAGATAGAAAATAAAGAATTACCTACTTGTAGCTACTTGAAGAAGGTAATCCTTTAAGTTATTTGAAACGAGGGCTCAAAAAAGCCACATGAATGGTTCCTCCTATGAATGGTGACTTAAAAAAATGTACTTAATTAAACAAAACACAAATGCATTCTAGTCTAAACACATACAAAAAAACTAAATCTATTCTCTCTTGATCAAGAGAAAGAAAAGTCCTAATCTCAATCACGAGAAAGGTATTAAAGGAACCAAAGATATGATTTGCAACTACTCAAGCAAATATGTGTTGGGACAATTAATTGTTCTAAAGAAGTAACCAACTAACACATATTAATTTGTTAATCCGAGGTTTCATATGGTTATTCCAGGGTTGTCTGCAAATTATATCGAGGAGATAGTATTGAAACAAACAGTAACTAATTCTCTAACAACAAGAAAAGTAATTGCAATGAAAGAATCAACTCCTAACTTGAAACAGGCATTAAAAAAATATATCTCTCACGTAAACTATATCTTATATAAATGATTCAAAAATATCAAATTCTAATTAATCTTGCAAGAAATAACATGGAAATATATGAAATGCTAATATGATACATAAGGAACAAAAATCATGTAACTGAAGGAAAAACACTAAGAAACTATACTCGGTGGAATAGATAAGAATAAATAACATGAAAAGAAACAAAACTAATGTAGAAAGATCAATGATCTAGAGATAACCTTCAGGGAATGATAGTAAAACAACAACAATTATAAATCTACTTATCTGAAAAGTAATCCATGCAAACCAATATCATGGATATCAATATTATCCCTAAAGTAAAGAACACGTTTTTAAATTAATCTAACAGATCGATTATTAACATAAAGAGGTAAAATGTGAATTTAGTGATGCAAGTGAAGACAACGCCTCATTCAAGAGTAAGCTCAATATACTAGTAATTCCTCGTAGGAGAGATTTGAACAAATTAACTCTCAACATCATAAAATTGCATTATATTCTAAAAGAATGATTACAACACTTCAACGAGTTTACTAAATGTATGTAAAAATATTACATCCAAAAATATCCCTTTCGAGACATAAGTCCCCATCTTTATACCACAATCATGGATGATAAAAATAGTAAATATTCTAACAAAGATAAATCCTCAGAATCTAAATATTCTAAGGATGCTCGCTTTTAGTTACAAAAGATTCTGAATATCACCCAGATGAGAGAACCAAGGGGTTCTTCCCAAAAAAAATTTCTCATATAATAATCAAGTTCGCTTTTTGCTATAGTTGGATGAGATATCATTGCGTTATTCAATTTTACCATGAACAGATCAGGAAGCAATATCGAGTTCTAGCTATCTCACAACCCTTGTTCATAGTACCGATTCAATCATAAGAAAATAGTTTTTTTTCAATCAAAATAGTTCATCAGAAAGATTAAATAGTAAAATTAAATTAATTCCTTCTAACCCCTATGTTATACAAGTTAGTATATCATAAATATAAGAAAAAGACAAGAAAACAATATTAAAACTAAGAAATAGTAAAAGGAAATCATGACAATTGTGAGGCGCAACATCACCCCCAAACTAACCTTTTTGCATGTCCTCATGAAAATAAATAATTAAAATGTAAGGAAATTGAGGATTAGGATTTATAGGTTCTTCTCCTCTGAGCCTGAATCCACTCCTAATTTATATTTCTTGGAAAAACACATACTTACCTACCTTTGATGGTTCATAATCAAACTTCTATTAAGACTAAGGACACCAAATCATCAGGCTCATGTACATGCATCCCCTCCATTTGATCCCATATTCCATCACAATGTTTACATAATCTTGTACTCTATACATATCTTGCTGAAAATTACATAAGCCAAAAGATTCCCTATTTTTTATTTCTTTGGATGACACTTGCCATGTTGGCTCCACAGATAGATTCATATTTTATGTCTTCTAGTTGTTCCCATCCTAAGTGTTATACCTCATAATGAATTTTCCCATGTGAGGGAGCAACATCAGACTTCTATATAAAGAAATTATGGTGAAGAAATGTAGTAAAGGGATTTCCTGGCTCACCCCTAACCCAAAGATCAATATTATGCTCTATTCACTAAAAAGTGTGATAGGAATTTTCCACTTTATCTAGTTTAATGAAAATAATATAAAATCTCGGAATTAGAAATCCCTGATGAATGGGACAATGTTTTAATTTACATGTTCTTCCAAAAGAAAGTTGTGTGTGTAGAGTTTGCATAAGATATATATTTTTTTTCTCATCTTGCCTGTGGAAAACAATGATGAAATCTAGCACATTATTCAATTCATATGGTTGCAAACATTGCATAGCCTTGGCTTTGAGAAAAAAATATTGTTCAAGTAGAAAAAAGCATAATTTCATACTAGAGATATACATGCTAAAGCATCTGTGTAAAATAGAAAATTTCATCTCTTTGTTCTATGATCTTACAAATACGTTGCTTCAAGGCCTAAATTTTCTTTTTGGCGTCTCTTAATTTTTCACATGTTTCATCCTTTGTCATGGTTAGTTCCTAAAACTATTGGATTTTTTTTTTATTGCCTCTAATGAAATACTTCTCTTTGATATCTAGCTATGGTATCTATATCTTCTGCCATTATTTCATCTGGCACCTTTATTGTATCTTCTACAATCGACAGGGTATAAGGAGGTACAACATCTGGTTATGTTCCTTTCTCAATAGAAATAGGTACGACATTATTTTGAGTCTGAGATTCAAGAAAAATAGGTGGAGGATCAATCTAAACCTCTTCTTCAATAAATATATAAGCAAAATAAGTTTGGGTTCCTACTTCAGTAGGAACAAGAAAAATATCAGTTTAAAAAAATACTTCGATGGAAACAGGTACGAAATTAGTTTGAGTTTCAACATTATGGGTTTCTTTCTTCCTATCATCACTTCCATGTTTCTCTACAACTTTATTTCCATGACCCTCATGAAACTTCCTGCCAGACTGCAATTATTTTATCAAATTTTTCACTTTTCTCTATAATCTATCATTTTCTCTCCTCTGTATAATAAATTCCTTGATAAGTTTGCATTTTACTTTACCCTTCACAACTATGGTACCTCCAATTATTTATGAAGAATCTTTGGAAAGGAATTTTGAAGTTAGAGGACAGGAAATAAATGTTGTTGCTTCTTAATATTCAATAGTATTTATTTGGGTAGAATCAACTATTATAGGATCGATGGGTGAGTTACCAACTTCCATTGGAAGTCTATTAATCATGGGTTCTGAGAAATAGTTAACAAGAGGGTCAATATGACGTCCATTTGGAGGAACAACATTAAGTTCTCTACTATCATAAATCATGTATTTTAAAGGAAATTATAGATCCATGTCTTCCAGAGAAGATGGTTCTAATATAGTGGGAATAAAATCCCCATAGCATTTTTGAGTATAAATAGCTTAAAACCCATCAAATGACTCTAGAATGATGCTAGTCAGTGACTCAACATAAGGAGTTGCAAATAGAGAATTAGGTGAGGAATTATGATTGGAGGTTGCCCAAATGATTTGCAGGCTATTCCATTGTAAGGGTCGTTGCCTCCCCTAAGTTCACTATTTCCACTTGATTTTCCAATCCTTCTAATCCAAGAACCACCTCTATTTTGTATCCTTCCTAGGTTAAATTTATTTGTTCTAGGACTGATGAATCCTGATCTAGGTTCTCTTTAGGGGCTTTTTGTTGTGTCCCTTCCTCATCAGACAATTCTTGAGTTAATTTTTTTTTTTCTTACTGCTCAGGAGGGATTTTGGAACTCTATCCGTACTAAATTTTAACCAGTTTGGTTGGCCTTCTCCTCTTTTTGGAAAAAGAGGCCAAAAATGATGCTACTCGCTTCTTTGCTTGACTAATTTTCAAAGGATTTGTATTATCAAGCTATAGAACTTCTTGTGAAACATATGTTGTCATTTAGGATTTATTTTGGTTGGCCTAATTGTCTCTTCCTGTCTTCTCATTATCAGCTCAAATATTTCGAGATGTTCTAGAAATTGCTTACCCTCCTAAGGGAAATTTTCGTTCACCCCTAGGGTTTTCTAGGGATCCATCCCAACTCTATTGAATTTGATTGACCAAATAGTAGTGTAATGAGACTATGATGGCTAATAACTGATTCTTGGCTTTTAAACATTTTAAATCTACCAGTAGTTTCATGCTATAGTGAATGCATAAAATATAGACGGTTCAAAAGTAGTTTTTATCTTAGAAATGATATTGACTTAATATGATGACCTCACACTACATTGTACCTTCTGTCACAAGTGACCTACCATTGAATAATTTTTGCTAACTCTTCCAAAGTTATGGAAGCTTCCTTGGGTTATACCCTTTCCCTTTCTTGACTAATTATTCTCGAGGGTTTGAAAATAGAAGCTCTACATTTTGTAGCGAGCTGGTGCACATCATACAACTTCTTCCCCTCTAATGAGAGGACTATTTCCTTTCCTATTACTTATTATCTTACCTATATCTCCACATTTCGTAACATTGCCTCTCCTGCATTCAGATTCTACATAAATTTCAGTGCGACTTCATTTTCGAATCCTTGTAATTTTCAAAAAAAATCTATCCATCCTGCTCGATTCAAAATACTACCTTCCTCCTCCATGGTCTACAATTAGATTAGTTCATGGCATGCTAAATGGCCTCACATTTTTTTTTTTCCAATGATGAATGATTTTCATATGGAAAAAATGAAGTTCAGAGGTAGCAATGTTGTGAAAAATATCTATGTTCAGTGGACATAACATGAAATGATGCCTTCTCAGGAATTCAATGAACATAACATGCAACAACACCTTCTCGATGTTGGGTGTGTGTTATATTATTTCATTGAATAGTATCATGCATGGGGGCTCACAAGGGGGGCAATAGCCCCTCCTTTTTTGTTGCACCAGGCACAAAAGGCAGGTCACAAGGGGGGTGGCAGCCCCCCCTATCCAGGGGTTTGTAGGGGGCGGGTAGCCCCCTACACAGGGTCTGGGGCAGCGCACTGGGAAAAAAAAATTGGACCCTATTTTAGGTGGGCAGACGTGCCTATGGTTTTTTGCATGGGTTTGCACATGATTTCAGGTCATGATTGTTTTCTAGCCCTGGTATTTTGTATATCTAGTCAAGGGAACTACGATTATGTTCTAATCCAGGGTTAATGGATTGTGGTTTATGAATGCTTCAACATGTACATATATGTGTTGAAACACTAAAAGAAACATAATGAAAAATCAAGGTGGTAGTCCTAATTTGGGATCGAGGGGGAAAAATCTATGTGTATATATGTTTTATGTTTTATGCTCTCGCGATTTTTTATTTTATTTTTTTAAGAATTCATTTGTAGATAATTTTTGTACAAGTTTAAAACCTATATTTGGTATCAGATTTGTTTTGGCTTCAAGGGGAATACTTTTCTATATATTGGTTTTTGCTCGGGCCTATGGTAGACCCTCCTCAATGGGAGATATGCAGGATCGATCCTTGTAGTGAAAGAAGATGGTGAGCAATGGAAAGATAGAGATCGAGAAAATTAATGGTTAGAGTTTTGAGTTGTGGAAGCTCAATATGGAGGATCTGCTGGAGGATAAATATCATTGGATCACGGTAGATCCGAGTACTAATGTAATATCCCGTTTCGGGGATATCTCTAAAACACGGTAAACTCCAACCAGAGATGGACTGGGAGGGCATTTACCAGATATTCCGCCTCTGAAAAGAGGACGAGATCCGTAGGCTACCTAGCCCTTTCCAGACTCTATCTAAGAGTGAAAGATAAACAAACCAAGTGGTATAGAACTAGAATGCTCAAGAATATATAAAAATAACAATGCAGTAGAAATATAATAGCATAGAAAGACTATATGGCAACTCATCCAGAAACATAGAGAGGAAATTCTAAGCCATTTTATTAAACTGAGAAATATAACGAAGTAAAATAGGTGATCAGAGTGATGGCACCTAAACTTGCTCAAGGCAAGAGAAGAAATACTCTCATAATACACTAGAAATGGCTGCTCTCTGAACTGCGTCCCAGCTGCTGGAAAACTGCCGTGTAGTTGCTAGTGCTAGAATGAACTGAAGACTAGGGGATGTTCCCCTTTCCAGAATGAGCTGAAAATATGGAAATCTCCTCCACTCACCAATCTTGACAAAACCCAGAGACCATACAAAAAATGGTTGACCTCCTAAAAACACCCCCTTGGGGAATTACGCTGGCCTCCAAGGCTCTACGCAGAGGCTAAATGAGAATGAATGAAACACCACCTCAAAATCCACCAAATCCTCCCACAGGCAAAGGCCGATCCTCTGCTCAAAATCTTGGCTCAATCTCCTGTAGAAATCCCGATCCAGAGCACCTCCAAGATGGATTGCTTCCTCCCTCTCAATGACTGCGTAGTCTCTATAAAATTCCAGCTCCGCAACAAACCCAAACACCAAAAAATCTCACAAAATAATGAAAAAATAACCTTTCCCAAGTAGGCACTCGAAGTCCCCCGGGACTAAGGGCGAGATATCTGACCGAAGACACTCAATGCACTAAATAGTGCTATAAACAGGCTAAACAACCAGCGTGCTCAAGAAGACAAAATGTCCAACTCAATATCATCAACAATAGAATGAATCAAATGAGAAGGCTCCCCCCCCCCCCCTTTTATAAAATTGGCCTTCCTCCAACCCTAAGGCCCATCTCCTCAACGTAGCCTCCCTCTCTTGCCACGTGCTCTTCCTCTCCTGCGCAGTAGCTTCTAGAGCATACATGGGCCCCTTCTCTACATGGTGCTTGGCCCCCCTTAGCTCCCCCTTAAGTCACAATGTTGTGCTACTAGGAGGGTTTTTTATTCCACTTAAATGAGTTAGACCCTCTCCACTCACTTTTTATTTATTTATAAACTATAGATGGCAAAAATGAACAAAATCGAATATTCTAATTAGCTGTCGCTAATTAGGAATATTACAGTCTCCCCTGGAAAAAATTTTCTTGTCTTCAAGCAACTGAAGTGATGGATGCTGCAAAATCTTCTCACTTTCCCAAGTGGCATCCTCATCCAGCAAGTTCTTCCACCTCACCAAGAATTCTCGAACTGTCCTGCTTCGTAGCTGCCTCTCCCTGGTATCAATAATAGCCTCTGGCTACAACACCAAGTGCCCCTCATCATTTATGGGTGGTAGCTCCTCTGTCACTGTCACCTGCTGCCCCAACGCCTTCTCTAGGCATGATACATGAAAAACATTGTGGATCTTGCTGCCTTGGGGCAGCTCCAACTCATACGCAACCTGCCCAATCCTGCGTATCACCCTGTATGGCCCATAAAAGCGAGGCTTGAGCTTCTCATCTCCCTTCTTCTTCAGTAACGACTGTCGGTATGGCTGTAATCGTAGGTAGACCAAGTCTCCTACCTCAAACTGTCTCTCCACCCGACCTCTGTCAGTGTACAGCTTCTGTTGGTTTTGTGTTGTAGCCATATTGTCCTTGAGAGCTCGGAGAATGTCCTGACTCTCTTGGATCAAAATCTTGGCTCTAGGAGGCTTGCTAGCACCGAACATCACATCAGAAAAAGATAAGGAATGATACCCATACAAAGCATAAAACGGTGACATACCAATGGACATGTGATGTGTCGTGTTGTAGCAGTACTCCCCCAAATGCAACCACTTCAGCCATGCTCACTGCTTCCCACTGACATAGTTACGCAAGTAGCCCTCCATCCACTTGTTAACTATCTCCATATATCCATCCATCTGTGGGTGATAACTAGTACTCGGTGTCAACTCCATCCCTACTAGCCAGAAAAGCTCCTGCCAAAATCCTCCCATGAATCGATTGTCCCTGTCACTAATGATGGTCTTAGGAATACCATGCAGCCTAAAAACCTCTCTGAAGAATAGCTTGACCACCTATGCTTCTGTGTAATGCATGGGTATGGCGAAAAAGTGTGCATAATCTGTCAGCTGATCAATGACGACAAAGATACAATCCTTGCCCTGCACCATGGGCAACCCTATGATGAAGTCCATCGATATGCTCTCCCATTTCCCCTCCAAAATGGGAAGAGGCTGCAACAATCCTGCGGGATGGCTCATCTCCCCCTTGTTCCTCTAACAAACATCACACTCCCTGATGTGTTGGAGTACGTCCTCCTTGAGGCCCTTCCATGACAACCTCTCTCTAATGGCCCTGTAGGTTTTGGTAAACCCCTCATGACCTACCAATGGAGAATCATGTGATGCCTATAGTATCTTATTCTTAAGCTGAGATCCCTCAGTCAAGAAGATCCTGTCCCTGTAGTAGATGATCTCATCAACCACCCTGTACCTGTCATCCGCCACCTGTCCATCCAGCACCTCACATGCAAATCTGTCCTTGGAGTACTCCACTAAAATTCAAGCCCTCCTATCTGTATCCAAGCTCATAAGATATAACATGGCTGGTCTACGTGAAAGGGCATCTGCTACCATGATATTCTTACCCTTGACATACTCAATCTCAAAGTCATATGCTTGGATCTTACTGATCCACTTTTGCTGCCTCTCCTATAGCTGCTTCTGCTCCAAAAAGAACATGAGGCTATTGTGATCAGTCCTCACCCTAAACCTGTTCCCTACCAAATACTGTCAGAATTTGGCCAAGGCATGCATAATGACCAACATCTCCTTTTCGTATATAGAATACAACCTCTCGTGCGGAAGGAGCTTCTGGCTTTCAAAGGCTATAGGGTGTCCCCCCTGCATCAATACTGCACCGATCCCCTCTCCCGATGCATCACAGTCCAAGACAAATGGCTGCATAAAATCCGGTAATGCAAACACTGGGAAGCTACTCATCATATCCTTGAGCCTATCAAACGCTCGTTGCGTTGTATCTGACCAACTGAATGCCCCCTTCTTCGTCAAATCTGTAAGGGGTGAAGCAAGCTATGAGAAACCTTTAACGAAAT
Source organism: Pinus albicaulis (assembly GCA_034641835.2). Classification (NCBI taxonomy): domain Eukaryota; kingdom Viridiplantae; phylum Streptophyta; class Pinopsida; order Pinales; family Pinaceae; genus Pinus; species Pinus albicaulis. The sequence goes on along the minus strand of JAXQQM020089213.1, from coordinate 17,822 downwards.
TCCTGTAATAAGTACATATACCAATGAACCCTCGAAGTTTCGTCACGTTCCTCGGCTTTGGCCAATCTCTAATGGCCTTAATATTCTCCTCATAGAACCTCACTTCGTCCACTCCAATAATGTGGCCCAAATACAACATCTCCCTCATCCCAAACTCACACTTGGAGAGCTTAGCATAGAATTGTTGCTCTTCCAAGATGTGTAGTACTGCCTCTATATACTAGAGATGCTCCTCCCAAGTCCTGCTATATATGAGTATGTCATCAAAGAAGACCAATACAAACTTCCTCAGGTGACCATGGAAGATATGGTTCATGCAAGACTGAAAAGTAGCTGGTGCATTGGTTAGCCCAAAAGGCATAACCAAAAACTCAAAGTGCCCATAATGACATCTGAAGGCGGTCTTGGGAATGTCCTGTTCCCTCACGCGAATTTGATGGTACCCTGATCTCAAATCAATCTTCAAGAAGAACTTGGCTCCTCTCAGCTCATCCATCAACTCGTCGAACCTGGGTATAGGATACCTTTTCTTCAGGGTCTTCTTGTTCAGGGCCCTGTAGTCAATGCACATCCTCAGGGTGTCGTCCTTCTTCTTCACCAACACCATGGAAGAATTAAATGGAATCGTGCTCAATCTGATGTGCCCAAGAGCCAGCAACTCCTGGATGACCCAGTCAATCTCATCCCGATAGGGTTTGGGATGCCCATACGGGGTAGTAATCACCACGTGAATGCCCTGCTCAAGCTCAATGGTGTGCTCGAACCCTCGGTCCGGTGGTCGACCTGGTGGTATATCCCCAAACACTGCATCATACCTGTTAAGGATGGCCTGTATGTTAGGATGAACTGCCTGACCTGTGGTCTCTGCCTCTGATGCCCGCAACTCAACTACCCACTCTATGTCTCCCTTTCGGAAGTCTATCTCCATCCGGTGTACTGAAACTGTCTGAGGTGGGTAAGTGTGCATCCCGCGGATCTTCTCATGCTTCCCGGTCTTCTTGTCATCCCACTCCATCTCTAAGGCCTCCCAATCCATGGTGACCTTCCCCAGAGTAATCAACCACTAAACACCCAATACCACATTGGTATCTGGTATGTTGACCACGAAAAAGTGATCGTTCACGGTGTAGGTACCCATCGTCATTGCCAACTTTGGAACATACCAGGCACAATGCATCGTCTGGGCTCCTGGGACCAAAACTGAAAATCTATCAAAGCTCTCGGTTGGTATACCTCTCCACTCGACCATCTGTGCATCAATGAAGTTGTGGGTTGCCCCAATATCAACCAAAACTGACACTCGTTGGCCACGTACTGTCCCTTGTATGCATAGCGTCAAATACTTGGGAACTCCTCGCAAGGTTGCAAGGGTCCCTCCTGTGGGTGCAAAAGTTGCACCTCCTCTCCCTGGAGGTGGAGGTGGAAAATGATCCTGGGCTGTCTGACTATCTCTTGCCTCCTCATCCTCCTCCTCATCCTCTTCCCCGATATCATCAGAGAAGACCTCAATGAAGTGTACTTTGCCAACAGCACACCTATGCCCTGGTGCCCACGGCTCCTGACAAGTGAAGCACAGCCGCTTCTTCCTCAACTCCCTCCTGGCATCATCATCTATCTGTGCCCATCCAGGATTCCCCTTTTGAGGCAGAATCCTCACATCCTTCCCCTTGGGCTAGAAACCCTGTCTCTAGGGGTAAGGTGTCTGAGTCCTGGGCAATGCATCTTGTAAGTCTCGGGTCCTGCTAATAGCATCCCAAAGTGTCGCTGGTCTAGTAGATCTGACTAGACCCTGAAGTAGCTCTACTAACCCCTCCACAAACATATAGATCATCCGTGCTGCGGATAGATCTAGCACCATCACGGAAACCCTCAAGAAATATGCAATATATGTCTCTAGGCTCCCAGTCTTCTTGAGCCTCGTCAGCTCAACAAAGTGTTGTCCCGGATCCCTCCGGTCAAATCACTCCATCAACTTCTTAGTAAACTCAGCATATGTCGTCACTGTAGAATGTCCGAGTGTGACCATCCCATGGAACCACTGGGCCTCACCATCCAAATGTAATGTCACCACCTTTATGGCCTCTGTCTCCAACATCTGGTTAAGCTGGAAATAGATTTCCAGCTTCTCCACCCAAGACTTTGCTGAACGATTTGATGAGCCATCAAACGTATGCAAATGGAATCTGCTAGATGTGCGGTGGGTATCTCCATCATGATAATGTCAGTGCCCTCTATGATGGTCGCAAGGTCTACTGTCCCACTGGAGCTGACCAAAATCCTGAAATGAGAGAGCATCCCTGAACTCCTACCCATAGGCCTAATACTCTACAAAATACTCGCCTATGTGTCCGGGCTCTACCTCCTGCTGGGCTCCTGCCCCTGTGTCTGCTCCCAAGAAAGTGGGCATGGTAGAGCGGGTAGGTGCACGTGAAGCCATCGGCTAAGAAGTATCACGTTGAGCAGGACCATGCTCTGGAAAATGATGGGATGTACCTAATCCCTCTCCTACCTGGAAAACCCATGGGGTCTCATGCTATCTATCCTCTACAGTGCTGAATCTCTGACCCATCACCTCAATCTATCTAGCTAAATCCTGCACTGATTTGAGGAGTGCCTTCCCAAACTATTTGGCCTCTGTGTCATCTACCATCAGCCCTCTCTGCTCTAAATCTAATACAGGCTCCTCTTGCTCTGCGTCTGTCCCAGGCTCTCTCTCCTGCTCTCTGTCCACCACCTAAACACATTATCCCTCTCCGTAGGTATTCTCCAACCTACGCTCATAGTCTATGTACTTCTTGCCTCTATAAGAAATATATGGTCTCTTCCCCAGTGCCATAGACCATAGGCTGAGCGAGAACTATGCTCTGATACCACTGTAATATCCCGTTTCGGGGATATCTCTAAAACACGACAAACTCCAACTAGAGATGGACTAGGAGGGAATTTACCAGATATTCCGCTTCTGAAAAGAGGACGAGATCCGGAGGCTACCTGGCCCTTTCCAGACTCTGTCTATGAGTGAAATATAAAGACACCAAGTGGTATAGAACTAGAATGCTCAAGAATATATAAAAATAACAGTGCAGTAGACATATAATAGCATAGAAAAAATGTATGGCAACTCATCCAAAAACATAGAGAGGAAATTCTAAGCCATTTTATTAAACTAAGAAATATAATGAAGTACAATAGGTGATCAGAGTGATGGCACCTAAACTTGCTCAAGGCAAGAGAAGAAATACTCTCAGAATACACCAAAAATGGCTGATCTCTGAACTGCGTCCGAGCTGCTGGAAAACTACCGTGTAGCTGCTAGTACTAGAATGAACTGAAGACTAGGGGTTGTTCCCCTTTCCGAAATGAGCTGAAAATCTGGAAATCTCCTCTACTCACCAATCCTGACAAAAGCCAAAAACCATATCAAAAATGGTCGACCTCCGAAAAACACCCCCTTGGGGAATTACGCTGGCCTCCAAGGTTTTGTGCAGAGGCTAAATGAGAATGACTGAAACACCACCTCAAACTCCACCAAAATCCTCCCACAGGCAAAGGCTGATCCTCTGCTCAAAATCTCGGCTCAATCTCCTGCAGAAATCTCGGTCCAGAGCACCTCCAAGATGGACTGCGTCCTCCCTCTCAGTGACTGCGCAGTCTCTATAAAAGCCCAGCTCCAGAACAAACCCAAACAACAAAACCTCTCACAAAATACTAAAAAAATAACCTTGCCTGAGCAGGCACTCGAAGTCCCCTGGGGCTAAGGGTGAGATCTTCGATCGAAGGCACTCAATGCACTAAACAGTGCTGCAGACAAGCTAAACAGCTAGCATGCTCAAGAAGACAAAACGTCCAGCTCAATATCATCAACAAAAGAATGAATAAAATGAGAAGGCTCCTCCACCTTTTATAACGTTGGCCTTCCTCCAACCCTAAGGCCCATCTCCTCAATGTAGCCTCCCTCTCTTGCCACGTGGTCTTCCTCTCCTACGCAGTAGCTTCTAGAGCATACGTGGGCCCCCTCTCTACATGGTGCTTGGCCCCCCTTAGCTCCCCCTTAAGTCACAACGTTGTGCTACTAGGAGGGTGTTTTATTCCACTTAAGTGAGTTAGACCCTCTCCACTCAATTTTTATTTATTTATAAACTATAGATGGCAAAACTGAACAAAATCAAATATTCCAATTAGCTGTCGCTAATTAGGAATATTACAACTAAACCAACGACAATGTCCGATGAAGAGTGGGCGAAGTTGGATCAAAGGAAAATACCATAATACGTTTGTGTATCTCAGATTTGGTAATGTTGAATGTATTTGTGGGAAGCTACAGTGAATACTTTGTGGGTCAAGTTAGGGACTTTGTACCAATCTAAGTCTCTGGTGACTAAATTGTTCCTGTGGAAAAAGTTTTATAACCTTAGGATGAAGGATGGAGACTCGATGACATAGAATCTGAATGCATTCAATACAATGGTAAGTTAGTTTTGATCTATTGATATTAAAATCTCAGATGAATATAAGTGCATAATTTTTTTGTATTCTTTACCAGATTCATGGGACAGTCTGGTTATTTCAATAGCTAGTAATACAACTACCTTGAATTTTGATGAAATTTTCTCATCCTTACTGTCGGAGGAAATGAGAAAGAGAAATATGGAGGACTGGAATGGAGATGTCATATCTGTACGAGGAAGGCCCCAACATAGAAACAAAAATAATTTTTCGAGTGGGAGATCTAAATATAGAGGGGGATCTAAATCTCCAAGAAATTCTGTAAAGTTGTGCTGGAAATGCGAAAAGGAAGGGAACTTAAAAAAGGACTATAGATCTAAATCTTTTGAGAAAGGAAAGGGATCTGATGATGCTCCTTTTTAGAGCAAAAAACCACCTCAGATGAAGGTAGGGATGTGTATTTGGTTTCTTCTTCAAATACACATGTATATCATGAGGCATGGTTTATTAACTGAGGTGCATCCTTTCACTTCACTCCCCATAGGGAGTGGTTCTGCGAGTATGAAAAGTATGATGGTGGTGATGTCTTCTTAGGGGATGATAAGAAGGACAGAATCATCCGATGTTGAAAATTGAAGTTGGAGCTCCAATTTCCAATGATTATAACACTTCTTGGTCTTCTACATATTCCTACATTGGCTAGAAATCTTATTTATGTAAGAAATATGGATCATGCAGGTGTAAAAACAATGGTCGAGAAATATACCTGCAAGATGGTTCGAGGAGAACTGGAATTAATGTATTGAGTTTGGATTTGAACTCTATATAAGCTTTAGGGTATCACTGTTATTTACGAGTGCAACAATTATGTGGTTCTTGAAAGTGGAGCGGAAAGCATAGTGGTCTCTGGAGAAAAGACCATGCTATGGCATCAAAGGCTTGGACATATTGGAGAGAAGGGCATTCAGATACTACATGGTAATGGTATGGTAGAAGGTATGTCTAATTGCTCTCTAGATTTTGATTTCTATGAACATTGTGTATATGGGAAGACGATTTGGGTGAGTTTTCCTTTTGGTGCTAAGAGGGTGAACAAGATATTAGAGCTTGTGTATAGTGATGTGTTTGGACCTGTGTCAGTTCCATCACTAGGTAAGTCTTTGTACTATGTTTTATTCATAGATGACTTCTCAAGGAATACATGGATATATTTTTTGAGGAAGAAATCTGAAGTCTTTGATAGATTTAAATAATTTAAGGCTTTGTTGGAAAACCAAACAGAGAAGAAGATAAAGGTGTTGAGGATATATAGTGGTGGAGAGTTCTACAAGAAGGAATTTGAAGAGTTCTATAAGAAGTGTGGTATAGCACGACACAAGAATACTCCATACACACGTAAAAAAAAGGAGTTGCAGAAAGAATGGACATAACGCTGATGGAAAATGAAAGAAGCATGCTCAGTGGTATCGAGCTTGGACAATAATTCTTGGTAGAGGCAGTGGAGACTGCATGTTACCTGGTTAGCATATCACCTTCATTAGTGTTGGAGGATAAGACTCCACATGAGGTATGGACTGGTAATAAAACCCTCTCTTTCACATTTGTAGGTATTTGGATGTGATGCATATGTACATGTTTCAAAGGACAAAAGGAACAAGTTGGATAATAAATCTGAAAGGTGCATCTTTATTGGGTATAAGGATGGTTGAAAATATTACAAGCTTTGGAACCCAAAAAAAGGAAGGTTGTGTACAGTTGAGATGTGGTGTTTAGAGAGGTGAAAGATGTTTTCAAACATGAATTCTTATTAAAGGAACCCAAGAAGAGAGAGTTTGAATAAAAGGAGGATGAATCAAACTCTACAACAGAACAATATTCGGAAGAGGAAGAGCCACAAACTCCAGTTGTGAGAAGATCACTTCAAGAAAGAAGGTGGAAATAAAGGTATAGTCCAACTGTTTTCTATTGAAATTTTTATTTATCTATCATTGATGATGATCCCATAATTGCTAGGGAGGTAGTGGATTTAGAGGATGGAAAAATCTAGAAGGAGGCCATGGTTGAAGAAATGGCATCCTTGAACAAAAGTGAGGCATGGGATCTGGTGGAGTTGTTTGCTCGAATGAAGCCCATCAGGAGAAAATGGGTGTTTAAGAAGAAGATGAATGTAGAAGGCAAGGTGGAGAAATACAAAGCTCAGTTGGTAGCAAAATTTTATTCCCAGGTGTTGGGAATTGATCTTGGCGATATTTTTTTCTCCTGTCGCCAAGGTTACTTATATTATATTAATTTTATCTATTGTTGCTGCATTTTATTTTGAGGTATAACAAATGGATGTGAAGACAATATTTCTTCATGGGGATATGGAAGAGGAGATCTAAATGAACCAAACTGAAGGATTTCAGTGAGGGGTAATAAAGAAATGGTATGCAGGTAAAAAAATTCTTTGTATGGGTTAAAACAGTCACCAAGGATGTGGTATCAGAAACTTGGTACCTATATATGGGGACTTGGATTCAACAGAATCTAAGAGGATCATTGTGTGTATTTTAAATTAAATGGTGACCACGTTATTTATTTTCTTTTGTATGTGGATGATATGTTGCTGGTTGGAAATGACAAAGAAATTATCCAGGATTTGCAGACCCAATTGTCCTCCAAATTTTACATGAAGGATCTTGGTGCAACAAACTATATTTTGGGCATGGAAATTAACAGAGATTGGGAAAATAGGAAGCTCTATTTAAACCATAGTAATTATGTCGAGACAATATTATAGAGGTTCAATATGCAAGATAGTAAACTGGTGAATGTTCCTATTCTTATAGGTGTAAAGCTGTCTTCTTCATAGTGTCCCAAGACACAAGGAGAAGAGAGGATACGTCATGTCTTACATATGCAAGTGGAGTGGGTAATCTCATGTAAGAAGAGGTCTATACTAGAGCATACATTCCACATGCAGTTGGAGTATTGAGCAGGTTTATGTCAAAACCAAGAAAGAGCATTGGACAATACTGAAGTTGGTTTTCAGATATTTTGGTGGCACTATTGATTATGGTTTGTGCTACCAAGGAAAACTAGGATTAGATAGAGTTTTGGAAATCTATAGTTTTGTTGATGCAAAGTGGGCTAGAGATGTGGACCAAAGAAGATCTACAAGTGGGTATGTGTTTAGCCTATTTGGAGGTGCAGTCAATTGGATTAGTAAAAGACAGTATGTAGTGTCTCTTTCAACTATAGAGGTAGAATACATGGCAGCTACTCATGCAAGCAAGGAAGCATTATGGTTGCAGAGATTATGTTCAAGTATGGGGTTGGTGCAACAAGCTATAAGGATAGATTGTGATAGCCAAATTGCAATTTTCTTGGCTAAGAACCCTGCTTATCATTCAAATACAATGAACATCGATGTTCAATATCAATTTGTGAGAAATATTGTTGAGGATAAAAAGGTGTTGCTGGTAAAGCTGGTGGACACTTTGAATAATGTTGTAGATGCATTGACGAAGTCTGTAATCACTCTAAAGTTCTCTTAGTGTAGAGAAACAATGGGTGTTGCCGGGCTAGACTAATGACTAAGCTCTCCTATGGTCCCCTGTGGAAATAAAAAAAAATGGTAGAATGGTGGGTGTGTGTTATATTATTTCCATGAATAGCTATGGTATCTCTATCTTCTGCCATTTTTTTATCCAACACCTTTATTGTATCTTCTAAAATTGACAGAGTATGAGGTACAACATTTGTTTGTGTTCCTTTCTCAATAGAAACAAGTATGGGATTATTTTGAGTCTCAAATTCAACAAAAACAAGTGGAGGATCAATATTAACCTCTTCTTTAATAAATATAGATGCAAAATAAGTTTGGGTTCCTGCTTCAGTAGGAACAACGAAAAAATCAGTTTAAAAAACTATTTCAATGGAAACAGGTATGAAATCATTTTGAGTTTCAACATTATGGACTTCTTTCTTCCTATCGTCTGCAAATATTTTATCAACTTTTTCACTTTTCTCTATAATCTATCATTTTCTCTCCTCCTTATAATAGATTCATTGATAAGTTTTCATTTTACTTTACCCTTCACAACTATGGTACCTCTAATTCTTCAGGAAAAGTATTTGGAAAGGAATTTTGAAGTTAGAGGATGGGAAATGAAGGTTGTTGCTTCATAATCTTCAATAGTGGTCATTTGGGTAGAATGAATTGTTATAGGATTGATAGGTGAGTTACCAACTTCCATTGGTAGTCTATCAGTCATGGGTTCTGAGAAATAGTTAAGAGGGTCAATCTGAGGTCCATTTGGAGGAACATTAAGTTCTCAATTATCATCAATTACGTATTCTAAAGGAAATTATAGATCCATGTCTTCCAGAGAAGAGGGTTCTAATATAGTGGACACAAAATCCCCATAGTCTTCTTGAGTAGAAATAGCTTCCAAATCATCAAACAGCTCTAGAATGATTCTAGTACGCGACTCAACATAAGGAGTTGCAAATAGAGAATTAGGAGAGGAATTATGATTTGAGGTTTCCTAAATGAGTTTCAGGCTATTCCATTGTAATGGACGTTGGCTGCCCTATATTTACTATTTCCACTAGATTTTCCAATCCTTCTAATGCTACGGCCACCTCTATTTCCTATTCTTCCTAGCTTAAATTTATTTGTTCTGGACTGATGAATCCTGACCTAGGTTCTCTTCAGGGGATTTTTTTTGTGTCCCTTCCTCATCAGGCAGTTCTTGAATTACTATTATTTTGGCTGACTGCTCAGGAGGGTTTCAGGAACTCTATCTCTACTCAATATTAACTAATCTAGTTGACCTTCTCCTCTTTTTGGAAAAAGAGGCCAAAAAGGATGCTACTCGCTTCTCTACTTGACTAATTTTCTGAGGAGTTGTATTTTCAAGCTATACAACTTCTTGTGAAGCATATCTTGTCATTTAGGATTTATTCTGGTTGATCTAACTGCCTCTTCCTGCCTTCTCATTATTGGCTAAAATATTTCCAGATGTTTGAGCAATTGTTTCACCTTCTAAGGGAAATTTTTGTTCACCCCTAGGGTTTCGTAGGAACCCATCCCAACTCTATTGAATTTGCTTCAAAATCCTCCCAAATAGCAGTGTAATGAGACCATGATGGATAATAACTTAATCTTGGTTTTTAATCTTTCTAAATCTACTAGTAGTTTCATGTTACAGTGAATGCATAAAATAAGGAAGGTTCAAAAATACCTTTTATCTTAGAAATGATATTAGCTTAAGATGATGAACTCACACTACATTATACCTTCCGTCGGAAGTGACCTAACGTTGAATAATTTATGCTAACTCTTCCAAAGTTTTGGAAGCTTCGTCGGGTTATACCCTTGCCCTTTCTTCACTAATTCTTCTCAACGGTTTGAAAATAGAAGCTCTACATTTTGTAGGGAGATGGTACACTTCATACCACTTATACCCCTCTAACGAGAGGCCTATTACCTTTGCTATTATTTATTCTCTTACGTGTATCTCCACATTTTGTAACATTGCCTCTCCTACATTCAAATTTTGCATGAATTTGAGTGTGACCTCATTATTGAATCCTTGTAATTTTTGAAATAAATCTATCCATACTGCTCAATTCAAAATACCACCTACCTCCTCCATGGCCCACAATTGGGTTGGTTCATGGCATGCTAGATGGCCTCACATAATTTTTTTTCAATGAGGAATGATTTTCATATGGAAACAATGAATTTTAGAGGTAGCAATGTTGCACAGAATATGTAAGTTCAGTGAACATAACATCCAATGATGCATTCTCAAGAATTAAACAAACATAACATGCAGCAACACCTTATCGTCGTTGGGTGTGTGTTATATTCTTTCCATGAATAATCACATGTGGGGGGATGTCATAGGGGGGCGATAGCCCCTCCCTGTTCATTGCGCCAGGTGCATCATGGGGGTCATAAGGGGGGAGACAGCCCCCCTTGTCCAAGGGTTTGGAGGGAGCGGGTAGCCCCCTGCACAGGGTCTGGGGCAGCATGCTGGGAAAAAAAAAATTGGACCCTATTTTAGGTGGGCAGACCCTTCTATGGTTTTGTCGATGGGTTTATACATGATTTTTGGGCATGATGGTTTTATGCCCCTGGTGTTATGTAGATCCGGTCAAGGGAACTATGGTTATGTTCTAATCTAGGGTTAGTGGATTGTGATTTATGAATCCATCAACATGTATATATATGTGTTGTAACACTAAAAGGAATATAATGAAAAATAAAGCTGGTAGTACCGATTTGGGATCCATGGGAAAAATCTATCTGTATATATGTTTTATGTTTTATGATCTCGTGATTGATCATTTTCTATTTTTGAGAATTCGTTTATAGATCATTTTTGTACAAGGTTAAAACCTACATTTGGTATCAGAGTTGTTTCTGATTCAAGGGGATGCCTTTGTTGTTGAGGGGTTTTTTCTTGGGCCTGTGGTATACACTATTCAATGGGAGATCTGTGGGATCGATTCTTGCAATGAAATAAGATAGCGAGCAATGGAAAGATAGAGATCAAGAAATTTAATGGTCAGATTTTTCAGTTGTGGAAGTTGAAGATGGAGGATTTGCTAGTGGATAAATATCAGTGGATCGCAGTAGATCCAGGTACTAAACCAACGACAATTTCAGATGAAGACTGGGCGAAGTTGGATCAGAAGGAAAATAGCACAATACATTTGTGTATCTCATATTCGGTATTGTTAAATGTACCTGGGGAAGATATGGCATTGTGGGTCAAGTTACGAACTTTGTACCAATCTATGTCTCCCATGAATAAATTGTTCTTATTGAAAAATCTATATAACCTTAGGATGAAGGATGGAGACTTGATGACAGAGCATAGGAATGCCTTTAATAATATGGGAATCAAGTTATCATCTATTTATATTGAAATCTTAGATGAAGATAAATGCATCAGTTTGGTGTGTTCTATACCAGATTCATGGGATAGTCTGGTTATTGCAATAGGTAGCAATACAACTACCTTGAATTTTGATGAAATTGTCTCAGCATTACTATCAGAGGAAATGAAACAGGGAAATATGGAGGGCCAGAATGGAGATGCCTTATCTGTACAAGGAAGGTCCCAGAACATAATCAAAAATAATTTTCTAGTGGGAGATCTAAATCTAGAGGGGGATCTAAATCTCTAGGAAGCATTGTAAAGGAGTTCTGGAAATGTGGAAAGGAAGGGAACTTTAAAAAGGGCTGCAGATCTAAATCTCCTGAGAAAGGAAAGGGATCTGATGATTCTCCCCTGCAGAGGCAAAAACCACCTCAGATGAAGGTGGGGATGTGTGTTTTTCTTATTCTTCAAATACACATGTAGATCATGAGGCATGGTTGAATAACTCAGGCGCATCCTTTCACTTCAATCTCCATAGGGAGTGGTTCTGCGAGTATGAGAATTATGATGGTGGTGATGTATTCTTAGGGGATGGTAGGAAGGCCAGAATCGTCAGATGTGGAAAATTCAAGCTGAAGCTATAAGGTGGAAGGATTATAACACTTCCTGGTGTTTGGCATATTTCTTCATTGGCCAAAAATTTGATTTATGTATGAAAGATGGATGATGGAGGTGTAAAAACAGTGTTCAAGAAAGATACCTACAAGATGGTTCGAGGAGAACTAGTATTAATGCGCAGATTTTGGATTAGAACTCTGTATAAGCTTCAAGGTACCATTTTTATTGACTGGTGTAACAACTATCTGGTTTCTGAAAGTGGAGCAGAAAACCTAGTGGTGTCTAGAGAAAAGACCATGCTATGGCATCAAAGTCTTAGGCATATTGGAGAGAGGGGCCTTCCGATACTACATCGTATTGGTATGGTAGAAGGTATGTCTAATTTCTCTTTGGATTTCAATTTCTGTGAACATTGTCTATATGGGAGGAAGAATCAGGGTAGTTTCATTCTGGTTCTAAGAGGGAGAATAAGATATTAGAGCTTCTGCATAGTGATGTGTTTGGACCTATGTCGGTTCCATAACTGGGTAAGTCTATGTACTATGTTTCATTCATAGATGACTTCTCAGGGAATACATGGATATATTTCTTAAGGAAGAAATCTAAAGTATTTGACAGATTTAAAGAATTCAAGGCTTTGGTAAAAAACCAGACAGAGAAGAAGATAAATGTTTTGAGGATGGATAATGGTGCAAAGTTCTACAAGAAATAATTTGAAGAGTTCTATAATAAGTGCGGTATATCACGGCACAAGACTACTCCATACATACCTCAGCAAAAATTATTTGAAAAAATAATGGACAGAACATTGATGGAAAAGGCAAGAAGCATGCTTAGTGGTACTGTGATAGGACATGAATTTTGGGCAGAGGCAATGGAGACTGCATGTTACCTGGTTAAAAGAACACCTTCATCAGCATTGGAGGATAATACTCCACATGAGGTATGAACTAGTAAGAAACCCTCTCTTTCACATCTGAGGGTATTTGGATGTGATGCATATGTACATGTTCCAAAGGAGAATAGGAACAAGTTGGATAATAAATCTAAAAGATGCATCTTTATTGGGTATAAGGATGGTTTAAAAGGTTACAAGCTTTGGAACCCAAAAACAAGGAAGTTTGTGTACAGTCGAGATGTGGGTTTAGACAGGTGAAAGATGTTCTCAAACATGAATTCCCACCAAAGGAACCTCAAAAGAGAGAGTTTGAGATAAAGGAGGATGAATCAGACTCTACAACAGAACAAGATTCAGAAGAGGAAGAGCCACAAACTCTAGTTGTGAGAAGATCAGTTCGGGAAAGAAGGCAGCCAGAAAGGTATAATCCATCTGCTTTCTATTCAAATTTTTCTTTAGCTATCATTGATGATGATCCCAAAACTGTGAGGGGGGCAGTGGATTCAGAGGATGGAAAAATATGGAAGTGGGCCATGGTTGAAGAAATGGAATCCTTGCACAAAAATGAGGCATGGGATCTGGTGTAGTTGCTGGATGGAAGGAAGCCCATAGAGAGAAAATGGGTGTTAAAGAAGAAGTTGAATGTAGAAGGCAAGGTGGATAAATAAAAAGATCGGGTTGTAGCAAAAGGTTATTCCCAAGTGCCAGGAATTGATTTTTGTGATATCGTTTCCCCTGTTTCCAAGGTTACTTCTATTAAATTACTTTTATTATTGTTGTTGCATTCGATTTTGAGGTAGAATAGATGGAAGTGAAGACAACATTCCTTCACGGGGATCTGGAAGAGGAGATATACATGAAGCAACCTGAAGCTTTTATGGTGAAGGGTAAGAAACAACTATTATGCAAGTTAAAAAATTCTTTGTATGGGTTAAAACATTCACCAAGGATGTGGTATCAGAAATTTGATACCTATATACAGAGACCTGCCTTCACCGGAAGAAAAGAGGATCAATGTGTGTATTTTAAATTAATTGGTGACCTTGCTATTTATTTGGTCTTGTATGTGAATGATATGTTTCTGGTTGGAAATGACAAAGAAATTATCCAGAATTTGAAGACCCAATTGTTCCTCAAATTTGACATGAAGGATATTGGTGCTGTAAACTATATTTTGGGCATGGAAATTAAGAGAGATCGGGAAAAGAGGAAGCTCTGGTTAAACCAAAGGAAGTATGTCGAGACAATATAGTAGCAGGGAAAATTTTAGGGGCTAACATTCGCAGGTGGGCTAATTTTCCATGTTTTTACCAAAAAACATATTCGCCAATTTCCATTTTTTCAAAAAATTATTCGCCCAAATTTTATAGTATAAAATTATTTTACCTTAAAAATCGCCAAAATTTTATACATGGAAATATAAAATCATTATAAGCCTAAATTGTTTTATAGAAATATTGCAAAAATAGTTTATTATTTTCATATTAGAATTTAGTAATATTCTCCAAGGTTTCTAATCTTTAAGATAATTTTTTGTCCTTCAAATTTTCCCTGTATAGCAGGGTTCAATATGCAGGATAGTAAACCGGTGAAGGTTCATATTCATGTAGGTTTCAAGCTATCTGCTAAATAGTCTCCCAAGGCACAAGAAGAGGAGGATGATATTTCTTGTGTTCCATATGCAAGTGTAGTGGGTAGCCCGATGTATGAAATTGTTTGTACTAGACGAGACGTTGCACATGTAGTGGGAGTATTGAGCAGGTTTATGTCAAAACTAGGGAATAAGCATTGGACAATAGTGAAGCGGGTTTTCATATATTTGCATGGCACTAGTGATTATGGTTTGTGCTACCAGGGAAGACCAGTATTGGACAAATTTTTTGGAATCCATGGTTTTGTTGATGCAAACTGGGGTGGAGATCTGGACCAAATAACATCTAAAAGTGGGTATGTGTTGATGCTATTTGTAGGTGCAGTAAGTTGGATGAGTAAAAGAAAATATGTAGTGGCTCTTTCAAATACAGAGGTGGAATACATAGAAACCATTCATGCAAGCAAGGAAGCATTTTGGTTGCAGAGATTGTGTTCAAGTATGGGGTTAGTGCAGCCAGCTATAAGGAGAGACTGTGATAGATAAATTATTATTTTCTTGGCTAAGAACCCTTCTTATCATTCAAAGACAAAGCACATTAATGTTCAATATCACTTTGTGAGAGATATGGTTGAGGATAAAAAGGTGTTGCTGGTAAAGATGGACACTTTGAAGAATGTTGAAAATGCATTGTCGAAGTCTGTGAGCACTCAGAAGCTCTCTTGGTGTAGAGAAACAACTCATGTTGTAGGGCTACACTAATGAATAATCTCTCCTATGGCCCCTTGCGGAAATAAAACAACAAGTGGGAGAATGTTGGGTGTATGTTATATTCTTTCCACGAATATTTGCATGCATGGGGGGGTCATAGGGGGGGGCGATAGGCCAACCCTCTTCATTTCACCGGGCATAGCAGGGGAGTCACAAGCGATGCAGTAGTCCCCCCCAGTCCATGGGTTTTCAGGAGGTGGGTAGCCTCCTGCAGGGGGTTTGGGGCAACGCCTCGGGAAAACCTTTTTAGACCCTAATTTAGGTGGGCAGACTTGCCTATGGTTTTGTACATGGGTTTGCGCATGGTTTTGGGGCATGATGGTTTTCTGCCCTTGGTATTTTGTAGATCCGGTCAAGGGAACTACAGTTATGTTCTAATCGAGGGTTAATGGATTGGGTTTTATTAATGCTTCGACATGTATATATATGTGTTGTAACACTAAAGGAATATAATGAAAAATCAAGCTGGTAGTCCCAATTTGGGATCGAGGGGAAATATCTCTGTGTATATCTGTTTTATTTTTTATGCTCTCTTTATTTTATTTTGTTTTTTTAAGAATCCATTTCTAGATAATTTTTGTGCAGGGTTAAAACCTACACTCACCCCCCAAATAGAATTTATGGGTCGTCCGCAGCCATAGATAATTTTTTGATGATTTGATAGGATTTTGTCGTGAATAGAGGATACATCCATATTAATTAAGCATGGGAGAATAACCGTAAAAAAATTTGTAAGAGGATGAGAAACATTTTTAACACACCATGCAATCATTAGATCGATCATCAATCATGAATTTCAATAATGAAGAAAATCATCATTATAACCAAAACAATAATTTCAAAAGTAATAAAGGCATGAGGAGATTTATAAGGAATGGATGGTTGGAAAATATGTTCGATTAAGGAGTATCACATGGAGAAAAAAATAAGAGTTAGTAAAGAGGGATGATAAAAATGTTTGGTTTATGAATGTCCTATAGTATTTATCCCTGATTTGTAGAGTTATTATTATTTCTCATTAACAATTAGCATCATCACTTGATAGGGGCTATTTTAATAGTACTCCACAGTATTTTTTAACAAATCCAACGACTTTCCTTTGTTGATTATTGATTTTAGGGAGTCAATATAGCTAAATATATTGTAGTATTTAAATTATCTTTAATACCACAGGCATGTCCACTGCTGCAAGCAGGGGTATATGGCCTTGACAGGGTTTCCTCTTAACCCTTTGAGATTCCAATATTATGTCTATTTGAAATAAATTCATAGCTTATAAATTTATTTAAATTTTGTTAAATGTATACAAAAGGACATTGTTCTTGTGTGGTAACATGATAATAACAACACCATTGACGGGAACTAATCAAGTGAACAAGTTGGCTTGTGATGAGACCACTTGTCATTTAGCCTTAAGACCAAAGGCCATTACCCTGGGTTTGTAACCAAAAGTGGTAATGTCACTTTACTAGGCCCTATGATGATGATAGGTCGGCTCATGATGAGACCTCCTATCCCCTTATTTTTATTATTTTTCTTCTATGATTTTTGTTAATCATAAAATATTACTTAATAGATGGGGTGGCACATCAACTCCTTAAGAGATAGGGATGATGTAAAAATTATTATAATGACTAATTTCTAGATGGCTAACCTTGTCCCGAAAAAGTAATTTCTTCAACATAATTGCAGAATTGTTTTAAAAATTGGAGTGAGAGATGGCTCCTTAGGTGGCGATAGAAGAAATGTATAATGGGCACTTTTATGAATATCTTTGAAGGTCAAGGAATTAAGTATTTTATGATATTCAAGAATCCACATAATAAAAATATCCTTAAAATAACTTATCCTTTTAAAAGTAAATTCTCATGTGATGAATATTAAAGAAACCAGTTATCCAACAATCATATTGAAAAAAATATATTGGTACAAAAATCATCAATAATAAACGTATCTAGGGAAATAATAATCGATTTTGAGGAAACAATAGTTTTGGTTAAAGAAACAACAATTGTGATACAAATGTTGTGACTAAGGAAACAAAATTTTTGATAACAATGTTGTGACTAAGGAAACAACAACTATCATAACGGTGTTGTAACTAAGGAAAAAACGATTGTGATAACGATATTGTAACTAAGGAAACAACATATGCGGTAATGGTGTTGTGACTAAGGAAACAACAACTGAAGAAACAACATTATGACTTGGACACAACAATTGCAATACTCATAACAAAAACATTTTTATAAAAAATGTTTGCGATGTTTCCCAAAATAAAGAAAGTAAACACACCATCAGAAAATAAATATTGTTTACATTATCTACATGGAAATAATTGTTTTTAATAGAAATTTCAACTAATTTTTCTGTGGGGAAATTTCCACGATCATCTACAACTAGCAAGTTTGCTTCATTATCGATTTCCTAAAGGATAGACTCTCTTGCAAGTGGTTGGTGGAAAAAACGAATTTTGTGACCATTAAGAAGTAAATAAATGTCAGAATCATCAATAATAGTAAGGAATATTGTTCCATTATCATAAAATTCATTGATTTCATAAGGACCCAAGCATCTCGTTTTCTGCAATGTACTGAAAGTTGCCTACATAAGCCCTTAG